>CM014274.1:6125298-6144051 GCA_004135705.1 Alloteropsis semialata
TAATCCCGTGTGTCCTCTCGCGAACCATCCGGAGCCCAAACGCGCAATCCACTAAATTTACTTGTTGGTTATTTCGCACACCGACAGGTGTTATTATAAGGACAAAGTTTGCATCCGTGTATTTATAAAAATGAATGTGGCCCCGTTTGATTTTTCAGTGCTAGAAACTGTTCACAACTTTGACCACTAATTAAAGGTATTAAATAAAGGTATTTTACAAAACTAACTCCAGAACCCCTGCACTAGGAACCCTGAAGAATCTAATGAGGCCTTTGACCGTATGATTAGAGGATGATTAGAGGATGGTTACTGTAGCATCACTGTAGCCAATTATCGATTAATTAGGCTCATTAGATTTGTCTCGAAAAGTTACGCTCATCCGTGAAGAGGTTTTGCAAATAGACTTCATTTAGTACTCCATACAAGAAAGATTCTCTCCGTGCTAGACGCTAGACTAAGAAACCAAACACAGCCATGTATACCCGCTGGCCGATCTTTCTCTGCATCATCATCATCTTCCGGACGTAGCCAGCGATCGAGCACTCTAGCCTGGGTATAAAAACTGCGTAGCCAGCGAGACCCGTGCGTGTCAGTGTCAGTGTGTGCGCCACATCTCATGAAGGCCATGCCAGTAGCTAGCTAGCTAGCTAGCTCGGGCATTTGTCCATCTCATAAAAACAATACTCCCTCCGTCCAAGGATTTGATTTGATTTGATTGGACTGCTGCCTACTTGTACTTGAGCACGACGAAGGGAAATCAGGGAAAGGAAGGAGAGGAATCGATCTGTTCAGGGCCTGTTTAATTGGGGTGAAAGGGTGAAAAGTGGTGAAAAGTTTACGCATTTGGTCGCGTGCATAGAGAGAAGAAATGAACTGACACGATTCTCAAGGTGGAAAGAGAATGGAAAGTTTGGTGAATTAAACAGGGCCTCAGTGCACGGAGCGATGTCTGGGCTGATGCCTTTTCACGTTTGCAAAGTTTCCCAGATTTGATTTGATTGGACTGCTGTCTACTTGTACTTGAGTAGCGACTTAATCAATCGAGGGCTGGCCGCGCCAGGGTCGTGTTTATTTTCCACCGGGGTCTTGAACGGTAAAAAATCACAAGGTATACGAAATTAGCGTTGGGTCGTCGGGGTCGGCTGACCCCGACAACTCAACGTAGCTTCGCCCTTGTCTGTGCCTATATGCCTAGATCTCTATATGCCTAGATCTCGGCGTGGTTCGGTCTCACGCCGAGCTCCGTGACTCGGCGTTAACGGATCCAGCGCCGAGGTGCGGGCCCTAGTGTCCGACGGGGCGCTGACGTGGCTGGCTCGGCGTGTCGCTGCCTCACGCCGAGCCACGGATCTCGGCGTGGAGGGTCTGTACGCCGAGAAAAGGGTCCATTTTTGGATAAAGTTTCGCCGGGGGTCCAATTGCAGAAATAGTTTCTTATAAGGGCCAAATTGAAAAAATAGCTGTACCCAAACCTGCCGTCGCTGCTAGCGGGCTCTGGATCGGAAGATCACACCGCGCCACCGGGGATCAAGGAGGAGGACACGCAGTGCACCCATAGCCGACGCTCAGGCTTCTACCTAGAGCACGAAGCTAGCGTTGCAGCGAATGGCCGTCAAGTTGCTGTTCAGGGTGGCCTTTGCCGCAACCAGTGGCCACAAGCTCCTCCTCTGAAGAAATTAACGCCGACAGCAACATCAAGACGATGGACTTTGGGGACTTCCACGGTTCCACCTGTCGCCGACACCTATAAAAGCCTCCTCCCCTCCGCCCCGATTTTCCCTACAACAAACGCCGCAGCTTCTTGCCACCGCGCCCTTCCCTCCGCCCCAGCCCCCTTTCTTGCCGCATTTCCCCCATCTCCGGTCCGCGCGGGATCGAATCGACGAGCCCCCGACTCCGCCACACCCGCACCAGGCCCCGGGCTCCGGGCAAGCACCCCCGCTCCCCATCGTCTCTTCTCGCTCCTCTCTGCCTCCCGAGATGGAGGACGTCGAGAAGCTCATGCGGGCTTCCGATCTGGCGGAGCGCGCAGCCACTCTGGTCGGCCATGCCAAGAACTTGGCCTGGTGGGCCAGTCTCCCGTTCATGCCGGGGTCCCAGTTCTTGGCGACCGCAGCGGCGTCCGTGGAGGACGCAGCTACGGCGCTCGACGTCTCCGACGCCGACACGAGGCCGCAGGCGGCGGGAGCTCTCCTTCGCGCCTGCGTGAAGCTGAGGACCGCCGCGGACGACGCCGGATCAGAGCATCTCGCGGAGGAGTGTACGGACGTCGTCGACGAGGCTGCCGAGGTTATGCGCTTGGCGTCCGAGTATAGCTTCACTGTATGCTAGGAACACTCTACACGTGCTCTCTAGGAATCGGTTGGCTCTTTTTTTCTGAACCATGGCAACAATTTCTGCAGGTTGATTCGGTGCGGCGCCATTAACCTGTTGCCTACATGGGGCGGGCCGGCGTCCTCAAGGATACTACTGCATACAGTGAAGCTTACCTTTGGTGGGTTGAGTACGGTGTGGGGTACGCTTGCTGTTGGTCTTCACGCACAGGATGCAGGAGGCCACTGGCTGGTGGTCGAGTTCGGCAGGCTCTGCCGGTATGCCGCTACATTAGGTAACAACGACATCTCTGCATTCTAGTGGCCGTTTGTTTCGGTCATGTACCCATGTGGTAACACAATTCCCTGTTATGCTTACGCTACAGGCATTACCATTCTCGTATTCTACTTCTGCTCGTGGATGCTGACCCCAGCATCCTCTACGCTGCTCGCCATCCTCTTCGCCATTTTCTCTGCTATACACGCAGTGCTCTGGATTCTGGTACATCTCTTCTCATTGCCTTTTCTTTCAGACTAGTATACATGTTTCAGCTCCTAGTATTGTGTTGAACTCAAGCGTTGTGATAATAACATTGCTATTTTTGACTCAGTCCGTCTGCCGCCGTCAGCGCCGCTGATGAGGATGAGGAGGCAGAACAGCCGGTGGTTTTAGGGGGGCTCAGGCTCACTGACCGTACCTGTCGACGAGGACCATGAGGACTTCGAAGGTTTTTGGTGTTTCGTTATTGTGTAGCAAACGAAGCAGTACAAAAAGCAATGTGCTGAACTGTTACAGTCATAGTTTGTACAGTGTAGAAAGTAGGAGGGAGTGTCTATAGAGATCATTGAAAACCTTAAAAGGCACCAGGCAAAAGTGCCTGTCTCGTACTGTCTCAATTTGGACGCACCGAGAGCTTTTTGACTCACCCGATGGAACAGTACATGCTCCATCAACAGCTTTGGACATGCATTTTGAATAAACTCTTTCGCTTGACTCGGCTAAACAGAGAAGTGCCCCTGGATGAGACCCAGCAATCTCATAAGTCGTATGAGAAGTTGAGAACTCAACTGAATAGTTCAATACTCAGTTTTTGATGAGTAAAGTACACTAGCGGTCCCTAAACTTGTTCCGGTGTGTCATCTAGATCCCTAAACTCTCAAAATTCATTTTTAGATCCCTGAACTTGTTCCAGGGTGTCACATAGGTCCTTAAACTCTGAAAATACATTTTTAGGTCCATAAACTTATCCTGTGGTGTCATGCAGGTCCCTAAACTCTCAATATGCAATTTTAGATTTAACAAAAATGTTGTTTTGCTACTTTAAGTTAATGAAAATGCTTTTTCTATTTTAAATTTAATAAAAATGCTATTTCGGTAATTATTGAGAATTGGAACAAATTGCCTCAATAAAGTTGTACAGAGCCCATGAAAAATATAATTAATTAGTAAGTAATATTCAAGATTAGCGTAGGTATTGCCATGTTAAACGAGAAAAGTGTATTATCTACCATTGATTTTTAATGATCAAATGGTCTTTACTAACCCATGTTGAATATAATTAAGAAGCAGCTAATTAAGAATTAAAGTGGCATGAAAAAATAGCTCAATAAACAATCCATTTTAAATACAATTAATTAATGGTGATTTTCAGGATATAAAAATTCACTTCGAGAGTTTAAAGACCCAAATGACGAGAGAAGTTCAGGGACCTGGATATGCATCTTGGGAGTTTAGGGACTCAAATGACACCTCTGGACAAGTTCATGGACCTAAAAATATATTTTGAGAGTTTAGGGACCTAGATGGCATCTCGAGACAAGTTTGAGGACCGCTCATGTATTTTACTTTTTTTTTGATATTTTCCCCCCACCATAGACGAGAGCTAAAAGTACTAACAATCCTCTCTTCAGAATAGTGTAAGTCAACACCGCTAAAATTTTTTCTCTCCAGAATTCGTTGTGCCACAGGAAATTTACTTTTGGACTTCCAAAAATCTTGCTGAATCATTCAAATTCCTTGAACCATTATCTGGACCTGTGGTCTTTCACGGTTTTAATAGATGCGTCTATAGAATGGTCTCACACATGTCTTTTATCAGAACAAAACCAGACGTTCGGTAGGTTATTGCTTGTATTATTAAATTTAGAGTATATCATCTGCCCCTTCCTATCTTAACATTCCTTTGCACCCGACTCAAAAAAAAAGGGGTGCTTCAGGGGCGAAAATCCAACTTCCCAAGAAAGTTCCCTAAACCGGGGATTCACCAAGACAAACAAGAGACAAACAATTTTTAAAAGGGGATATGCTATGCTTTTCTTTTATTTTTTTCTACCTGCCCGTGTGCCAGTTTTCTGTATTATATAGCATCCAAGACTAAAACCACTCTGGCTATTTTTCAATGTGGTTGCATACTTCTTTCACAAGAAAAAATATGGTTCTGTACTTCCTTCAGCAATATTAAGGGAAATTATAATAAAAAAAGTCAAGATGTAAGTTTCTTCAAATACATCAAAATACGACAATTCTACCATTGGTTTTACTCAAATATATCCTCTTTAATTAACTATAAACAAACCCTTTGTTGTTAAATAATGCATACAGATAGAGGGACCTAACTAGTACAATTGTACAAATCTAGGGACATGCCGTGAGCATTCTTTTTACCAAATCAAAAGTACTCACTAAATTTGTGAGGCTAAAATTCAGGTTAAAATGTTTTTGTAATGTATCTAACAAAGAAAACATAGAATCAAAATAATCTGCAAATGCATAAAGTTAACAACATTGCAAGACAATGTATAGAAATCGAAATCTTTCATTTTCCCTTGCCTCATATCTGGCTAATTTCCAACTATGTCTGGATCCATTGCCTAGAATTGAAAGAAAAAACACACACTAGATTTTATTATACAAGATACAGATTTTCCATGGGCTTATAGTTACAGCTAGTCATCAACTTCTTCTAACTTGATTATTGCGTACGAGAACCCTGTCCCCAAAATAACTATAGCTAAAAGATATGCCGATTGGTAGGGATTCAGCTGTTCCGGTCTCGGAGATGATGATGTCATCATAAAAATATAAACCATAAGTACGATTCCAAGTACGACTACAAATCCCTGCAAAATCATGAACAGAGGAAAAACATATAAGGCCAGTCTCAATGAGAGTTTAATGGAGAAAATCATGGGCATTAGATTGCAAGCCACATCACTAATTCGTTTTTTTTGTAAGAGAGGAGGGTTTCATTATATGTGTGAGTAGTTTTATCTCCATGACACTGAACAGACACAGTTATATAATTCCTAGTTTTGATAAAAGTGCAATAAAATTGTACACCGAACCTAGCCTAAATCCGAGGAGACGCAGAAAGAAAGGTAACTTACTCTGCAAAAGGCAAACACGGCCCTTCGAGTGGCGTTGCTCACCCAAGGTTGTTCCTGTTGGGGGAAGAGGTCATCGACCGCTCCTCCTGCTTCCACGTAAAGTCTCACCATTCTTGCTTGAGTATCTTCCTGCCGGCGGCCACGGGTCGACCAAACCGATGGAGGAAAACCCATGCATGCACAGCGGTGACCGGAGGGACGGCGTTCTCGTCTTGAACAAACGATTAGCAGATTGGGTTTCGTACACGGACGTACGGGGCGACGGTTTTTCTTTATTTCTGACCAAATACAGGTAAACTGGAGATATGAATCGGATACGTACCAGGCGACAACTCTGTCTGATTCGGCGACCTTCCGTACGTCGGCGTGTACGATCCTTACGCGTCCCGGTGGGACCCGCCTTCTGTCCTTGATATAATCTCCTCCCCTTCTCCCTTCGAGTACCCTTCGCCTCTCGTCCCTTCTCTCCGTTACGCGTAACAGCGTAATAAACGAAGAAACCGGATCAAGAAAAAGCAGTTCAAGAAGAAGAAAAGAGATGGAAGAGGATCTGGACGCCGTCGCCGTGCTCTTGAAGAAGTATGGGGAGGACTCGCTCAAGAGTCGCGCCGCCGACCTGTTGGCGCTGGCTAACGAAATCACGCTCGCCGCCGACGAGCTCGGCGTGCCCCACGGGGAGCTGTCCCTGGCCGCAGCCGAGTTGCAAGCCGCAGAGAGCAGCGACGGGAGGTTACGCGCCGTCATCCGCCTCGGCAGCGCGGCCGCGGCGCTGGAGCGGGCACCCTGCGCCCGGCTCGACGCCGACGCCACCATCCGCGGCGCGGCGAGGCAATCGGAGCGCGCGTGCACAGACCATCGGCAAGCGGTGGAATCGATGCAGGTGGTGCTGCGCGCCGCGGCGGAGCGGGCTGCGTGGAGGGAAGGGCGTCTTGCTGATTGGTTGTGGTTGAGATTCTGGCGTTTCCTAAGGAGTTGTTTAAGGCCTTGTTTAGATTCACCAATTCGATCGAATTGACCGTAGAAAAAACGCATTGGGAAGCGTAAAAAGCAAAGAAGAGGACACGTTTTTCAATACGTTACTTTTGATTGAATTGATGACTTTTGGTGAATCTAAACAAGGCCTCAGTTTCTTGCAGCAATAGCTAACTTTTTGGAAAGAAAAAAAACAAATTATATATCTATGGTGTACTCGGGGTCCGGGCCACGGCCCACAAGCTGATAAGACTCACTCGTTATAATTTTTAGGAAAAAAGTGTGTTTATCATCTCTCAAGTATTGCAAAAGTGTGACATTCATCCCTTACATTTCAATTGGTACAAACCGACCCTTTAACTAATGAAACTGGTGCACTTACCATCCTCACCTTGATTTAACAATGGATTAGTGACATTTGAATGCAATTTGAGTAATGTACTCATTTGACTAATCGTTGCGTCATATGTTGAGTCAACCGTTGTAACAATTCCGTGCAAATTGATTTTATTATTTTTTGAAAATTCTGATTTCTCCTTTGTTACAAGTAAATGTAACCATTGTCACCTTATTTTCAAGGCATGCCATAGGAGGGCATAATCTCGCGCTTGGTAAATCTACATCATTCATGAAGTTCAAATTTGTAGGATAACCAAATTATATAAATTACTGATTTTCTTGAAGACTTTATATTTTGACTCAGCATATGACATGGATAATCATTGATCTGTCAGATGATTGGTGTAAATTGTGTCAAACAATACCAAACTATTGTAAAACTGAGATAGGGATGATTAATGCATCAACTTAGTTAGTTAAAAGATTGATTTGCACCAATTAAAACATAAGGGATAAATGTCACACTTGTGTCATATTTGAAAGATGAAAAACACACTTTTTCCTAATTTTTAACTAGTGCCGCTTACTGTAGGGTAATCATTGAAACAACCTGTTCATGTTAATCATAAGTAAAATTAACAGAAAGTTACTATCTGCCTGTGCGCAAATGTTATGCAGTATATACACCATCTAAAACCCCTTTGGCTATTTTTCAAAATGGTTCAGTTGAAAGAGTGCAAGGCAATTTCTAAAGTATTCTCCACCATGTAAAAAGATATTTTAGAGTACTCTAGAATTAGTAATAATAAAATAAAATATGAATTTATGTAATATCTAGAAAATCTCTAGAACACTTTGGCTAAATCCTATAATCCTTCTTGGCCTATAATTAGAGCACCCCTCTCTTGCCATGCCATCCATCTATGAGCATAATAGATGAGAGTAAGGGTGAAGGGTAGAAGGGTGAATGCTAGGATAGCCACTAAAAAGGAGGTGTTGGACTCTTTGTTGCGTTGTAATAAAACTTTATTGTTAAGTGTTATTCTCATGGTTAGTCCATATAATTTCTAAGTACTTAGTGTAGAAGTGATGTAAACCGATAGAGAGACCTAACCAATTCAATTTTACAAATCTAGGGACCTGCAGTGTGCATTCCTTTTTCAAAATCAAAGTACACACTAAAATTTGTGAGGTTAAAATTCTGATTAATTAAAATGATTTTGTAAATGTAAATAAGTAAATAATAGAATCACAGTAAATAGCAAATGCATGAAGTTAACAACATTGTGAGATATAACATATAAAAATTGAAAATATTTTGTATTTGGCGAGCCCATGGCGCAGAGCTCTGTACTCTCCTCGAGCCCATGACGCAGCTGGCGGATGCGTGCCGGGGGCACCAGCAAAGCGGCTGAAGTTATGGAGACAGTGCAACGCGTCGCTGAGCAGAGGACACAACAGAGAGAGAATGTCGCCGCTGCCGTCCAGAACGGGCGGCCACCGGCACCTACTCTAAATCACGTATGCACGGAGTCGCTTTTGATTCAGCTTTTACATTGATTTCGGAATTGGATTAGTTGGTTTGGGAATGGGGAAGGCTTGGTATGTCAACGTCAGCATGTTCTTGCCTTGTTCCCGAGTTTTTCATATTGTATTGTTTACTAATTTTCATGCAAACTAAAGCCTGCTATGCACCTAATTTTGTTGTGCAGGCTTGCTACGACGGTGATCTGTGAGTGAATTGGAGTGGTGATCTGCCAATGAGGCAACGCTTCAGTGTGTGGCATCCAGGAAGAGAATGAGAAGCGTAGGCGGCGACGAGAAGTACAGAATCGCATAGGTATAGGTATTCTTTCATTTTTTTGTGCCTTCTACCCCTCGGTGCTGTTGTTGGTTACACGTGTCTCGGATAGTGAAGGAATAGGTCCTTCGTTTATGTCAGTCTTGAAATATAGATTTGATGGTAAGTCTGATTGACACCTATAAAATTTTGAACGAGTACCAAAAGCATGAAGTTGTTAATCCATGGCCAATTGGCCATGTGATGCTAGTAGTGAAGGTGCTTTCCCATTTTCCTTTGAGGCAAATGTTAGGCATTGGCATTTTGACAGGCATTAAACACCATGCCAGTAAACACTTCTGTTCCCATGAAAGAGGGGGTGTTTGGTTTGGCCAATGAGTTGGTCTATCATCACTACATTTATCAAATTCTTGTTTGATCCGAGTAATGAAATGGGTTGATCCATCAACACCTTATTCCCTATATACTCATATCGACTCCTCTCGTTATCACTATCATTGTTGATTTGCATTATTCTCTCGTCTCTAGGTCTTCTGCATATATTACATAGAAGCCGAGCTCGATCACGATGAGAGCTAAAATCAAACACTGTATCATTGACGAGTTGTCCTCAAAGTCTGGCATGTGGAAGGCATATCGGTACACCAAGGGGCAGGCCAGCAGTACAACGCCCATACAAACCGTGAAATACTGCAAAAGCACAACAAGCTGAGGTGTGTGGACATGATAAACTTGCAGATGAACAAGATGTGAGTCGACCATGGTTAGAAAAACCATATATAGATCTCGATCAGAGCATGCATTCACCCTACTAGGGATTGAAAGGAAGAGACAGCAAGGGAGTTGCTAGATGATCATATGGATTTATGAACAGAGAGGTTCAACGGATTTAAATTAGTACCCCCATGAAGAGTTTGCAGAACTCCCTGGTGGCCGAGCTCGGTCTCGAGGGCACCGGCGGTCGGCGCACGCCTTCTTCCAGCCTACGGTGCGCGAGGTCCGCCGGTGCTGGCCTAGGCTGCTTGAAAGCGACGAAGGGCAGGGCCATCGCCTTGAGCGTGCACGGGTGGCTGAATCGGCCAAAGGCTATGGATTGGAATTGGATTGAAACCTAAGCGCGGCACAGGAGGAGCAGCAGGTAAAATTCGGCCGACTATAAGGGCATCCCCAACCCTCCACCTCAGCTAGTTTCCATAGCATTTAATAGAACGACATATCAGCAAAAATCTGATGTGACCCAATTTAACAAGGAGAGAGACAAAAAAATAGAAGACACCGTTTCTCAAACTTAAAATCGAGTCGACGCGGCGTCCAATGCACGAGGACACGACGAATTCCGCGTTGGAGCCTCCGCGTTTCTTCCTCCACCCTTTTTTGCGGGACCCACCTATAGACCAAACGACGCCCATGGCGGTCAGTTCCTTGCCGGCGAGCTCGTACGCGCTCTTTGGTCCAATTCCTCGCGCGGCCTCGCCACCCTCGCGCATGTGCTGCTCGCCGTCCTCATGTTCATGCTTGTCCTTGCCCCACCGCCGTTCGGCAAGAGCCACGCTACTGTCTGCGTGGGCTGCCCGCCGCAACCTGCAGCCACCGCGCCGTGCTCCTACTACCCTGCACGCCCTCCGGGGCTCGGCCACCACTCGCTCGAGCTCGAGTAACGTACCGCCGGCCCGCTACCCACGTAGAGCCAACTGCCGGTCGGCCTGCTGCTGCAACCTGCATGAGTCTACTGCCTGCTCGCTGCCATATTCGGCGGAATCAACAAACAAAATGGAGCCGGGAAGAAAAGAAGAGCATTGTTCGAGGGGTGGAATCAACAAACAAAATGGTCTAGCGTGCTCTGGTTCCCAGCTTCGTTTCGATATCCTGCATTGGGCAACATCCTTGGGAAGAAAGAAGAGCATTGTTCGAGGGGAGGCCGCCGGCCAACTCGTAGTTGTTGTCTGTGTGGAGCCAGACGCATGTAGCATATGCTCGGGTCTGCAGCATCACGGGGGAGAAGATGACATGAGGAAGAGAGAGAGAGGAGATAACATTTATTACGGGCCCACATTGAGAAACGTTGGGTTGGACAGGATAGTTTCTAGAGGTGATGTCTAGCTGACATAGCAACATAAAAACTATTTATGGAAACCGTGGGTTGGGCATGCCCTAAATGTCGCTCGCACAATAGGAAAACACGCCTACGTGTCATCTGTGTTTAGCGGGGCGTGTCCTGTTACAACTCTACGCCTTCAATTCCCTGATGCGCTTCCGCTGCCGGGACACGAGCCTACATGTTGCTCTGGGTTTTTGTTTTCCGATGAAGCAACAGCGGATCGACACAGAAGTCGTGTCACCAAGAATCATATTCCTTCATTGGTTGTGGGATCTTGCCAAACCTCTAGAATTAGATCAGAATTGTACATACAAGAAGAGTATCCAATTGTATGATACATTTGGTTGAAAAATAAAAAAGAAAAGATTCACCTCTTGTTTTATTTGTGCTTATCGTGAAAGTCGTGAGAGTCGTGAAAAGGTCCAATCGTTGACTACGTGCAACAAACCCCACGAGTCCATGACAGGCAAAATGAAAAGTTTGTTTCCATCCCGGAGTCCTGCTGCCTCTACGTTGCGGTCGTGCGGCTTTGCTTGCCGCTACTATGGCCAGTGAGCTTTCCTCCAGCTCCGTTTTTTTCCCTTTTACAAAGGACTCGTCGTGCTTTTATAGGAGCAAACATATAACGTTGGTATAGACGACTCCGACGTGGATTCCTCCAGCTCCATCTGCATGCATGCTTCTCCTCTCGTCGCGGTCTCACCAGCAACACGACGCACCTGTCAGCGACCCTGCTGACACTGATGCAGCACACATGAAGGCGCCAAGGGAGAGTGATGCAGCCGGTGCCATGCCAGCGGAGTCGGGATCGGCTCGGAAGGGAAGTCGGCCCAGAAGGCCCAACCTGCGCTACATGGGTGAAGAGTGGGTTGTTGTGGGCTAACGGGCCTATGTGAGCTGTAACCGCGTTGCGGTGGCATGTGTGCGTGTCTTGCTCTGTTATATAGGAGGAGAAGAAGGGGAAACGAAATCAAGGAAGAACTGGCTGAACTCGGCGTCGTCTGGTAGTTCTAGCGGCGATAGATCGGTGGCGTTGGCGTGGGTTGTATCTAGATTTGGATACTGGAAATCTATTGTAGTCGAGTTCGGTTCCACTACCACCTCTCGTGTCTTACATTTGGTATTCATAGCAAAGCGATCCGAGGCTGGATCCTCCGCACGATCATTGTACTCGGCACCTGTTGACGTCTGATATGGTCAACACATCGAGATTGCGCTAGAACGCGCGAGATCCGCAATGGATCGATCAACTGCAGCAGGCCCAGGTGAAACCGGTTTAAGGATCCGGTGAAACCGGTTCCTCGGGATCTGCCGCGTAGACCTAAGATCGCCGGCCCGGGAGGGACCCCGTCAGGGCAGGCGCGCCTAGGGTTTCTCTGAGATCGGCAGGCCACTCAGAGCGCCGTAAAACGCCGTAGAGACGAAGAACGAACAGAATTAGGGTTGGAAAAGCTAGGGTTTGGAGAATGACAAAAAGTAAAGATAATAAGTGTTTTGATCGATTGGATAACCCTCAATCGGCCATGACCCTTCATATTTATAGGGTGGGGAGGTCGTACCCCGCAAGGAAAGTCCTATTACAACTCGGATCTACAAAAAGAGTCCAACCCTACTAGGACTCGGGGAAAACCGGTTCCACCGGTCTGGCTGTCAGACGGGTAACAGTGGATCAAACCGGTTCCACCGGTTTGAGAATCCGGTTCCACCGGTTCTTCCTGCCTTGCTGTCCTTGTGCCAATTTTGATCGCCAACATATGCCCCCCTGTTTTTTGGTAAAGCTTGCGTACCAGAAAATATTTTAGCACAAGAAAACACTCCTGAGGGCGATGTTAAGCAGAATTCATCGGCCTTTTTATTCTAAGGGCGATATTTAAGACTATCGGCCATATAAATCAAGCTCCTTGCCAAACACTTGGATAATATTGCTTTAAGTACCTTCCATTAAGAGCTCTTGGCAGCTGCTGACCTTGCAAAGTCTCCACCATATAAGAATTACCGAAGATCACTCTAATCACCTTGTATGGACCTTCCCAACTTGGAGACCATTTACCAAACTTGTTACTCTTCGATCCTATAGGCAAAATTGTCTTCCAAACGAGATCACCAACCTGAAAAGACTTTTGTTTTACCTTCTTATTATAAGCCTTAGCAACTCGAATTTTGTCCTTCTCAATTTCCTTCAAGGCCTTCAATCGCTTGTCGGTCACTTCATCAATATTGTCCATCATCAAATTATGATAATCAATAGCATCAAGATCATTTTGCTTAGCTAACCGATAAGCATTCAAATTCACTTCAACAGGCAAAACAGCTTCTTGACCATATACAAGCTCAAAAGGAGTAACCTTAGTAGCACCATGTCTAGATATACGATGAGCCCACAAAGCTTCAGATAAAACCTCATGCCACCTTCTAGGATTCTCCTCTATTTTCTTTTTAATTAACTTGATCAAGATCTTATTACTAGACTCGGCTTGACCATTAGCCTGAGCGTAGTATGGAGATGAATTGAGCAATTTAATACCATACATATCAACAAACTCACGAACTTCCTTTGATATAAATGAAGTGCCTTGATCAGTAGTCAAAGTTTGTGGGATGCCAAATCTATGGATAATATGTTCAGTAATAAACTCAATTACCTCCCGATGTGTCATGTTCTTCAAAGGTACCGCTTCGGTCCACTTGGTAAAATAATCAGTAGCCACCAACACGAAGCGATGTCCCTTTGATGAAGGAGGATGAATCTGCCCAACAAAGTCCAATCCCCATCCTCGAAAAGGCCAAGGTTTAATAATAGGATGCAATAAAGCTGCTGGAACCATATGAATATTTCCAAACCTTTGACACTATTCACATCCTTTGTAGTAACGAAAACAATCAGCTATCATATTAGGCCAATAAAAACAAGCTCTCCTCAAAAGCCACTTCATCTTAGGAGCCGATTGATGTGTACCACAAATACCTTCATGAACTTCACCCATTGCAATCTTAGCTTGACCAGAATCCAAACACTTCAACAATAAATCTTCAGCCGTCCGACGATATAATTCACCATCAACCAAAATAAATTTAAATGCCCATCGTCGGACTTTTCTGTCAACTTTATGATTAGGATTCTGCAAATATTCAACAATAGGTGTTCTCCAATCAGTAACTTCGTCCTCATTAATTTTTGATTGCTCATGGACCGAATTACTGCTGTCAGCGGATGAACCGGTTTCTCCGGTTCCAAAAGCGGTTTTACCGGAATTTCCGGTGGAACCGGTTCCTGGATCCGGTGAAACCGGTTCTTCCTGGGCAGATGTCTCGGCTATGCAAAGTGTCGGCTTTCTTTCATAAAAATTTCTTTTCTGAACATCATAGCCAGACGCTTGCTGAGCCAGAGCATTTGCCCTTGGATTCTCATCTCTTGAAACATGATATATAGAAAATTCATCAAATTGAGCAATCATGTCTAAACATTTAGCAAGATATGTATTTAAAAGTCCATCAAAGCATTGGTACACTTTATTAACTTGCTGTACAACCAGCAGAGAATCACCAAATGCTTCCACATGTTTTACCCCCATGTCATGCAAAATTTCTAGTCCGAATAATAAAGCTTCATATTCGGCTTGATTATTAGTGCAATCATTTTCTAATCGGTTAAGAGCTTCAAATTCAGCACCACTTGGTGATATAAAAATAATACCAATGCCACAACCACTCTTACAAACCGATCCATCAAAATGCAACTTCCATGGGGTAAAAGTAATATAACCGATATCTAGATCATTATCATTAATGCTATGCTCAACAATAAAATCAGCAACAATTTGGCCTTTCATTGATTTTAAAGGTTCACAAGCCAAATCATATTCAATAAGAGCATAAGCCCATTTACCAATTCTACCACTTAAAATTGGTCTATGCAACATGTATTTAATAATATCGGTTTAACAAGCCACTATGCAAGTATTGGATAATAAATAATGCCTCATCTTGGTACAAGCATAATATAAAGATAAGCAAAGCTTTTCAATAAATATATACCTTGTTTCGGCATCCAATAATCGACGACTTGCATAGGTAATAATATGTTCCTTCCCTTCGGTTTCTTGAGTCAAAACAGCCCCAATTACTTGATCTTCAGCAGCCACATATAATTTGAATGGAATTCCTCTCCTAGGAGCTTTCATGACCGGCGGCAAAGACAAGTAATGTTTAATCTTCTCAAAAGCTTTTTGCTGTTTTGCCCCCCAAGTAAATTCGGCTTCATCTTTTAACCGAAGAATAGGAGTAAAAGCATTGACCTTCCCAGACAAGTTACAAATAAATCTCCTCAAATAATTCACCTTGCCCAAGAATTTCTGTAAATCCTTCTTGCATGTAGGAGCTTTAATCTTCTTAATAATATCAATCTTCTTAGGATCTATCTCTATGCCATTCTCATGAATAATAAAGCCTAAAAACTTTCCAGCCGACACACCAAATGCACATTTAAGTGGGTTCATCTTTAATCCATATCGACGCATTCTTTCAAAAGCAAGTCTTAAATCAGCTAAATGAGGATTTAAACCAGCCGATTTAACAACAATGTTATTGATATAAACTTCTATGATTAAACCAAGCAAGTCATGAAAAATTAAATTCATTGCCCTTTGATAAGTAGCTCCAGCATTTTTTAAACCAAAGGTCATGACTACCCACTCAAATAAACCAACAAAACCTGGACATATAAAAGCCGTTTTGGAAATATCCTCTTCGGCCATGAATATTTGATTGTAACCAGCATTACCATCAAGAAAACTAATAACTTTATGTCCAGAAGCATCATTAATAAGCATGTCGGCTATAGGCATAGGATATTCATCTTTAGGAGTAGCTCTATTAAGATTTCTAAAATCAATGCAAACTCTGAGCTTACCAGAATCTTTTTTCTCAACAGGCACAATATTAGATAACCATTCAGCATAACGACAAGGCCTAATAAAGTTTGCATCCAACAACCGATTAATTTCTTTTTTAATTCGGTCATACATGTTAGGATTGAAACGCCTAGCAGTTTGTTTAAAAGGCCTAAAACCAGGCTTAATAGGCAGTCGATGTTCAACTAACTCGCGGCTTAAACCAGTCATCTCTTGATAATTTCATGCAAAATAATCAACATACTCTTTCAACAGCTCGATTAATTCAGCTTTATAATCAGCTTTCAAATTTTTGTTTACAAACGTCGGCCTAGGTACAGTGCCATCACCAATATCAATCTCCTCTAAAGGATCAGCCGATGTAAAGCCTTGTCCTAATTTACTCATGTCATCAAAGTCCTCAATAGCTTCACACATATCGTTCTTTTGTGCCCGATAGTGCTCAAGTCTCTGCTGCAACCATTCTGAACTATTCATTAATTCAAATCAAATGGTTTAGCCGATACTCAACCGGCTTTAGAACAGCAGGCACGAAGCCATCTCTAGTACAACTGATCATCTCATAGTCAGAAATATCTAAACCTGTTAAGCACTTAACATGATCATGCATAGACATGGTAGAACTATCAGCCACTGCAACACAAGCCGATGTGTCTCCATGCACAACCTCAATGTCTTCGTCTACCCATTGAATAAGAAACTGATGCAAACTAGAAGGTACACATCTATTTGCATGAATCCAATCACGACCCAATATTAAATTGAAGTTACCTTGGGTCTCGGCGACGAAGAAAGCGGTAGCCAACGTCTTGCTCCCAACGGTGAGCTCCATAGAAGCAACGCCCTTAGCACTCATAGGCTCGCCTCCTCTCACACCGCTGATAGTCATGTTGGTCTTGATCAGCTCATCATCAAGTCCACCAAGCTTCTTGAACACAGCATAAGGCATCAAATTGACAATCGCCCCGGAGTCAACAAGCATCCTTGAAATCGGCTTCCCATTGATATGTCCCTTCATGTACAGCGCCTTCAAGTGATTTTCAGAATCCTTTGGCCTTTTAAATATAGCTTCTTTCGGGCCAAAGTCTAAATGAGCGATCTCATCCTCCGGAATAATGTAATAATCCAAAGATAGGTGCACCACATTAGCATCAACATTCATATGTTCAGGTGACGACCCATAATCAACTAGCTGTTCATCGTCCATGTGCTGGGAATCCGATGACAACCTCTGATCAAACGCAGGAGTAACAGAAATTTCAGAGGCAATTCGAGATGAACCTGGATCAGCAGAAACCGGTTCCACCGGTTTCAGAACCCAACAGTGGACGACGACGGGGGTAGAACCGGTTCCACCGGTTTGGAATCCGGTTCCACCGGATTTTGCCCTGTAGCTTCGGTCTTCTTCCACCCCTTGCCTGGAGGAATCATCGGCCTGTACTTGTTGAAGTGCTCCTCCCTCTGCTTCTCCAGTGCCTTCTCTTTCTGGTCCTGAAAGCGAAGTCGCTGCAACTTCCTCTTTTGTGTTCGTGTCAAACCTGGAGGACACCATCTAGGCATAAGGTATTTAGCTCTATCAATTTCAACCTTTTTACCCACATCAGGCTCTGCAGCAGCGTTCTCCTGGACTGATGGCTTGACTTCGTCACCAATTATCATAGGCATCTTGTCATCGTCCTTTCAATTTATTTGGAAGTCACCAATCTGGATGATGTCAGTAGCAGTAGTCCTCTCCTAGTCGACCTCCATCTTCTGGACAACTTCCTCCATCTTCTTAGGCTGATAAACTTGCTTGGGAGGAGAAGGCTATCTTTTCTGGGGAAACCGGTTTAACCGGTTTACAGAACCGGTTCCACCGGTTTGAGGTGGCACGTCCCAACCTGATCGAAGAGGAGCCGAACGGTTATCCACCAACCTCTCATGTGCAGGAACTCTGTTATTACCCCATCCTGGATGAAAAGAAGGATATTGCACAGGGTAATAAGGCATATTCATCCCATTGTGATCCCATGCCGGATATTGATAATTGTAATACGGAGGCATCCATGGCATGTTCTGGTATTGGTTCTGTTGGGAATAGAAACTTGCATCACCACCCTTCCACCTGTTATTCGCCTTTGGAGGCGAAATTGGCTTCTCTTGACGCGGAGGTGACCTCTTTCTCTTTTTTGCCGGCCAATCATCTTCAACTGGCCTTTGATTTGCATATTTGGGAAACAACTGGTCATAGGTCACTTTTGGCTTTGCAACTTTGCCCTGATCCTTGGCCACATTGATTTTCCAGGTTCCAATCTCCGGACGCTTAGGTTTCAACATTTTCTGGCGCCCCTGAGTAGAACCGGTGAAACCGGTTTCAGGAACCGGTGGAACCGGTTTGTCCTGTACAGGCTCAAACGGCTTCTTTGATGATCCTTGCCCCCCGAGATCCGTGACTCTTGCAGTGATTTTGAATGTCTCTCTGCCATTGGGGGTCTTCTCATACACCACTTCCCTGACAATTGATTTCCCCTTCAGATTTTCAGGTTTTGGTTTCTCATCACCCACAACAATATTTTTTCCTTTAGTTGATTCGACTTGATGCGGCCGAATCAGAACTTTAGGAGGCTGCATCTCAAGGGTGTTGACAGGGAAAGGTTCCTTATCCACCTGCATCTCATGTAGTGTCAAACGTCCTTCATTCAAAGCCGATTGCACTTGTCGACGGAAAACATTGCAATCATTAGTAGCATGCGAAAAAGAATTATGTAATTTGCAATATGCCCACCTTTTGAGTTCTTCAAGTGGAGGAATAGTATGAGACATCTTAATGTTTCCATTCTTCAATAATTCATCAAAAATACGATCACACTTAGAAACATCAAAAGTAAATCGCACTTCTTCTTTCTGATTCTTTTGAATTGGCTTAAGAGATGGACAAGTGTACGATTTATTCTT
>CM014274.1:6144972-6169064 GCA_004135705.1 Alloteropsis semialata
AAGTATGTGAGGGCAAAGGAGACCATCATGGTCGACACATGTTGCAGGAGCACGAGTATGATGTTGCATCCTTATCAAGTGTGACCACGCGAACTTGGGTGGTTTTGGGTGCTTCACCTGAATGGAAAATCCCTGATCTTCTTCAGCTACACCACACACTATAAACATCGTAGAGTCACGAAGTAGATGCTGAAACTTGGAGAAGACTTCACCAGTGTAGAATACGACAACCTGCTTCTCAAAGGCATACCTCCCCCACAGCGGCAGTTCAAAAATTTCACCCTTGCAATGCTGGACGTTCTCCTTTTCTACCCGAGTGTCTATGATGTAGTCATATTGCGTGACAAACTGCAACACTGAATCTTGTGGGTGCACCAGCTTCTTGAAGAACGAGTTCATGCTTTCAGACCTTCCTGTTGTACATGTGAAGGGAAAGAAGCACTTTCTGTAGTATGCTGGCGCCCACATTCTCCTTGTTGCGGATATGGCCTGCCAAAAAACATTGCCCTGCAAGTGGTACTTTAGCTCCAAGCTCTCCCACTCCATCTCGAACTCATCCGGTGTTTCGTTCCGGTTCACACAATGGTCAAACTCACCGGCAAAGTCATCTTCTTCGCTGATTAGCTAGGCAAGCTTGTCCTTTGCCTCACTGGTCACATGCCACTTGCAACATCTGTGAGTTGCATTGGGGAACACTATCTCGATGGCCGCTTTCATTGCCTTATCCTGGCCTGTCATTATGTTGATCGGTTCCTGCCCGCCCATGGCCTCCTTGAGCCTTTGCAACACCCAAACAAATGTCTCTGTTGTCTCGTCAGGCAACAACGCACATCCCCAGGAGTATGCTTTGAAGATGGTTGTTTATACCGACTATTGGCACAAGCGGCATATCGTACTTGTTGGTACAGTAGGTTGTGTGGAAGAATACACAATCGCAAAAGCTCTTGTACAGCTCCCTCGTCCTTCCGTCCACCCAGAAAAGGTCCCTGGCCGCATTGCCACGGTCAATCATCGTTGCATAGTAGAACGAAGGACACTCAGCCTACTGCCGCTGGAAATACTCAAGTGTCACGTCCATATCTCTATAGTTGATCCATCCTCTTAGATGCGTCCTCATGTTCGATACATCTTTACTAGTGAAAGTCATGTTTTCGACCGCTCCGTGGAAATCAGAAAGTATACACGTGATCTGCGTGGTGCATATATTCTGATGGTGGAGCGTCTTCAACAGCTCGTAATTAGCCCAATTGATGCTGTGGTGAGATCTTAAGTGTTTTTTTAGTGGAACCGATTTCAGCAAAGGATGGGTATGCTCAGGCTGTAGTACAATCACCCTCAATTTGCCATCGCGCTTGCCAACTGCCATGTGAGCCTTGCAGTCAAATTTTTTATGGTGTTGCGCTTCCTGGTTGACGTTGTCATTACAGTTACTGCACTTCCCTTCTTCGACATCTTTTGTGTTGTGGTGTCATTTGTTGATGTGCTGGCTAAATTGTTCTCTTCATTCACTTTCTCTACATTAGGGGCCTTCTTGCATATGAACATTCCCACTCTTTTCTTATCAATTCTTTACTGATAGTGTTGGTCCTTGATGATGCCACTCTTATGTTAAATCCCAGCTTGTGCGCTGACATCCATGTTCACTTGCAACATCATGTGCGCTGACAAAGTAATTGCTTGAGCTCGCTTCAATCTGTGGCTGTTGCAGGGAACCACGAAGCTGCAGAATCAATGTTGCAAAAGTATTATCAGATGTTGCAAATGATATAACAAAATGTTGCAATAGTAAAAACACAATTTGCATCTACTGTGAAAGCCCAAAGGATTGAAAAAAGCATGGAATTATCCTCGTATATTCATTACGAACATCAGTGGGGAACAAATCCATCCAAATTCAAATACTCGAGGTGCAGATCTAACCTGAGGTTCAGATGTGCGGATAGACAAGGGGTGTGCTCCCCCAACATGCACTGCAACATGGCGATTTCCACCCCTTGATGCATACCCCAAGTTTCCTTGCAAAGCATTGGATTCACCGGATCTTATGGGGAGAGGAAGAAGAACGGAATCCAAAGGATTTCTTGCAACAATTGGCGGTGGATGGTCGGCGTTTGCTTCTCCCGTTGGGGGGAACTCGATTCTCTGTAGTATATGCGACATAGCTCGAGATTTTGATGGCCGTGGAGACCTGGGCGGCGGCATCGCCCGTGCGCTCGTGCTCGAGCAGGAAGAAGAGATGGGAAAACGAAGGGTAGATTCGCGATAATGTTTCATGCAACATGAGGTTGATGTTGCGGTGGGAATTTCGTGCCACCAGGGACCAAACGAGGTGCAGGGCTCGCGAATGTTGCGCGCAACATTAAACAGATTTACATGATGTTGCGGTGGGAATTTTTATCGTGGACGCCAAAATGTTGCGTGCAACATCAAACAGAAGAATCTAATGTTGCGGCGCGAATTTGCTCTGGATAACGACCGTCCGACGCCAGCCCCGGACGTCGGACGTCCGGGCGCTAGCAGCGCCGTATAAAAAATGTTGAAGTAGTATATTCTAAATATTATTTTTTTAAAAAAATAATAATAACGAAAGATATACTCATATTGGATCTTATTTTGTGGCGTTAATTCTAGCTGAAGGGATGGTTCAAACGGATTTGAAAAAGAGTAAATGGTTTAAGAGAAAATAACATTTGAAATTGAAACTCATTCGAGATTCCCTTCCATCTACGCCAACCAGCAGCTGACACCTGTCCTCCATCTGCCGGGTCTTCCTTCCCGTACGCGAGCGAACGTGTTTCCTTCTTAAAAAAAAAAGAGCGAACATGTTTCTCACCTGCGTTCCTTCTAAAAAAAAGAGCGGACGTGTTTCCCACCTGCGATCATAGCAGTTGCACGTATCTCAAATATTGGAAGATAGATTGCTACTTTTCTTCGGAAGATACGATTCCCGAAGGGAAGGGTACGCTTTCTTGGGCCGGCCAACTTGTGCCCACAAATGGCCCAGCTCGCGTTGCTGCCCATCTGGCAAAAAAGGACCAAGAACCAGCAGCATAGCCGACGCCCGCCGCCCCAGTCTCTCTCGATATAACAGAACAGGCCGGCTCGCCGCCTCCCCCCCTTCCCCTCCTTTCCTCCCCAGAACCACCTCGCCTTCTTCTCCTCTCTCTCCCGCTCCCCTGCCCCAAAGACGAAGGGGCTCGGAGCGGAGAACAAAGAGGGATGGAGGAGGCAGTAGAGGCCACCGCCATAGCCCTTCAATATCTCGAGAGCAAGATCCTGAAGACCAAAGCGCGAAAGCTGCTCGAGCTGGCCCGCGGCGTCGAGGAGACCGCCGATGCCGCCGGTGTCCCCTGCGACGGCTTCAAGGGGGCCGCAGAAGCGTTGCAGCGGGCAGATGATGAGGGGAGGGTTCGCGCCATCGTCGACCTAGGCAATGCGTCGGTCGCTCTCGAGAAGGTAGCCCTCGCCCAGCTCGAAGCGCTCCGCGCCGCCGCCGCGCACCTGGCGAGCGCGTGTCGGGATTACCAGGAGGCCGCGGGGTCCATTTTCAAGGCCCGGCGTTCCACGGAGGAGTGGGCGCGCCGGAGTTTTTGGAACTGGTTGCCGTCAATTCGGAGAAGGCGACAGCGCATGGGCCTCGGCCAGAACCTTAACGCGGACGAGGAATCAAGAGGCCGGCCCGAGGTACGGCAGTTGTTGTCGAATTTGGGGTTTTAGTCGGTTCTTGGGGGCAAATTGGAAGTTTAGGCTGGATGAAATTGGGGGGTTCGAGGGTTTCTTGGATCGATTCGAGGTCGGCGAGAGACGAAGCTGGCACGGGGGTTGAATTTGGCAATCCCAATCTCCGATCGGGATTGACCGTCATGGCATCTGCATAACCTTGGCTCTTTGTGTAAACAGGACCTGCTGGATCATGTTGCTGCCTCCAACAACTTGCTCGCCGAGGCGACCTTGCCGCTCCAAGAGAAAGGAGACGAGCTGGTAGCACTGGCAAGGAATGTCGTCGCTGCCGCGAATGACGTCGACGTGCCCAGCGATGAGCTGCTCGTAGCCACCGAAGCATTGGGCAAGGCTGAAGTCCCGGCGAGGCTGGAATTGGTCGTCAACGTCGGCACCGAGGCCACCGCAATGGTGCGGGCCGACAGCACCTTGGACAATGCTCTCCGCGACCGCGCAGCCGGCTTGGCGCGCGCGTGCCGGGATGCCAAAGAAGCCGCGGATTCAATGGCCGCTGTGCAGCGCGCCGCGGCTGAGCAGAGGGAGCGCCGCGCAGCTGGGACGGTGGAGGCTGAGCAGGGGGAGCCCCGCGCAGCTGGGACGGTGGCGGCTGAGCAGGGGGAGCCCCGCGCTGCTGGGACGGCGGCGGCTGCGGCTCCTCCCAGCGATAAGTCCGACTCCGATCAGGTATGTGCGTGTTTCGACTTGCGAGTGTGTGCGGCCCGTGGCAGGGAACACCCCTGATCCTCTTACCAATTGGATGGATGCTGCAGGACGATGAAAAGAGATCGGCGACGGCGGGATACGGCCTCTATGGTTCAATTGCTCTAATCCCATACCTCGGACCGGAAAACATCGCAGAGAAGGTGAAGCAGCTCTCTCCCCATGGCAAATGGTGGCTAACTATTCTTCTGTGCTCCTCGTGGAGCTTGATCGCGCTGGGTGTGCCGCGCAGCGCGTATGCTCAATCCATATACGAGCTGGTGTACGCCAAACTCAGCTCTCGTTTTGGGGTTGCCGGTACGCTTCTAACTTTTGCTCAGGTCTTGTGTGTGGTACTGTGGTCTAGCGCTTTCTTTGCAGGAATGAATGCCGCAGCCATATTATTCATATACTTTGCCGTTGGCGTAAGAGCTAAACCCACCCTCTACATCATGCTGGGCATTGCCTGTGCACTGCACGCTGCTTCTCTTGGACTGGTATGGTGACTTCTGACTTGTTTCACACTCTCGTCGCTTAATGCTGACATGAATCCCTTTCCTGCTCCTGTTGGTAATAATCTTCTTAACCTTCGGCATGATTGACAACGCAGGATTGTTGGCGCGGAAAATTTTGACACAAGAATGGATGTCAGGCAACAAGTTTTTTCTTCACTTGTCCGCCAGAGGAAAGATGTGGTCGCCTAGATGCTTTAGAGTTTAGATAGATTGAGTGGTTTCTTTGTTAACTGGAGTGTATGTTGCTGTTCTTTCCAATCGAAGGATGCTATGCTATGCCTGATATTGCAAAATGCGGTGAGATGTATCTGCAACTATGTAACGGCAATGGTTTTTGGGAGCACATATGGAGGTTTGGAAAGGCTTAAGCAAATGGTTGATTGATATTTCTGAGTTCTGTCTGGGAATGGTCCACGCTTTTCTGTCCAGAATGTTTGGATGCGTTGCATTCTTCAGAGTTGGCTATGGTGGATATGTGATCCTCAGTATGCTGATTTTTATTTGTGGTATGTTCTAGAATGGTTACTTTCATGTCCGATCATCTCATCAAGGTGATCCAACAAACCCTGGCCATGCCTCTTGTGAGCCTCTGATGCTGCTTTCTATTCAGGATTTCTGCAGGGTAAGAACTCAGAACGCAATTGTCCCTTGTTTGTACCAGTAGGGTTTCTATTCAGGATTTCAGGGGTAAGAGATCAATTGTCCCTTGTTTGTACTAGTAGGGCGGTTTTTTTTTCTTATCTCGGCGCTTCGGATTCCCAGGTCATGGAGAATGCCTGACCTGTTCGCTGATGAAAACTTGGTCCCGTTTCATGGGGAATGACATGTTGCTCATTATAATGTTTTTTAACCCTTCCAAACAACCAGGTAACTAGACTAGAAACTGCAATTCAAAATCCCCGAGAGGTTTACAAGAGCCAAAGGGATGGTCTATTTGGAATCAAGTTATATAGCCAAAGATTGTCTTTGAAAAAAAATATAGCCAAAGATTGCAATACATGACATATTATCTTCACACCCATGACCCATGGAGCTGAGTTGCAGCCTAGTGGTACAACTAATTTCACTAATGAGTCCAGTAACATAATTCAACTAGAAAATGGAATTAAGTTTAACCAAGAAGCACACAACAATTGTCAGAAACTAACTACAACTTGTCCAGAAAAATACTGTATAATCCAACAAACAGGACGTGTGTAACTGCACCCATTTGAAGGCATGTGGCTCTTGCTAAACAATAGGCAACTATGCATGTTGTCCAGTATGATATTTATATGCAAGCATACAACAGAAGAAAAAAAATGTCTCCGCTATTTAATCATTTAGACTTTGTACAGCAAACAACACATATATATTATCAGATCAGGAGGTCAGATGCAGAGGCGGAGCCAGGAAAGCACAAAAGAGGGTGTTGCATCATCCACAATACTTGCCTTGGCTCCGCCCCTGATATTCAAATGAGCTACGAAATAGTTATAGAAAGACAGCTATCGAATGACTAACATGTTCATCATTCATAGTATTATTTACATTTTTAATAAATTGCCAAAAATCAATATGCAATAATGATTTGGTTGGAGTTAACAATAGTGTTTGAGGCTTGAGATAATAACATATATAATATTAGATAAACATGAAACAACAGATTTGGAAGGCCCGTCATCATTATCTTACAAAGTGCAGTTTCGGGGATAGTATCATGAACCGACTTGAGAACAAATTTGGAAGGCCCGTCATCATTATCTTACAAAGTGCAGTTTCGGGGATAGTATCATGAACCGACTTGAGAACAAATTTGGAAGGCCCATTATCATCTTACAAAGTGCAGATTCTTATGAACTGAACTGGGAAGCGTGAAATCTAAGCCCCAAGCTAGATAGCTTCCACATCATCTGATCCCTCTCTATTTTCGTCCTCCTCTCACTCGCTCGTCTGTGCGGAGGGGCTTGAGGTGGGCGGAGTAGCCAATGGCGAGATCACCACCTGCCGGGGTGATGGTGGATGCGGCGGCGGTGGCTTAGGGTAATAGGGTTCCAGGTTACCGAGGGGCTCCAATGGCTTGCAGCCTCATAAGAGGAGGGGGTAAGCGGCGACGGCCACTGGCCGGACAAGGCAGGACCCCTAGTGGACGGTGCCGGCGGCAGACCTATAGATGGCCAAAAGGCCCGAAGCCCATGGGGGCCCGAAGCCCAGCACGAGGAGGCACGGCCCTAGCACGAGTCCGGCCCGAGGGGCATAGTGCCCGGGCCGGCACGACACGAAGGAGCAGGCCGGGCCTGGGCCTACAGTTGGGCACGCTGGACATGTCACGGCACGGCCCGAAGTAGTGAGCCCGAGGGGCCCATGGGCCAGCCCGATGGTGCGGCACGGCCCAAAGCACGGCGGCAAAAGAGCCGTTAGGCAGGCGGCCGCGGCCCACGAGGGGCCCAGGAGGCGGGAGGAGCCGTTGGCCTCTGGCCCGGCGGGGGGGCATAAAACGCCCCGCGCCCCCGCCGGCCCTGCCGTCCGCGCACCCCCCTCACTCGGAACCCTAGCCGCTGCGGTGCGGCTGCGCCGCTGCGGCCGCCCCGTCGCCCTCTTCTCCGACGCCGGTGTCCGATTCCTGCCTCGCCGCCGGTGCTGGTGTGTCTGGTGCTCGTGCCGTCATCCATTTGGCCATCTATTCCTCACGTCCTCGTCTCTTTCTTGTTTTCCCCGTACTTTTCATCCTCGAATCCTACTCTCCCCCTAATCAGTCTCGTAGATCTGTCGGCCCTCGACCTCGCCGGCGTCTTTGGTGCTCCGGATCTGGTAAGTGCTCTGGCTAGCTCGTCGATCCGTCCCCTCCGGCCCTTCCTTTGAGTTTTGACCTAACCCTAACCCTCGCGTCGCAGGTCGACGGCCGTGGTGAAGCCGTTGAGGTTTTGCCGGCCGTTGCGGAGCCGTGAGGAGCCGAAGCGCAGGCCCATGGAAGAGGACGAGGGCCACAGCATCAACATCGAGGACGAACTGGACGAGGGCCAGCAGCTTGTGCTGTATTCCAGCGCGGCCGCTCGTCGTTCCGTCATGCCGCCATCGTCTCCCGTTCGTGCTGGTCGTGCTGGTGCCGCTGCGGCAGCTGGTGCTGGTCCCGCTGCTGGTGCCGCTGCTGGTGGCGGTGCCGCAGCTGGTGCTGATGCGGCCGCCGCAGCTGGTGATGGTGGTGCCGCAGCTGCTGCTGCGCCGGAGCCCGTAGTCGGGGATAAGCGGCACCGGTCCAAGGTATGGAACGACTTTGACAAGCTCTACAAGGACATCAATGGTAAGAAAACAAGGTATGGAGCCAAATGCCATTACTGCAAGCAGATTCTCTCTGGTCTGTCTACTAGTGGCACGGGCCATCTTACCCGTCATTTGAAATCTTGCCGTAGAAAGAATGGTAGGTCTGCTGGTGCTCAATCATTGCTTAGTTTTGATGCTGATGGTAGTGTTCATTCTTGGGAGTACAATCCTGATGTTGCTCGTACTCAGCTGTGTCGTTTGATTGCTAAGCTTGATCTACCTCTAGGATTTGGTGACACTGATGAATTTAAGGAATACATTCAGGTAGCTCATAACCCTAGATTTGTTCCTGTCAGTAGGCAAACCACAACTAGAGATCTTGCAAAGTACTTTAATGATCGCCGTGATGTGCTTGTTAAGTCTTTGAGTGATAATTCTGTTTCATCTGTTGCTCTTACCTCTGATATATGGTCTGGTAATGCTAAGAAAGACTATCTTAGTGTGGTTGCTCATTATGTTAACTCTGATTGGCAACTAGAGAAGAGAGTCTTGGGTCTTACCCTTATTGATGTGTCTCACAGTGGTGAGAATATTGCTGATCGTGTCCATTCTATGATTGATGACTATGGTTTGACTAATAAGGTCTTCTCTATTACCCTAGACAATGCTTCTTCTAATTCAACTGCAATGGAAACACTGATTCCTTTGTTTTCTGGTTACATTGGTGATGCAAACTTACATCAGCATTGTGCATGTCACATAATTAATCTCATTGTTAAGAGTGGCTTGAAGAGGCTTAAGCCTTACCTGGAAGCATTTAGGACTGCCATATCTTTTGTTAATTCATCTAACCAGCGCATTGCAGCTTATAAATCATATTGCATAAGCATGAATGTGAGGCCTAGAAAGTTTGGCCTAGACATGGATGTGAGGTGGAACTCCACCTACCTTATGCTTAAGCATGTGGTTCCCCATAAGGCCACATTTGGTGTGTTCATCCAGACTCAATATCCAAGGGCTGAAGGTACTCCTTATCTTTTGACTGATGCTCATTGGTATGTTGCTGAGAAAATACTTGATTTCCTTGAGCTATTTTATGATTCCACTGTAGTTTTATCTGGTGTCTATTATCCTACATCTCCATTAATGTTGCATCATCTACTTGACATTGCTGGCCACCTTAAACAATTTCAGTCTGACAGATTGCTTAGGGAAGTGGTATTTCCTATGAAAACTAAATATCTTAAATACTGGAAGGACATACCTCTTCTTTATTCAATTGCATTCATCTTGGACCCTAGGGCCAAATTAAAAGGTTTTACCAATGCTCTTAGGCTGCTAGGTGATTTTTGTGATACTGATTACTCTGCTTATTTTACCAATGTGAGAGCTCAACTGTCTGACTTGTTTGAGAAGTATGAGAGCAAATTTGGTATAGTTAGGTTGCAAAGGCCTGCACATCAACCTCCAACTGGTAAGAAAAAAGCTCAGTGGGGTAAGATTTTTGGTGATGGTGCATCAGGTAGTGGTTCTCCTGGATCTATGATTGGCAGTGTTGGTACTGCTTCTTCCTTTACTGTTCCTCTGTCTAGAAGGACTTCTGCCTCTGCTTTGCTGCATGCTGCTCAGAATGGTTCTGCTTTTGGTGTTACTTCTGAACTAACTGCTTATCTGGATAGTGATACTGTGAACCAATTTGATGATGATTTCAATATCTTGAACTGGTGGCATAGCCACAAACAGACCTATCCAGTTCTTTCCATATTAGCTAGGGATGTTTTAACTATTCCTGCTTCTACCATCTCTTCAGAATCTACTTTCAGTCTAACTGGCAGGATCATAGAGGAGAGGAGGCGTCAGCTGAAGCTAGAGACTGTGGAAATGCTTGCTTTGATCAAGGATTGGGAGAGAGCTGATGAAAGGACTCAGCACATGGTGGAGGATGAAGAACTGGAGGCTGCTTATGAAGACTTGTACCTTGATGATGATTCAGCTCATGATGCTGTGTAATAGGGTAGTTTATTAGCACTCTGTGGTGGTGAACTGCTTAAGACTTGATGATTTGAACTTGATTGAGCTGTGGACTGCACTCTTTTTTCCTATCTTGGGTTTTCTCACGAGGTGTGAGTTTTTACCAAGATAGGTTTTTAATGAGGTAGCCATTGCACTGCACAGCTCAAACTTAATAATATTTGGACATGTTATATTGCCTGGTGTTTGGTTTGATTTGAGCTGGTTGAGCTAGATGCCTAGATGGTTGAATTCTGGTTTGATTTGAGCTGGTTGAGCTTTTTAAATTTGTGGATCAAATTTATGAAATCTATGATTTGAGTTGATCTGTTTGAGCACTGATTGTATTGTCGTGCCTGTGCCGGGCTGCCGTGCTCGTGCCTGTTGAGGCCTGTCGTGCCTTGTGGGCGGCACGAGCACGGCCAGGGGGCTTTAGTGCCAGGCCTGGGCCGCAGCTCTGGCACGAAGGGCAGCACGGCACGGCACGGCCAGGTCTTCGTGCCAGATCGTGCTCGTGCCTGTCGTGCTCGTGCCGCGCCGTGCCCGTGCCGTGCTGTCTCGTGCCGCCCATTTGGCCATCTATAGGCAGACCCAAGATGCCCACCGGTTAGGGACGGCAGGGTTGAGATGACGGGGTGGACAGTGGGCGTATGGCGTGGCTGCTGCAACCGCCAACCGGAGCGGAGGACGAGACGTGGCTGGGCGGAGGCTCATCAAAGAAGAAGAAGAAGAACGTGGGCCTATCGAGCCCAATTCAAGTTGGTTATCTGGCTAATGGTAGCCAGATAGGAGCCCCCAATGGGAAGTGGAACAAATTTGGAAAGCCGAGGGGAGGCACAAGCACAATGCCAGTTCTTCCTTTTTCAAAGATCACAATGCCAGTTCTTCATGCTGCTTCTCCTGCAATGCAAGCTGCCCATAGCCGACAACCTGAATAAACGGAGTGGACATGTCAATCCGATCTACAAGTTATACCACATCAGAGAGGTATATCTATATCCATATAATCGTCAGCTGCCATTATGCCAAGTAAGTCTGGAGTAGGGCCGGATACCACATCAGAGAGGTATATCTATATCCATATAATCGTCAGCTACCATTATGCCAAGTAAGTCTGGAGCAGGGCCGGCCCTGTAGTATATTGAGACGGGAAAACCGCCCCGGACCCAAGTCCTAGGGGGGCCCTGGCCAGATATATACATGTTACTACACATGTTTAGGTCTAATGTTTACTATGCCTGTAGTATATTGAGTCCAGAAAACTGTCCCGGGCCCAAGTCCTAGGGGCCCTGGCCAGATTTATATGTTGCTACACATGTTTAGGTCTAATGTTTCCTAGGCTTTTCTAAACTAAGTCCAAGTGCTATGACGAAACATCTGCCATCAATGTCCAATTTGAAATGGGAAGACAGCTAGCCAAAGTTCACCAAATGACCGCTCTGGCCATTCATATCAATACTAGTCCATGCTTTCCTTTTGTCTTTGGAGTGCATTATTGTTAAATCCATTCGTCCCCAAATTAACATGTGTAGTTCCATATGATATGTTTTCTCCATTATTTTCTTATTTCTTGTATAACTTAGACCTGAATATTTTTTTTGTATTTTGTGTTTTTCTCTTAAAAAAACTCTAGTAGGGTTGGGTTGGTTTGTTGCCTTAGGAGTATATACATGCATGCTATAATTTTCACTTGCTGATATTGTGGCAGACCGCCCCAATTAATCCGGCTTAAGAGCATGGGACCACTATCCCAGCAGTGCTCCACGCCCTTAAATATGTTAATCGTGCAATCCGTCGGATACCTTTCCGATTAAACCACTATTTTCTCTCGACCGAAACGAAATAGCAGCAGTCCCACTCGAAGATGGGCTCAGGCAGTACAACTCATCACAACTTTTACAACACTTGGTTCACATAGATAATTATACAAATACAGTGTATATATTTTATCTTATTACAAACCAGAGTTATGTACAGCGGAAGACTACACTTCGAACAAAAGGTATTATGCGGAGCCCTCGCACAACACCTACTCACCGCGGCCCGAGTCGGACTCGGACGGCACCCGCTCCACGATCCAACCGTTAGGGAGCACACAAGGCCAAGTAAGAGCCGCAACAGGATCATAACCATCGCAATCTGCAACAAAAATTATGCCACAAGCAAGGCTGAGTACTAATTACTCAGCAAGACTTACCCGACCAGAGATACAATTCTAGACATGCACGGCTTTTTGGCTCTGGGGTTTGTTTTGCCAAAAGCATCTACAACTTGAACCTCTTTTCAATATTTTAGCCAAGTTTTAAGTGTGAGTAACCATTACTAAGTTTGCCAAGCTATCCAATAGCAATCAATGTTGACATACAATTGATTAACATCACTTCTCCATTTCTCATCTAGCCACAACTCCACCCTTTTTGGCCCAAGAACATTGATGTGCAACGAGAGATCAAGCAGCTTCATGTAACCGCGAAGGACGGACAACTCGAGTTGATTTTAACCATGCATGGGACAACCTAATCGCACGACCCGTGAGAGACACCCAGGACCTCACGGGGCAACCGTTCCCATCTCTCCCTGCCATCTGCCATCAGAGCCCACTCCACCCGAGTGCACGCCCCAACGGACCCCAGGTGCCCCAGGCAAACCTGTGCCGCGGCCACTGCTACACTCGCCATCAACCCCTCGCCCAATGGAGTGGAAGTGTCCGTCAGACGTCAGTTTGCATCAAGTACTAGGTTTACCAGTTTACCACATTTTCCGGCATACGATTAGTACCTTCAAAAGCTTGACCAACAAGGCCACACAAGCAATGCCTTAGCCACGACTCCCAGTGCAAGCGGAACATTCAATCAAACATGAATATCGCACAAGCCCCGCTTGCCGATCATCATTAACTGAAATAAAGTAAATCCTATATCTCGCGAGGGACAAGCAATCACTCGACTTCTACCGGTCCTAATTAAGCATAGCACTCTATACGACCTACACATACTAGTATTAGAACATAGGTACCTAGGGATCATGCATCTAAGGTTTCAAGCAACTCCTTAAACTTAAATGCACAAAATTAAGGCACAAGCAAGGAATGTTAGTCAAACGGTGGGTTATGCTCCGGGGCTTGCCTTCTTGATCAGCTACGGCCTTGGGCCCTTCCGGATTTTGGTCCGGGTCTTGAGCAGTCGTCAAGTTCAGCTCAGCAACGGCGGGGTCACTCTCGGGCTCAACCTCAAGCTCGTACACGCCGTCGGTAATGGTGTGTTCTACAAGAGTTGCAAAATTATGCATGAGATGCATGAATACCGAAATAACTACTATCAAGAATAACTACACAACTTGTGTCACTAGTCAATCATACGTGGAGCATCACAATTAAGAAAAGCAACAAGCACAGAAACCGGTCTGACCGGTTTTGGAGACCGGTCTGGCACTGGCCAGCCCAAAAATCCTTATAACCAACTAACTTTTGCACAAATTTAGATATATCATTTACAATTGATTTCTAGTCCTAAGTAGTGTTCCTAGGGTTGAACTCACAAATTTAACAAGTATGATTTGATAAATAAAACTTTTAAGCTTGCTTTTCCTACTCCTTTAACTCCACTAACTCTAAACCTACCCAAAGTTATGGATAACTTTGGCCATTGAGTGTTCAACTCTACTCTACTACTCATAAGAGAACCATTGAAAGAGTTTGGGTATTTCTAGCTCATGCCTAGAATTTGTGAAACCATTGAACAACTCTCTAACACTCCTCAGTGCATGAAGCAACATATCCTTCAAGCAACCCAATGCACTCAAGCCCTAGAATCCTTTGGCACAAACCCCCCAACCCTTCTAACATCTTACCCCGGGGTTCTTGCTTCTCCCTTGAGCTTGAACCGCACCGAGCTCGGCTCAGTGGCGGCCGGCGGCAGCAGTGCAGCTCGGGGAAAGGCGAAAGGAGAGGGGAAGTGGTCAGGGATGGCTCGGGCGGGATGAGGGCGAGGTGAGGAGGTTGAGGACGCGGTGAATCGAGGAATGGACGAGCAAGAAGGATGAATTCGGCCGGAGGACGTCGAGCTCGTGAAGAGGAGATACGGGGTGGTTGGCCTACCCTCCGGGCTCCGGACGTGGCGTGATACTGAGGCATACACCACGCACGAAGCACAGGACAAGTGGACACGCGTCCCCAAGCGGCACGGACGCCCGTACCTCCGCCGGAGCTGCCCATGCTGGCGCGGTGGTTGGGCACCGACGGTTGCGGTGGTGGGGTAAAACACCCACCGCAACAGTCCGTGGTGTCGAAAACACTGTGCCGACGAAGTTCAATTCGAAATCTCGCGGGCCATCGACTGTTGCGGTGCGGTGGTGGCAGGCATGCAGCACCGCAACAGTTGGTCATTGATAACACCGCAATAGTCTCTCAATCCAGAGACGAATTTCACTGTTTAACTCGGATCACCGACTGTTGCGGTCGTGCTTTTGGAATAGGACCAACATCTGGTGGTTCGAGTATTGACTATAGGTAAATCAACCATGAGAAGTTGCGGTGGTGCACCAATGAGGATCCACCGCAATAGTCCGTCAATCCAGAGAGCTTTTTAGAATTGTGCCTGGGTGACCGACTGTTGCAGTGGCCATTCCCCTGGCACCGCAACTTCCTTAGGTAACTGTATTTCGCACTTTTCGTGTTGATTTTGATTTAAACTTTGCTAACTAAGCCTAGTTCCTTATGATGGTTAAATTTGGTCATACATATACGCATATGCACAAACAAACACTATGATTACGAGATGATGCATGCCATTATTAATTTAATTAAGTTCGTTATGGTTTCTTAATTACGATAGTGACACCAGGAGTGTCACAGATATTCTACTGTTTTCACTAATGAGCATCATCATCTTTGGACATATGGTAGATCTACAAGAAAATTTCACGTATTTGATTGGAAATTTATCTCATCCCTTCTGTGCCATCCAAATTTATCTCATCCCTTGTGTGCCATCCAAATTTATCTCATCCCTTGTGTGCCATTGAAATTTATTATCATCCCCTGTGCCACACCGTCGTTACTTTTTCACCTATGAAACACATTAACAACGTTAAAATGGAATCCTCCACCACAAGCCTGACGATTTTACCCCTCCCCGCCTATATCCAATCTCCAGCCACATCTATCTATCTTCTTGTCCCAAATCAGAGTACACTGGAACATCCACACCCCTAGCACATCCTCAAATCCACTGCAGAACCAGCGGGCAGCACGGCCCCTCCAGGCAGCCGGACGAGTGAGCGCTTTGTGGCCCTGCACCCAGTGGCGGATCTTAAAGGGGGGCTTGGGGTGCTCCAGCCCCTCCTATTTCAATGGTGCCCATAAAGCACCCCTAGGAAATTTTAGGCATGAGTGAAGAGAAGTAAGATGAAGACGAAGAAGAACAAAAATAAGAAAGAGAGGAGGAAGAAAGAGAAAATGAGCCCCCTTATTCTAGCTCTGGATTCGCCGCTGCCTGCACCGAGGCGGGCGTCGTGGCTCCCTCGGCCTCGGAGGCGCGCACGGCCGCAGCCCCGCACAGAGGCGCGCTTGACCGCGGCGGCGCGGCCCCTCGAAGGTGCACGACCGCGGCCCCTTGGAGGCAGCCCCACAGGCACGCGTCCGCGGCCTCGGGATGGCCCTCCAGGGATGGCGTCGCTGGGGCAAGACCCCGCCACTTTTTGCTACTTGTACACACAAAGTTCCTGGTACGATCGGCGCGAGGAACGGATACACGAGACATGAATTGTTATATTTTAAGTTCTCGATACGATGAGGTATACTTCTTTGAAATAATGGTTTGATACTTCGGGATGTGAACCAACTATTTCTCGGGACAATAGTCTACAAGAATATAATACTGGGCTCTCATATAAGTAAAAAATAAGAGAGAAAACAAGAAAAGAAGAAATATAAATGAATTTGCTATTGATATATCATTTACATGACAATCTAAATGAATTTGCTATTGATATATCATTTACATGACAATCTAGTCTAATATTATATGCTCATTCATGCTAATAAGTGAAGAGATGTAGTTGAGTATCACAACTAACGGGACTAAAGGGGAACGATGTACCCTCTACGAACCATGGCTACATACCACTTCGAACCCGTACCTCGTCTGGTATGAAAGTTTTCGGTTCACGAAACGATGGACCGTATCTGAACCATGTTACTTATCTTGTATGACTATTGCAATGAATGCTTGTTTGGTGATTATTTATGAATATAAAAAATTGTCATGAGTATGCATTAGCATGAATATTATGGTCTGCGTATATGTATTATTGCTTATTTTGTTCACATATACAGTGATGTTTTTTCTCTTCTAAAGGTAACATTGTCTTTTCTCCATCACTTAACGGCCATGTAGCTGTTTGAGACGGTAATGGGACGCAGGGGGTGGTGATAAATTTTCAGTGGCACATAAAAAATAAGATAAATTTGTTAGATATAAAAGAGATGAGATAAATTTTCAATAACACACGGGGAATTTTCTCTATCTACAGCCTATTCCAACCCGCGTCTAGAAGAGCTTACGAAGACTCAGCTCCGCTAGGGCCTCCTCCATTTGTCATTTCCGTTCTTTTACCAAGCTCAGCTCAACTCTGTACAGTTTCTCACCTGCTGTAATCAGTTGGCAGAACACCTTGACCTACCTGCCCGAGCTTTGCTCAAATAAGTTTATACTATCTCTTTTTCTAAATATACGACACTGTTGATTTTTTACTTCAATTTTAATCAATAATATTTTATTAATTAGTTTGTTAATAAATAAAGTAAAATAGATACCGCCACATCTACTGTTAATGATACTTTGGATTTAACTAGTAGGCTTATCTAATTGCATAGAAGTTTATAGAAAAAATAAATAGTCAAATGAAGAAAAAATCAATAGTATCATATATTTAAAAACGGATAGAGTACCGGCCTAAAAGAAAGTAATCCCTCTATTTTTTAATAGATGTGGTATTAGGTTTGTCCTAAGTCAAAATTACGTAACTTTGACCAAACTTATAGAAAAATGTTATATTTATCATACCAATAATATGTACTACCGCAATATATTCTATGGTGGATTCAAATAAACAAATATGGTATTGTAGATGTTATTATATTCTTCTAGAAACTTGATCAAAGTTGAACAACTTTGACTTAGGACAAACCTAATACGATATGTAAAAAAAAACTGAAGGGAGCAGTAGAAACAATCCCTCTTAAGTAACACTGTTTAATTCGTTCCTTCCGATAAGACATACGGCGGTCCCCCAAGAAACAACCTCGAATCACGGTCGCCACCGAGCTCAGAGAGCCCGCACACAGCGAATTTTAATATTAACTTTCACCGGAACATTTTATTCCACGGCATGAGACGAGGTAGCGGCGCAGCGCCAGTGCACGGCGTGACAAAATAGGTTAAAATTAAAAGTTCTGAGGGATTAATGTTAAAATATTATTAAAAGATTAGAAATAAAACACACACATAAAACTCACATGAACACTAGAGACTCTGTTACTGGGTTATAAAGCAACGGTTACAAAACAAACTCCGGCTTCAACAGCTCAGATACACGCGCCACAACTCCTTGACCTTCACGACGCCTGCCATCCCAAAGCATCAGCTGAATCGTGTAAGGGTAACGCCTGACGCGCTCCCATGCGAACACGTTGCTAGCTAACCAACTAACTGACCAAAAGGAAACAGAAACTATCTTAAGTGAAGAGGGATTATTTCAGCATTGCTGCCCCCCTCTACAGCCCTACACATTGGTCAAGCGTTTGTAAATAACCAGCTGCCACCATTGTGAGTACCATAAGGATAAGCACTATTTTGATATTAAAATCGACGAAGTCATCATATATACCTTATTATTGATGGGCGCGTCGCCTACCATTGAAAGAATAACGCCGGTTAAATTCTAGAATAAATCTAGAAAAATGTGACACCCATGCCGAGTCGAGAACTCACATGCACACTCACCTACTTTAAATATATGCACGCATGCAAACCCTACCCTATGAGTATTTTTGAGAGATTGAATCATCTATTCTGATCTTGAGATCGACAAAATCACCATAGGTGACTCGTTGTCGACCGGCGCGTTGCCTGCCACTGAAAGAATAACATCGTTTAAATCTTGGAACAAATTCAGAAAATGTGGCACTCGTGTCGATTCGGGGACTCGAACCCAAATGGGCAGGTTCCACCATCGGATGCATACGTTCCACCATAAAAAATCTAATGAAATAAACAACGTATAGCATGCCATGTCTATTACGCATGCACGCAGCCGTCACAAACAACAATGCTTGCTAGGTTGGGTCAAATATGAGACGAACTCATCTCCAACATATTAGAATTAGAGATGAGATCATATTTTATCCTAGAATTGTACGCTTGTACTATTTTTCTCCATACCTTTTTGTCAAAATAAAAGAAAGATAGCGGTATATTGCTAGTAGTATAGATATGAGGAACAAGGTTTTTTTTTTCCATAAGGGCTAAGCCCGAATTTCATTACCATGGATAACGAAATTACAAGAGTTCCACTGTACCCGAATTCACTTGTTTCAGCCAACGACAAACAAAAGCAAAAGAACGCATCCAAGGGCGGACAACCAACGCAGAACTGCTTACAACCAACGACCAGACAGAGCCATCAAAACACCATACTAAAGACATCAGCAGGTAAGAACCCTCACGAACAGTTCCCAAAAACATTCTAACTCAGCAGCACCGTTCCAGTATCACGTTCCACTTGATCTTGCGGGTGGAAGAGCAGGGCGGCTTCGCGTAGAGCTTCTCCTCCGGCCTCCAGTGTAGCACGATCCTCCTCCTTCTGCAGTTCTGCCCAGTACGAAATAAACGATGAGGCATGACAGATGATCTCAGTAGGAGATCTCACATGTTTTTTATCAAAACACACTTTATTTCTTGCACGCCACAGGGCCCAGCAGATGCTAGCAAGCCCTACCATGATCAGTTTCCCCCCCTTTGGGATAACCGAACTTGCCCAAACCCAGAATTGCTCCATGGAGCCAGGGCGACAGTCAGCACCGAAAGTGAAAGCAACTAAGCTCCAGACATACTTGGCCATAGAGCATTGAAACAAAAGATGATTAACAGATTCTTTTTGAGAACAGAACATACATTTATCACATCCTACCCAATTCCTCTTAATAAGATTATCTTTAGTGAGAATAGCATTCTTGTATATTAGCCACATGAAAATTTTTATCTTGAGAGGTAGTTTTGCTTCCCAAATCCTTCTGTAAGGCGCATCAGATTCATTCTCACAGAGATGATCATACATTGATTTCACTGTGAAACAACCTTTGCTGTCCCACTTCCACTTGGGAGCATCTCTGCAATTGTTAAGTGCAAAAGAAGAGAGCTCATCTTTCATTTTTCTCAGGCTATTTTGACCACTTTCATCCAACCATCTTCTAAAAGAGAATCTCCAGTTTTTTCCAGCCATATATTGCACCGAACATTTCTGGTCCTGGCAGATGCTATACAGATAAGGGAACTTGTCCATTAACGGCGTGGTTCCACACCAAGCGTCCTTCCAGAAATCTGTGTTTTCTCCATTGCCTATAAGCATCACCCTTCCTTTCAAATAAATGTCCTTTACTTTAAGAAGATCATTCCAAACAGGTGAATTACTTTGTTTAACTTTCAGATCAGTAAGTCTGAGGTTGCCAACATATTTTTTTGAAACAATCTCCTGCCAAATCCCTTGGCCTGTCTCCAACTTCCACCACCATTTACATAAAAGACTCATATTCATTTTTCTTAGATCATGAATACCAAGACCTCCCTTTTTCTTGGGTAAACAAATTTTGCTCCATTTAACCAGGTAGTATTTCTTTTTTGTTCCCCCTCCTTGCCAGAAAAATCTTTTCCTTGTGCTATCCATTCTCTTCAGGATTGTTTTAGGAAGCAGATACATTGACATGCAATAGATTGGGATGCTACTGAGGCAAGCATTGATAAGAGTAAGCCTTCCACCAATAGAAAGCACCCCCCCTTTCCATCCATCAAGCCTTTTGAGCAATTTTTCATCTAAACCTAACCAGTCCATGACATGTAATCTGGAACCCGAAACAGGGACCCCCAAATATTTTAACGGCCAAACCCCACTAGCACAGTTAAACATTTCAGAGTACTTCTCAGTTTTTTCCTCATTCTCACTTATCATCACCACCTCACTTTTATTAAAGTTTATCTTGAGACCAGACATATCCTCAAACATATAAAGCAAAAGTTTCAGATTTCTTGCTACCTCAGTATCATCTTGCACACATAAAATGGTGTCATCTGCATATTGCAAAACTGCTACCCCACCATCCACATACTCCGGGATTAGACCAGTAATCAGTTTATTTGTTTGACTCAAATGGATCATTTTGGATAAAGAGTCTGCAGCAATATTAAACAGCAGGGGAGACAAAGGATCCCCTTGCCTAACCCCCTTTCCACATTTAAAGTATCTTCCCAAATTATCATTAACTTTCACAGACAAAGTCCCACTTGTCATCACCTCCCACGTCCACTTACACCATTGTTCACTGAATCCTCTTTGTTTAAGGCATTCCATTAAGAAGTTCCAGTTGATTTTGTCATACGCTTTCTCAAAATCAAGCTTTAGAATAATCCCATCCTTTTTTTTCTGTCTGGTATCATGTAAAATCTCATGTAAACACATCACCCCATCCATGATGTTCCTGCCCTTGATGAAGGCATTTTGTGATTTATTAATGATTCTGCCCAGAACAGCTTCAAGTCTCATCATGAGAGCTTTAGTAAAGATCTTGTAAACAACATTCAGTAAGCAAATAGGTCTGTACTGTTGTATCTTATTGGCCTCCTTAATCTTGGGAAGTAGAGTTATTGTTCCATAATTCAGTCTGCCAATGTCCAGCGAGTTGTTAAAAAAATCCTCAAACATAGCCATAATATCTGATTTTATGATGTCCCAACAGCTTTGAAAGAATTCAATTGGTAATTGATCAGGACCAGGGGCTGTATTAGCCTCCATGTCAAAGACCACACCTTTTATTTCCAGCTCAGAAAAGTTTCTTGTGAGCCATAGGTTTTCTTCTGCAGATACCTTCTCCTCCTCAGACCAACAACTAGCATCCATCTGTACTTTTGGTTTTTCAGAGTGACCAAATAAGTCAGAGTAGTATTTAGTTGCTATTTCAAGTAACTGACTCTCCTCCTCCACTGTTTCCCCATTATGCTCCAGACTATAAATCTTATTTTTCCTTCTTCTCCCATTTGCTACTTTGTGGAAGAAATCAGTATTATTATCACCTTCTAATATCCACTTAGAATTTGATCTCTTGTGCCAGTATAGCTCCTCCTCGGTAAGGATCTTAATCAACTCTTTTTGAATAAAAGATTTCCTTTCTAGAAGGTTGGCAGGAAGAGAGGCCTCTTCCTCCAAGACTTCAAGCTTCCCCAGTTCCTCCTGCAGAATTCTCTTGTACTTTCTAGTGTGCCCTTTCAGACTAGCTCCCCAACCTTTCAGGAATTTTTTGACTCTTTTACTCTTAATATGCCACACCTCAGTCGCATCCTTGGCTGTCACCTTTTTCTCCCAGATTTCCTTAATTTTCTCACAAAACTCAGGGTGCCTGCACCAGCTTGTTTCAAATCTGAAGGATTTGTTTTTGGGTTTCTCAGATTGTTCTGTACATAACATCAGAGGGTTATGATCAGACATATATCTTGGAATCTTCCTGACATTGGTTAGAGGATAGCAGATCTCCCATTCCTTGTTCATTAATACTCTATCAAGCCTTTCAAGAGTAGGGTCCTCATGATTATTACTCCAGGTATATTTACCACCACTCATTCCCAGATCTCTCATTTCATAAGTGTTAATAATATAATTGAACATATCAGTGTACTTGTTACCCTGAAAGCTTTTGTTTTTCTCATCACTGAATCTTAGAATATTGAAGTCACCACCAATGAGGGTGGGAATATTTGCCTCAGAACATAACTGAGAGAGCTCTAAGATGAACTCCTCTTTGCCATCCTCCTGAGGAGGCCCATATACCATAGCCACCCTTAAAAACTTTTTGTTTTTCTTATCCAGCAGATTAGCCATGACAAAAAACTTTCCCTCAACAAAGGAACTGACTTCAAAGGAGTCAGCTCTTATCCCACATAAAATTCCACCAGCTCTGCCCCTAGAAACTAACCCATGCCATTGGAACCAATTGTTAGGATCAATTTTCCTCAACATTTTTTCAGAGTATTTTTTCATAATAGTTTCCTGGAGTCCAACAAAGTCGACATGGTAATCACCAAGAAGATCTTTAACACAAGTGCTCATACCTTTTTTCCCTACTCCTCTACAGTTCCAAAACAGACCTATCATAATTAACTTCTTTTCTTAAGCTTAATCCCTTTCCTGAGATTGTAACCAGAGCTAATCATAGTTACTTCCCCTTCAGTAAGTTCATTCAGCCCTAGAGGGGGAGAAGAAGACTTACTGGAATCCATCTGACATTTACTTTTCTTTTTTAACCTTCTCTTTTTTTACTTGAAACCAACTGGAAACCCTCATGATCAGATTCCTCAGAATGCCATCCTATTAACTTGACCTCTACCAAGGAGAGATCATTGTTATTAGACACAATAATATTTTCCTTATCCAACTCTTCATTCCTCTTACACAAGTTTGCCCTAGCATGTTCAAGATCTTTGAGCACATTAAAATGCTCTAAAACCCCAGCATCAGTATTAATACCCATTTTATTAACTCTATTAATTAAATCACTATTTTCAAGAACTGCAAAGGAGTTCTCACTGACAAAGGGATTACCTTCCAGATTCTTCTTCTTTGTAAGAGCTTCTGCCTTCTCTGTTGCCTTGAAGTGAGCCGTCCCTTGATCTTTAATTCGTTGACTTTGCCTCATTGGTTGAGACTGCTCAGTCTCCGCCTTTTGCTTCTGTTCCTGCCCTTCAGTTATCTCCATCTCCTTAGCTTCCATTAATCCAGCTTCCTCCACATTGTCAGGAGACTTACTGTCATTGACTTGCTCCTTCAGCTCATCATCCACTACTTCTTCCCCCACAATTCCTTCCCAATCTGGAGAATCCCTGGTGATTTCAGCATTCATACTATCCATTTGAGTTGCAGCTTCCCCAGGCAAAATGAACATCTCTTGAGAATCATTTTCTTTAATCTCCTGGCTAGACCACTCCCCATCAGGAGCTTTTTGAGACCCCAGGTAAGGGCTAGGCTGATTGTTTTCCCCTGACCCATCCTTCTCTTCCCTGATTTCAGGAATTACTTCCATTTCTTGCATTAAGGCTGTCTTGTAACTGTCCTTCAGAGGAGAGTTTTTTTGAAGAGCTAATTTTGCTTCAATGACAGCTAAAGAGTCAAAATTAGCTTTTCTTAAGTTAGAACCATACTCATCAATTACTGCAGAAGAGCTTCCCATGTCAAGAGTCAGAAGTTTCTTGATTGGAACATGCTGAAAAGAGCCAAAACTGAAATGTTGACCCCCAGGTGATATTAAATCAGCAAAGGTCAGACCCTGATCATCACTATCTTCACTTGGAGTATCATCATCCACTTGATTGGCATCATTCACCTGTTCCTTATCCTCTTGCATCAGATTTTGCTGTTCATCAGATTTTTCATTTTCAATTCCTCCTTCCTTCTCCAGATCTGTGTCCATAGGGACAGTATTGTTCTCCTCTTGTGCACCCATATAAGTTTTTTGTTTACCTTTGCCACCAGCAAAATCAGAATGCCCATCCTTCTTTTCACCATTTCCCCCTTGGGTGTCTCTTCCACCATCCCATTTAGGTTTTTTTGGAGAAGGGTTATCCCCACCAGGTCTATCAGTGTTTCTGG
>CM014274.1:6171020-6217812 GCA_004135705.1 Alloteropsis semialata
ATGTCTTTCATGTCTCCCAGCTCAAGAAATGCCTTCGAGTTCCAGAAGAATCCCTTCCTTATGAAGAAATTCCCTTGGAACCCGATCTCACTTATGAAGCACATCCTATCAAGATTCTTGATCAAAAAGATAGGACCACCAGAAGAAAGGTTATAAAGTTCTATAAAGTTCAATGGAATAATCATACCGAAGAGGAAGCTACTTGGGAAGAGGAGTCGTATCTGAGATCTCATTATCCGGATTTCATGAGCTCCATTCCAGGTAACTTCATTTCCGCACTTATTCTTCCTGCACCGGAATCTCGGGGCGAGATTCTTTTTAAGGGGGGAAGGCTGTGACACCCCTGGTGTCACTATAGAGCTTATGCACCCTAATGAACTTAGGCAACTTAATCGTGTCAGGCATCATTCCTACTTATGTTGTTGTGCATATAGGAGTATGTATATGTTGGACCTGAATCAATTATCAAGAGGAATACTAGTAATATACAAACGCGAGTTGAGGAAAGAAAAAGGATCTCTTGGCATTGCCCAAGAATGGGTTGATTGAGTCCCTATTAGCCCCGTGGACATGAACACGACTTAGCTTAGCCAAATTCTCTTCAAAACCAACTTGGAAAGTGTAAATGTCGAGGTCACAGCAAGTTGCGGTGGAATGTCTTGCCGCCACCGCAATAGTCGGTGACCTAGGTTCTATACACACGTCTTCACAGCCACCTCAGAAAGTTGCGGTGCCCTGACCGCAACAGTCGGTCGCCAGAGAGAAATTTAAAAATGCTCTCTGGAATGACAGACTGTTGCGGTGGTCAACCAATTATGCACCACCGCAACATTCCATGGCCGTTTTATCTATAGCCAGTGTCTGAGCCACCAAAAGTTGCGGTGTTATTCCAAGCATGACCGCAATAGTCGGTGGGTAGGAGAAACAGTAGAAATTGCTCTCTGGATTGACGGACTGTTGCGGTGAGGAACACCACCGCAACAGTTGGTGGTCGCTTGTATAGGTGACCTTGACCGGCTTCGACCCGAGCACCGAAAGTTGCGGTGCTAGGCGTAGCCCAGACCGTAACAGTCAGTGGCCCGCGGGATCTCTGTTCAAACTTCGTCGGCACAGTGTTCTTAAACACCACAGATTGTTGCGGTGGGTATTTTACCCCATCACCGCAACAGTCGGTGCCCACCAACCGCCGCCAACTCCTGTCCTTCCCAACTGCTCCGGCCACGCGTCCGCCTCCCTGTGCTTCCTTGGCGCCTGGTCAGCCTCCTCTAGCCCCGCTGGCGCGCCTTGGGCTGCCATGTGGCCGGCCCATCCCCTTCCCACCATGGCCGGGCAGTAAAAGCGCCGAGGCCGAGCTTCCCATTCCCCGCTCGCCCTTTCCTCGATTCCTCGCGTTCACAGCTGCCTCACCTCGCCCACTTCATCCCCTAGCCGTCCCTTGCCCCGCCCGAGCTTTTCCTTGCCCGGATTTCGAAGAACCCCGGCCGGCCAGGAGCACCCATGGCCGAGCTCGGTACTGTCTCGAGGTAGAAGAAGCGTAGGACCAAAGGTAAGGGGTTAAGAAGGGTAGGGAGATGTTTATAGGATTTTAGTGCTTGTGTGTAAGTGGTTGTTTGATGGGTATATGGTTTCATGCAATATGTGTGTGCTAAAGAATGGTTTTATTGCTTCATGACTCTTGTCCAGGAGTTAAAAGTGCTAAACCCCTTTTTGGATAGTCCTAATAGAATGAATAAAGTTGAGTTGGGTAGCTAATGAACAAAGTTATTCAGGATTATGGTGGTTTAGAATTAGTTGAGTTATGGGAGTAAGAAAGGTAGTCTACATACTTTACTTTTTCTCCATGCTTCATAAATGTGCGAATCCAACCCTAGGAGCAATGCTTATGCCTAGTAGTTATTCGTAGATGATATATCTAAATGGTGCAAAAGCTAGTTCATCCTAGAGATTTTTGGGCTGGCCAGTGCCAGACCGGTCTAACCGGTTTCCCAAACCGGTCAGACCGGTTCTGGTGCCTATCGTTCTTATTAATTGTTGTGTTCCATAAATGATTGCCAATGTTTTGAGCGATGCAGATATTATTGTAGTTAATAGTTTATGCATTCATGCATCTCATGCATACTTTTTGCCTCTCGTTTAGATCATCCCATCGTTGACGGTGTTTACGAGTTGGAGGTCGCGCACGAGGGTGATCAAGCTGCGGCGGAGCTGAACTTGACGACTGCACAAGGCCCGGACCAAAGTCCGGAAGGGCCCAAGGCCACCGGAGATCAAGAAGGCAAGCCCCGGAGCATAACCCACTGTGAAACTAACTCGCTTTGCTTGCGCCTTACTTTTGTGCATTTAAGTTTTAAGGAGTTGATTGAAACCCTAGTTGCATGATCCCTAGGTACCTATGTCTTACTGCTAGTATGTGTAGGTCGGTTAGAATGCTATGCTTAATTTGGACCGGTAGAAGTCGAGTGATCGCTTGGTCATTCGCGAGATATAAGTTTTATTTTATATCAGTTACGAGGATCGGCAAGCGGGGCTTGTGCGATATCCATGTTTGGTTGAATGTCCCGCTTGCACAGGAAATGGTGGGCTGAGGCTTTGAGTGTGTGGCCTTGTTGGTCAAGCTTTTGAAGGTACTAATCGTATGCCGGGAAATATGGTAAACTGGTAAACCTAGTACTTGATTCAAACTGACGTCTGACGGGTTTTATCACTCCCTTGGGCGAGGGGTTGTGGCGGGTGTAGCAGTGGCCGCGGCACAGGTTGCCTGGGGCACCTGGGGTCTGTTGGGGCGTGCACTCGGACGGAGTGGTCCCCGATGGCAGATGGCAGGGAGAGATAGGAAAGGTTGCCCCGTGAGGTCCTGGGTGTCTCTCACGGGTCGTGCGATTAGGTTGTTCCATGCATGGTTAAAATCAACTCGAGTTGTCCGTCCTTCGCGGTTACATGAAGCTGCTTGATCGCTCGTTACACATCAATGTCCTTGGGCCAAAAGAGAGTAGAAGTAGAGTTAGAAAAGTTACTAATGTTATGCTAATCAATTGCTTGGTTACACTGAGTGTCATTGGATAGATTGGCAAAGGTAGTAATAATTAGTTCCCAACTTAAAATTTGGCTAAAATATTGAAAATAGGACTCAACTTGTATACGCTTTTGGCAAAACAAACCCCAGAGCCAAAAAGCCTTGTATGTCTAGAATTCATCCTTGGTCGGGTAAGTCTTGCTGAGTAATTAGTACTCAGCCTTGCTTGTGGCTTGTTTTTCAGACTTGGAGGTGGTGAGCTACGACCCTACTGCTGCTCTGACTTGGCCGTGCACGTTGCCTGACGGCTGGGTTCTGGAGCAGGTGCCGCCTGAGTCCGGCTCAGGCCGCGGTATTTAGGTATTGTGTGAGGGCTCCGCATAATACCCTTTTGCTTCGATGTGTAGTCTTCCGCTGTACATAACTCTGGTCTGTAATAACTAAAATCTATTTACTGTATTTGTATAATTTTCCATGTGAACCTGGTGATGTAAAATATATGATGAGTTGTACTGCCTGAGCCCATCTTCGAGTGGGACCGCTGCTATTTTGTTTCGGTCGAGAGAAAAATATGGTGTAATCGGGAAGGTATCCGACGGATTGCACGATTAACTCGGTTTAGGGGCGTGGCGTACTGCTGTGATAGTGGTCCCATACTTTTAAGCCGGATTAATTGGGGCGGTCTGCCACAGCTAGATGACCATGTGGATTTATATATGGACAGAGAGGTTCAACGTATTTAAATTAGTACCCCCATGAAGAGTTTGCAGAACTCCCTGGTGGCTAGGGATGAAAGCGGATCGGATCGGATAATATCTTTTCTATATTCTCATCCATATTTTTTTGTCGGATATGGAGCGGAGCGTATATTACACGGATACGGATATGGATGCGGATTTATAAGGATATCGGAAATGGTGCGGAGTCGGAGCGGTGTTGAAGCGGGCATGGATTAATATAGTCGGACAATATATGCTCATGTGTAGATTATTATTGTGATCAATAATTCCTCAACCAAAACCATTAAGTAGCAATGTAACACAAAAAATACTCAATTTTATAGTTAACAAATCACAATAGTGTTCGCAAATCACTGCTAAAAGTTATCTTCAGAGTTGACACTAAGACTCCACACTTGATGACGAACAAAAACTACTACAAGGTCTAATTTCAAAGTTATGAGTAGAGAGCGACATAAAACTAAATTATGTAGGTGTCTTATTGATTGGGGTTTATGAATGACCATTTGGGTTTGCTAGAATAGTCGGATATCCTATTATAAGGTTTGGATAATCCGCGTTCAATTATCGGATAATCCATATCCATCAGATTTCACTAAAACCATGTCCTACTCCACATCCACACACAATCGGATTCGGATTATCCATATCCACAAGGATACCAAAAATCCTTCCCCATATTCGCAAAAATCAGATTCGGATCAGATCGGATGCGAAAATGATCAGTTCCACTTTCATCCCTACTGGTGGCCGAGCTCGGCCTCGAGGGCACCGGCGGTCGGCGCACGCCTTCTTCCAGCCTACGGTGCGCGAGGTCCGCCGGTGCCGGCCTAGGCTGCTTGAAAGCGACGAAGAGCAGGGCCATCGCCTTGAGCGCGCAGGGGTGGCCGAACCGGACGGAGGCTATGGATTGCAAATTTTGGAATTGGATTGAAACCTAAGCAATAAGCACGGGGAGGGCAAGACTATAAATATCGTATCCATCGGTGTTATAGCTGGGCCGGGGCGCAACACTCCATGACCTTCACGACGCCTGCCATACCAAACATCAGAATCGTGGAGCGCCTGACGCGCTCCCATGCGAACATGCGCATGTTACATGCCGTGATCCCAATTGACTTGATCACGCAAACGTCACTAGCTAACCAACTAATAAGTAATAATAACTAACCAAAAGGAAATACTTAGAAACTATCTTAAGTGAAGAGGGTTTATTTCAGCATTGCTGCCCCCCTCTACAGCCCTACACATTGGTCAAGCGTTTGTAAATAACCAGCTGCCACCATTGCGAGTACCATAAGGATAAGCACTATCATCTTGGAGAGGTCTTGCAAGTCGGGATCATGGTATACAAATCGCAACACCAAGAGAAAAGCCACCATTACGATGCCCGCCGTGCTCACAAAAGACTGCAAAAGCAGAACAGAGTCAGTAACAGAGAATGCATCAGAATACCCGAAAAAAAAAGAGAATGCACCAGAATACTTCATCCTGACGCTATTGGCTATTCATTTGCCTGACCAGAGGGGAGATGGGAGGGGCGAGGGAGGGAGCTAGAGCTTTCGTACCCGGATGGCGGTTTTCCCGAACTTCCAGGAGGCGGCGGACGGTGGCTGGTTCGGCTGTGGATACGAATACGCGCCCTCCTCCATCTTGTGGTACGCGAGGTCCGCGGCGGCGGCTTGGCGGCCGCCTGCCGACGACGCGGGGGGGGCTGACGGCGAGGCTCGACCTGGATGGACGGACCGCGCGTGAGGTGGCCGGAGCCCGTGAGCCAGCGGACGGCAGATTGATCACCGTACCGTGAAGAAACCTTTAAGCTCGGGCCGGCTAGCTCCCAAGAGGACCGGCGGTTCACCGAGTCTGGACTCTCGACGATACAAGGTTATTGCAAAAGTAATCCCGAAACGTTTCATCGAGACAGAAAAAGGGATCTAAATTCCTACCGTGTCCTTTCAGAATGCTGGTGGGCCACGGATCCGGAACGGTCTCATCGTATACTACTCTAATGCAAAGTAGGGACCTCACGATAGAGTTGCTCTTATTATTTAGAGTGAAGTCCATTTTACCCCCTGAAGTTATCACCGAATCTAAAAAACACCTCCCAACTCGAAAACCAGAAATCTTGCACCCTCCAACTATCAAAACCAGACAAACTACCCCCTTTGACCATTTCAAAATAGTTTCTTAAGTGGTTTTGCTGATGTGGTATATACGTGGCAGTAGGCCCCACATGTCACTCTTTTTTTTTTGCCACATCACCTCTTTCTCCCTTCCCCCTTCCTCTTCTCTCTCTAGCGCTGCCGCCCGACTCCCTTCCGCAGCGCCACCGCCGCCACGAGCGACGCCACCGACGCCGCCCTGGCCGTGCAATAGTCCGCCATGGAGGGCCTCGAAGTTCGTGCGGCCGCCGCCGGCGGCCTCGGAGCCCGCCTGGGGCCTCCGCCGTTCCCGGCCTTGGAGCCCGCTCGGGGCTGCAGCAGCGGAGGCTGGGGCGCCGCCGGCTCCTTGGTGGGCACGTGGGCGCCGCGGGTCGTCGATGTCGCCGTGGTCCATCTCAGAGAGGATCACGCGAGGCCGAGGCGAATGGGGGACGGAGGCCACCGCATCCGCCGTGGACATGTTCCGGTTGCAGATCCCGTTCCAGACCGACGGGGAGCTCGTCCTCCCGCCGCGTGGGGTGGGGCTCGTCCTCGTCGACCTCTGCAACGGCTTCTGCACCGTCGGCGCCGGGAACCTGGTGAGCCGCCGCCTCTTCCTCTTCTCCTTGCCCACCGCCGTCACTGGGTACTCGTGTGCCCGCCCTTTTTATGCCGCCGGCTCCTTGGTGGGCACGTGGGCGCCGCGGGCCGTCGACGTCGCCGCCGGTGGAGGAGTCTGGTGGATGCGAGCAAGAGCGTTCTCGGCGATGAGGTTGCCGCGACGGCGGCCTGCTCTTGCTCCTGATGCGGCGGCGGCTAGGGGATTGAAGAGGTGGAGAGAGAAGAAAAGAGAGATAGCGTCTGACAAGTGGGCCCAAACACATGACGTGTCAAAAACTTGATGACGTGGACTCTGACATGTGGGACCCTTGCCACATCAGCAAAACCACCCTATGAAACCACTTTGACTCGGTCAAGGGGGGTACTTTGTCCGGTTTTGAAAGGTGGGGTGTGTTTTATTTCCGGTTTTTGAGTTGGAGGTTGTTTTTTTAAACTCGGCCATAAAGTCACGGGGGTAAAATAGACTTATCTCTATTATTGATTGTATTTATTATTAATATATACTTATCTCTACTCTAGAAGGCTACGTTCAAATTTGTTTAACTAAAGTCAAACATTTTCATATTTGACCGGTAATATCTGAAAAAATATTTAAGAGAAAGTTACATGCGATGATATTTGGTTTCAAAATAAATCTACTAATATCACTTTGCATTGTCAATATTTATGCTACTTTTGTTGTTTGTAGGTTGACTAGGTTCGTGCCCGTGCGTTGCTACGAGAGTATAAACAAAATATAAACCTGATAAAATTAGTAAAAAATATGGAATTGCAATCAAAAAATAAAAGTGATAGGACGCTTATAGAGCCACAATTTATATAATTCAAATGAATACCGATATGAATGGCTTGAATATATAATTCAAACAAATTATCAGTATTTCAAATAATTCAATCAAACAGTTAGTTCACTCCAAAACAAAAGTAACAACTTATATCCTATAAATTGTTGGTTTTACAAGTGAAGAGATGTCAACAATAGTACATAAATTAATCATGGAAACAAAATTGATCTTTTTTATGGCTAACTCGAAATCATCTCAATGATGTCCAAAAATTTTTGTAGCCATTGCATATTTGATCCAACCGTCAAAATAAGATTATTCAGTATTTGTGGAGCAAAATTCTTTTCTTTAGGAGAACATATCTCACCTCAATCTCAGGCTTTATTTACCGTAAAAACACAATTTACATCACCAAAAAATAAACAAAAACACATGTAATGATATCACAAAAAAAAGTGACGTGACCCCGCATATATACCTAAAATTAGAAGACAAAACATGTTTTAAAGTCACCAAATATAAGTAAGGTGACTCGTACGCACACCCACGAACAGTTACATAGTTCAAGCAAATAAATAATAAGATGATTTGTTTGAAGATTAATTCATACAAATAACAAACAAGATGAATAACTCACACATATTGTGCAGATATGCATTGTAGAACCAAATAGCACGTTGAATATATGATAGATTGTGGCCCTACATTGCTACCAGCGAAACATTTTTCTTCTTGAGAGGAAATTTCCAAGTTTTAGTTTACAAACTTCTAAGCAGTTCAAAACTGAAAACAATAGTCATTCTGGTGAAAAAAATCTTTTCTTTTTTTTCATTGCATCTTCCTATTAAGATGTGGTTTGCACATGCCAAAGGCATGCATAAAAATGGAAGCGAGAATAGGCCTATACTCCTTAGTCATTAGCCATATGCAAAATTGCTCTCCTGCGTGTTCGGGGAAAAAAAATTAGCCATGCAAAAGGCTACAGGTAAAAGACAGCTAGCAGGAGTACCGGATATTCTGTAGTTTATTTTGACTATGCAACTATCTACTGTATTGTTCACACTCTGCTTAACTATAGCATCTTATGAAAGCTCATGTATCTTAAGCGAGACATTAGAAAATTTGACAGCATCGTTTCACAAGAAAGCTAAAACCCAATTCACTGTACAGGCCATTTAGGGTGCAGTATCAGTGTGCTCCATCCCAAAAATATTGCTCTGAGGCATCATAGTTTATAGAGCTCTCTCTCCTCTGTAGTAATAGACAAAATCAGAACAAATAATGACCATGCTCTTTATTTTTAATTCATAATGCTCATTAACAAATACTATGATGTGGGCTTGCTGGCCATGCTCTTTATTTTTAATTTATAATGCTCATACAATATGGTACAAAGTAAAAAGAAGTGTTGATAGCTGACACACTTCCACTTGCGATGCCCTTGCCGCCGCCACCCTTCCCCGCTGAAGTTCAGAGTTCAGTCTGCAACCTCATCATTATGTTCCTCCAATATAATCATTACTTGCTCTGAATTAATGAGTTCTGCTTGGGCCATAGCATCAGCAAAATACTAATTTGGTTGATACATTCCAACAAAATAAAATTAATGGGAATATATTCCTAGCATGATACAGGAGCCATCATGTAGAGAAAATGACCAAAAACCTAGACACAATAGATTACAAGTAAGGATTCAGGTAACTTCTATACTCCCTCCGTCTCAGGATATAAGGCACGCACGTAATTCAAGATTCAAACTTTAAAAACTTTGACTTACGATTAATCTTGTATAATAAAAACTTTATCCTACAACAATGATATCATTGTATTCATATTTAAAAGTAGTTCCGTACGACTATAATTTTATTGTTGCAAACATTATATTATAAGAGATATTAAAAGTCAAATGTTATTATTGAAGACTGTGCCAAGTTTGACCACGCCTTATATCCTGAGACGGAGGGAGTATTTACCTGTCAGTTGTTGTTTAGGCCCTCGCTCATTACAATTATCATATCTTGATTCAATTTTGTACCACACATCGCAATTCCTCCTCTCTCAGAAGAAGCAAACCTACTACACCATACAGGGATAAGAAAAATAAATCCAAATAAAAAAATTCATGGTCATATATGGAAGACCAAAATTAGAAGAATTTCGGAACGAGCATGACAGGGAATGAAGCCCGTCTTCTAGTATCCAATCATAGTCTCATTTCTATAATGTGCACATCTAACAAAACCTGTAGCGAGTAATACAAACTGAACTATAAACATATATCCAAAATGTACAGATGCTATCACATTATATCTAGAATGTAACATATGGCATCACATTATATCCAGAATGTAACAGATGCAGTCACATTATATCCAGAATGTAACATTGAAAGCTTTATGCATATGCGTGAAATTAAAGGAAGGGCCTAATATATAGTGCAGTGGCCAATGAGGATGGTTAATGAACTATGGAAAATAATGTGAGTGATACAAACTGAACTATACATACACCCATCTCACATTCTCCGTCTCACTTATGCAAACACCCATTTGGCAATTTGTGATCCATAAGTTTCTTTATTAAGAATACTAAACTACAAGTAACCCTCATGAATCCAGGATACTATTAAACCATTTGGCCATTTATGAACCCATTTGAGTAAAATAGATAGTGTTAGGTTCTCGCAGACTGCGGACTGCTCCCAATATATGCCTGCAGATTGATCATTTAATTTATCGACAACAATTCTTGAAGAGCAACAGAGATTGAGGTGGACAGTATGCACAAAATCTGTTTAAATACTTACCAAGTAACTCCAACTCCAACTGATGAATCTCCTGCAACACAAGCACCACGAGCCTCCGTTCACTTATGTTGCTGCCACTCCGCATCTGGGAGGAGGCAAGGATGAACGGAGCCACACCTTTGCTAGAATGTCAGCCTCCTCAAATCGTGATACTACCGCGCTAACAAGATTGAAGTCGTCGATGAATCAGGAGTTCGGGACAAGAGGAGAAGGAAGGACGAACCAATCGCCGCCACAGAGACGAACTGAGAATCTGCACCACCACAACTCCAGTCCAGGCACATCTGACCTTGTTACCTTGATCCGGCCGGCGAGAGGCACGGCTGAGGGGTGACGGGGATGGAGACTAATGGCCAGGGGATAGCGTCACATCACCGAGATTGAGGCCGACTGCCAGCCCGCGCCGCCGCGGTGGGCGCTGCCGCACTGGGCCGGGATTGAGGCCGGCTGCCTTGACCGAGCGTCCCTGGCATGGGGCGGCTGGCCACCGATCTCTGTGTGCCAAGGACGATCTGCGCGGTGTGCCACAATGGATGAGTGTGTCGGTGAAGAAGGGCGGCAGCGAGCCTCCTCCATATATGAACATCGCCGTCGCAGCACCCATTCGCCTTCACCGGCCGCCGCCCAGATCGTCGCTGCACTTCTAGGGTTTGGTGAGGGCGGATGTGATGTGGCTGTGGGGTGCGGCACTGCCTGCGGGGAGTGGAGCGCGCTGCCCTTCAGGGTTGAGTGAGGGGAGAGGATGAGAGGTGGCTGCCCTTCAGGGTTGGGTGAGGGGCCCAACGAGGAGGGACGGCGACGGCGAATGGCGGCGCGGAGAGGGGACGGTGCGCGGATCGACAATCAGCGAGCGAAAGAGGAAGATGGGGGAGGAGGATCGCGGACGGGATGGACAGACGCAAAATTCGCTGAGATTAAACGATGGAAGACGTCTCGTACGGAACGACGCACACGCTCGTGAAGAGACGTCGAGCGGAGCGACGAAAGATGTCGGGGGGGAGAAGTGGAGCCGGAAAAAAACTATGAATTTGGTTCTTTTAGGTGCAGAGAAAAGTATAATATTTTTTATATTTATAATAAAAATTGAAAACTACGATAGTTTCGCTACTTATAGTAAAGTCGAAAAGTATGAGTCAGAGCAAACTCAAACAAAGTCATATTTTAGGATGGATGGATGGAGGNCTGTTAGGCCAGCGTGCAGTTTGAGTTAGCCCGCGTCTCGTCGTGGCTGTGGGCCCAGGATCCGTCCGACGTGGAGCGGTGGAGACATCGAAAACCCAGGCCGGAGCTCAAAAGAAAAAAAAAGAAAAAACCTAGTCGTCGCCGTGGCCCGCCCGGGACGCCTTGGAGCGGGCCGACAGGGCTGACTCCTCGTCCCGCGCGGGCGCGCCGAAGCCGTTCTCGGCCGATGCGCCGCGGAGGCTGCGCGGGCGGATAAGTTAACAAGAGGATGGGCGGCGCGGTGCGGGCGAAGCCACGGGCTGCGCGGCGGGGACGACTCGAGGGCGCTGCAAGGGGACGGGCGCCCATCCGGCGCGCGGTGCTCCTCGCTCGGGCGCAGCACGACGGCGGCTCGCCGTGGTGACGATCTCGAAGTCCATCTGATCGAGAAGGCGGATTCGTCGACGCCGTCCGAACACGGCAACAGCGAGCCCAACAAGAGTCAGGTACATACGAGCAAAGTTTTCTTGGATCAATTTGGGGCGGGTGGGCTGGGCACTCGGGAGTCGGGGTTTCGTGGCCGGCGGTCATGTGGTCGACGTGCGGCGCCAAGTATGTACCCGCAGCAATATGATGCGAAGCTGGGCGCGGGGTTTCGCTGGCCGCTGCCTCTGCAATGCGGCTTATGCATAATTCACTCCGCAAACTGCATTTCGATTTCTAGTACGGAACGGGAATTCCTCGGCTGGGCGCTGGGCTGAGCGTCTGAAATCGACTTGCGAATCGTTGTTTGTTCTGTCTAATGGGGAACTAGAAATCGCTATTTCAGCCTACTTTTGATTCGGGCTCTCGATTCCTACTCCGGTCATTTGCAGGTTGCCATGGCGGAGAAGACGGCGGGAACGCAAGGCTACGCGCTCTACGGGTCGTCGCTGGCTCTGCTGCCGGACCACAGCTGACACCTGACGGGCTTTGCTCCTCGAGAGTCAGGACCTTCTCATCAGAGTCTCAGACGACCACGTACAGCTGGTGGTTCAACATCGCGTTCCTGTCATGGTGATCGTTGGTGGCGCTGGCTGTCCCGTGCAGTGCAGCCTGTCCCCGCTCTCCCCTCAGCCCCCATGCTCGGTTAGGAAAGGATCTCGAGTGCCTGGTGAGGCTATATATCAGTGGATTCCACTGCTGCAGGTATAAACGTCCTAGGATTTGTACGGCTGTTGGATGCGCACTGTGCTGGGCTTCATGTTGGGAGTGTGTGTGACTGCCATTAGCGGGATGACCGGATGGGTACTGAAAATCTCCTCTCTGTCTATATGTCTATGGTGTTTCACTGTTTCTACTGTTCTTTGTGCGTGTAATAAGGACCGAGATAATGCGCGACCGGTCGCGCTACAAGCAAATGCGCGACCCTATTCAACTGGGTGGGCATAGACGAGCAGTTGCATTTGGCCACTTGTCCGAAACCGACGGAATCAGTACATTCGAACAGATTAAAAAAAGAAGGGTCGCTTTCATGGTGACGTCACCACTCACGAGAGCATTTAGAAATGGACTCATTTTCTTTAAATGACCATAACTCTTACATCAAGCATCTGTTCTCAAATCCATTTGTACCGTTGTGTTTCTTGTAACGAGACCTACAAAACTAGATCCATATTTGATATATTTTGAAACTGTTTTATATGACTGTCAATCTATATTGAATAAACAGTAACAATGTGTGCACAAGTTATGTAACAATTTATATTGTGTTGTATAGATTATGAATTATCCTACATTGATATAAATTCATACATAGCAACTTATGTTGTAGTAGTACATTTTATATACGTGGAGATTTTGAATCATTTTATTAATATCAATATAAGTATAGAATGTGTGAAAAATTTTACATCACTACAACTTATGTAGTGGTTCTATCACTTTATATTATTTAGTACAATCAATTTACATAGAGACAATGTACTGACTTATATATGCATCGAAAGTATGTAAAAACTATGTATCAATTTACGCAAAGATCATATAGCAGCTTATATTGTATGTCTACTTGTCAACTTACGCACGGTGGATCTACCCATTTATATTCATTCACCGATGGGACGGAGTCGCCCCCCAAAATCCAAAACCCTAATCAGTGCACCGGAACCTATCAGGTTGGGACGAGTGCCCCACTAATCAGTGCACCGGAGCCTATCAGGGGGAATTTCATTGTTACTGAACCCGATGGGACGGAGTCGCCCTCCAAAACCCAAAACCCTAATCAGTGCACCGGAGCCTATCAGGTTGGGACGAGTGCCCCACTAATCAGTGCACCAGAGCCTATCAGGGTGGGACGAGTGCCCCACTAATCAATGCACATGAGCCTATCAGGTTGGGACGAGTGCCCCACTAATCAGTGCACCGGAGCCTATCAGAGGGAATTTCATTGTTACTGAACCCGATGGGACGGAGTCGCCCCCCAAAACCCAAAACCCTAATCAGTGCACCGGAGCCTACCAGGTTGGGATGATTGCCCCACTAATCAGTGCACCGGAGCCTATCAGGGTGGGACGAGTGCCCCACTAATCAGTGCACCGGAGCCTATCAGGTTGGGACGAGTGCCCCACTAATCAGTGCACCAGAGCCTATCAGGGGGAATTTCATAGTTACTGAACCCGATAGGACGGAGTCACCCCCAAAACCCAAAACCCTAATCAATGCACCGGAGCTTATCAGGTTGGGAAACGCGGACGAGGTCGACCCTAATCAGTGCACCAGATCTTATCAGGGGGGACGAGGTCGGCCCTAATCAGTGCACCGGAGCCTATCAGGGGGGATGAAGTCGGCCCTAATCAATGCACCGAAGCCTATCAGGGGGACGAGGTCGTCCCTAATCAGTGCACCGAAGCCTATCAGGGGGACGAAGTTGGCCCTAATCAGTGCACCGAAGCCTATCAGGAGGAATTTCATAGTTACTGAACCCGATGGGACAGAGTCGTCCCCAAAACCCTAATCAGTGCACCAGAGCCTATCAGAGGGACGAGGTCGGCCCTAATCAGAGCAACGAATCCTATCAAGGGGGACGAGGTCGGCTCTAATCAGTGCACCGGAGAATATATCAATCTATTCACAAGATGTGTATCAAAATACACGCAGCATGTTCTCTCAATCGGTGTGCAACAGGTGTATAAATCCATGGCAGCCTGTGTGTCAAGCAATATGAATGAACAGTGCAGGTTTTGTATGAACAGGGGGCAATTCAAAGTTACTAAATGGCAACCTACACACGATGTTAGTGTCAAGCTATACTCCAAATAATCCACAATCAACTAATACATGCATAAAATATTTATAGGCTACACATGAGATTGTATATGTACCAAACTTATATAGAGAGTATGTATCACTAAATGCAAACTATCAACTTATATATAGGGACCGTATCAACTTATATATAGGGAATGTATCAGTAAATGCAAACTATCAACTTATATACGCAAACTACATATTAACGTATGTAGGGAGACATGGTCGGCCCTAGCAAATCCAACCTTCTATGGCAGGGGTACATTGTCAGCCCTAATCAGCACAACCAAGAGTAATAAGGGGACATTCTCGTCCACTCGGCCGACCCTAACTGGTACAACCTTCTAAGGTAGGGGGTACTTGGTCGGCCCTGATCAGTACAACCTCTCTATGGGATGGGGGCATGATCGGTCCTAACTGGTACAACCTTCTGTGGCAGGAGATACAGGGTCGGCCCTAACTCATACAATCTTCTATGGCAGGGTGGACATGGTCGGTCATAACTAGTAAATCGTGTATGGCAAGCGGCCATTCATAGTTACTAAACCAGATGGGACGGAGTCACCCCTGACAACCCAAAACCCTAACCGGTACAACAGTGTATGGTAGGGGGTACGTAGTTGACCCAAATCAATGCAACAGGATATGACAGGGGATACGTGGTCGGCCCTAATCAGTGCAACCGAGTGTGGCAGAGGGAATGGGGTCGGCCCTAATCAGTGCAACCGTGTATGGCATCGGGTACATGGTTGGCCATAATCAGTGCAACCGAGTTTTGCAGGGGGAACGAGGTCGCCCCTAATCTGTGCAACCGTGTATTGCTCCCAATCAGTACAACCGAGTGTTGCAGGGGGAACGAGGTTGCCCCTAATTAGTGCAAACGTGTACGACAGGGGGCGCTGAGGTTGCCCCTAATCAGTGCAATCGAGTATGGCAAGGAAAAATTCATAGTTACTTAGCCCGATGGGACAGAGTCGCCCCCGACAACCCAAAACCCTAACCGGTACAACCTTCTATGGCAGGGGGTACGAGGTCGACCCTAATCAGTGCAACCGAGTGTGGTAGGATGAACGACGTCGCCCATAATCAGTGCAACGAGTGTGGCGGGGGTACGTGGTCGGCCCTAATGTGTGCAGCCAAGTGTTGCAGGAGAACGAGATCGACCCTAATCAATGCAACCGAGTGTGGCAAGGGGGAACAAAGTCGCCCTTAATCAGTGCAACCGAATATGACAAAGATATATGTAGGTTGATGGACATATTAAGTGTAGGTTGATATTGAAAACATATATGGGTTGGCAAAGATTTCATGTAGGTTGATTAGGACTAAATACTAAACTATATAGGACAGAGTATATAGCAACGACGTAGCCCCCACAATCCTAACTATAAAACCCAAATCCTAAACCCTAAAACCCAAATTCTAAATCTTAATTAGTACAACCTAGTACGTCAGTGCAACATATTTAGTCCAAATCGGTACAACTGAGTATGGCAGAGCAACTAGACATAGATAATAAACCCTATAGAAAAGAGTATACGATAACGGTGTAGCCCTTACAGCCCTAAAACCTCAAATCCTAAACCCTAATCAGAACAACCTAGTATAGGAGGGTAACATGGTCGACCCTACTCCGTACAACCAAGTATGGCAGTGCAACATGGTCGGTCCTAATTAGTTAATCGAATATGGCAGGGAAACATCCTGATGAGACTCTCATCCTAGGAGAGAGCGGTTGGACGACAGCATGACTCCAGTGGCAGCAGCGTTGGGCCAGCGCCACTGCCTCCTTCCTTCCATCAAGTTTCCTTACCGACTAGCTCCCTCCTCTACCCAGGTGGTTAAACCCCCACAAAACCTTCCGCCACAAGTGTACCCGCAAAAAACAATCGTGAAGGGTATGTTACACTCATCTTTCATATATCAATTTATAATTTTTAGTACTGTCAACTTATATTGATGTCCAATATACTGAAAAAAGTTCTGCTATCAAATTATGTTTAAAGGTTTACACGTAAGTTGATACACACAATTAGTTTGCATTCAACATAAATTGACACTACTTTAAAAATATTTCAAAATATATGCTTCATGGATCTAGTTTTATAGATTTCATGATAAGGGACGCAGTGGTGCAATCGGAATTGAAAATGGACGCTTCAGAAAAAAGTTATCACTTTTTTTTGAAACGATACAAAACAAAAAAAAGTGGACCAGCAGCCTCCCTCCCTTGTTTCAGGTTGCATGCGCGAGTGTGCAGGCGTGAGATGCGTGCTGGCCTGTTGGGCCAGCCCATCAGCGCGGGGTCGCGCGGTAGGTCGCTGACGCGACCGGTCGGTAGATAGACTTAACGGTGTAATAACATCCATCGAATTGACAATTCACATCCGTGGCTTCGGTTTTTATGCAGCATTACTTATTTTTTCGATGCCCGAGGCGACAGGTATCAGAGGTGCCCCGGCTAGCCAGCCCGGCAAGAGGCACGCTAATTTGGCTCGGCCCAGTAGCGCAGGGCGGGCTTGGGCTTCCGTCAAGGCCTGACGGGCGGCCCAATCCTCTTCTCGCCTCTTCCTATTTATAATATGTGATATGTTTGTCAATCTCAATTGCCATTTGTGAATTTGTGATGTGTTTATGAAATTTATTTAATATGTTATGTGTTGTTTAGAACTTGGTCTTTGTGCAACGTGAATTGAAATTGATAATCGATGATGTTGAGATGGTGTACATTTGTGTTGTTGGGCTGTGGGCCGACCCAGCCCGCTGCACTAACGTGCTTCAGCGGGCCAGACCGGCCCGAAATGGGCCCGTGTACCTGGCCTGTCATCGCAACGCGGTCCGTCCGCGTTCAAAAAGATGGATCGGAAAGAAAGGAGTAATGTTTGCAGTTTGCACTCGTGCATGCTTTTTTTTTATATATCCATTCATGCTAAACTGAAAGCGTGCCCTTATGTCCATGCTAAATTCATACCATGTGACTTTATTTTTGGAACATTTATAAAGTCGGTACAGAGACACATTCTTACGTATACGCGTGCATTCACTCCGACGTTACACGCGCATAGTACGTACAACCTACACTACACCTCTATCAGTAACCTAAGGGCATCCCCAACTCTCCTAGTAGAATAGTTTCCATAATATTAATGAGGGTGACATGTAATCATTATGGTGATGTGGCAAAAGAATTAAAGAGGGGAGAAAAGATAATGGTTTCTCATGCAAGAAACCATGTCTACACAAAAACCAAGAAAATAAATAGAGGAATTGGATGAGGAAATGAGAGAGAAGAGAGGAGATTGGACAATGATTTATTTTGAAGAAACTATGCATTGGGAGAGTAGTTTCCATGGTAGTGTCTATATGACATGGCAATCATAGAAACTACTTGGCAGTGTCTTGGGGATGGCCCAATTAGCGAATATGTGATTATCCCTTGCCTAATTAATTCAATTTAATGCCCATTGATTTCCCTTAGTATTAACTAGTGTAGCTAGCTAGCTGTTGCTATAGGGGGCCAGAGGCTAGAGTAGCCCCTGCGTTATATAATGCTAGACACCGAGGTTACCCCCGGTCGACTCGCCCTCCAACTCTAGCGAGAGCGCGGCCGCGGGGGCTCGAACCTGGGTCGCTGGCTCCATGTCCGGACCAGCTAGCCACCCAGGACAAGCCCCCGTCCCAATTTCACTAGCTAGTTGTTGCTATCCATGCCAATTTCACTTGCTCTCTCAACTGCTCCCGTTTCCTTCAGAGGTCCGTCGCGCGTCCTCGTCATGGCCTCCTCTCGCTCCGATCCCAATAGATGAGACGAGACGAGATGAGATATGGTCGGATGGTCCTTCTCCTCTCCCTCTCACGGGCCCACCGACATGGACAGCTCCATCCACCACTTGCACCTAATAATTATTACATATATATGTGTGTCGAGTGAGTGACAGAGAGAGAGAAGAGAGGAAGAGAGTAACAATAGTACATGTACTGTAGGCAGGAAGTATTAAGCTGCCCTCCAAGCCCAAGAGATATCCATCGATCGATCCATCGATCTGGGTGTCCTTTGTCCTGGTCGATCCGTCCGTATTTTCTCCATATCGTCTGCATATATGCTTGCTGCTGCAATTGGTTGGTTGATGAGCTCGCCAAGCCCAAGCTCCATGCCATAGCCATACCCTGCTACCACTGGACATGGACATGCAGGATCGCCCTCAATTAGTCTCCCGGCCGCCACCCCCCGTACCGTATATAATCTGCTAGCCTCATGCATGCAAATCCCATCGGATCCAAGCGGAGCTAGAATTGAACACTGCCCACCAGCAGCCAGAGCAGAGCAAAGCAGAGGCCATGAGAGCTCGAGGTAGCTAGCTCTAGCTTTGCCTTCCCCTTCCCCTTTCCCTTTGCCTTAGCTTGCTTGGATTCATCAACCAATTCAATGGCTTTCAAAGGTATGTATCTTCATCCATGGCTCGCTTTGATTTCCTTGCTTGCGGCATGTATGCATGCATGCATGGAGCGAGATCAGATGGAATTATACATAATCTATAATACATAATTTACTACTTGTTGTCCATGTATGAGGAGTTGAGGTGACGTCAGGTCCAGGTATAGTAGATGCACATGTCCAGTGGAGTGAGAAAACGATATATATCATGTCTTTACCGAGGCCATCACATGGGCGCTTTATTCTGATTGGTCCAGCAAATTCTTCCTTATCCGATAATATCTAGCAAGTAGCATCTCCAGCCGGGCCCTTAAACGAGCCTCTATCCCTTGTTTTAGTCTCTCAATGAAAAAAAACAACTCCAGCCGGGCCCCTAAACGGGCTACTATTTTGTGGAGGCCTCCAAATTTTGGTTCAGGGCCCTTAGAATTGGAGGCCCTCTAAATTTAGTCACCCGGCTGGAGTTTGAAGCCCCTAAATTTTTGTGGACCGGCCCCTAAAAGCAATATAGAGGCTCAAATTTAGTCCTCCGGCTGGAGTTGCTCTTATGACCCAATATAATGGTCTTGTTATCGATCGGTTTGGACAAGCATCCCTCATGTGATTGTGGTGTCCAGCAACTCCCAGGCGCCCATCCCCATCGGAGCTTGCTTGCATTGCATCTCTTTCTTCTTCGGTACACGCGACATCTTCTTGTTAATAAAATGAGGCCCTTTCCAACAAACTAATATTTCAACACTTCTCTTCAAATTCATATAAATATTATACTGGGATGTTGCAAAGGAGTTTAGGAGAAAAATTTATATGAGGTTCGACGGCCTCATTGTTTGGTTTCATATGTTTTTTCTTGAATGGTTTCCAAAAGCTTCTTTACAACCTTTTATGCATCTTGAGAATTTTATGCCCGTCCCAAAGGAAGCCCAAAGTGAGGGTATCTACGACAAATCCATTAAAGCGGCAAATATGTGTAGGCTGGCTGGATCCAATTCCATGCCTTTATTTTTCCTGATATTGATGTATGCACTTTTTTCATCTTACTACATACAAATATGCCTATATTAGTATATATCCATTTCATCTTTACTTTGTTCCAAATGTGTGTTTGTGTGTGTACACACACACACACACGCATGATGTATGCTTTTTTATTCAAGTTTTATTTTATTATTAAGGAATAAAAAAACTAATGATCGGGAAACGAGTGATGAGGTGGCTAATTAAATAACCATAATTAATTAATTAATTAATAATCGCAGGACTTCCGCGCGACTCCCGCGGCTCCCTGGAAGTCTTCAATCCCGACGCCCCCGCGATCGTCTCCGCCGCCGCGCCGAGGCCGGGGCCCACCTCCCCATTCCTCCTGCCCCCTGCTGCTGCTGCCCACCCCAGCCTCGGGGACGACGACGACGACAGGGATGCTGCCGTGGGCCGCGCCGCGCAGAGGGCCGCCGAGTGGGGCCTCGTCCTCCAGACCGACGAGCACACCGGCCGCCCTCAGGGCGTCACCGCCCGCGCCTCCGGCTCCAACCGCACCAGCGAGAGCGGCAACTCACTCGACGAGAGGACCGCCGGCACGGCCAGGGCGCTACCCCCGGTGTCGGAGGAGCTCCGCGCCGCGCTCTCCGCCTTCCAGCAGACCTTCGTGGTGTCCGACGCCACCCGCCCCGACCACCCCATCCTCTACGCCAGCGCCGGATTCTTCAACATGACCGGCTACTCATCCAACGAGGTCGTCGGAAGGAACTGGTTCGTGCATTTATCTACTTCCATCATATTCCTTTTCCTCTTCGCCTAATTAATTCAATGCCGATCGATTTCACTACTAACTAGTAACTAGTGTAGCTTGCCAATTTCACTTGCTCTCTCAACTGCAGCCGCTTCCTTCAGGGCTCCGGGACGGACCCTGCAGAAATCGCAAAGATCAGGCAGGCACTCGCAGCTGGCTCAAACTACTGCGGCCGTGTTCTTAACTACAAGAAGGACGGCACACCATTCTGGAATCTGCTGACCATTGCCCCCATCAAGGATGAGGATGGCAGGGTCCTTAAGTTTATTGGGTCTGCTTTCTCATCATATCATAATATGCCACTTCAAATCACCCAGCATGTATAATGTACCCCTGTCTGTGTATTGGAGACAAAATTATCTTCTCATTGCCCATATGTTTTGCCGTCGCAGGATGCAAGTGGAAGTGAGTAAGTATACCGAAGGGAGCAAGGATACAGCTGTTCGCCCAAATGGATTGTCAGAATCACTGATCAAATATGATGGTATACTAGTAGTAGTTTACATGAAATTTTCAAATTAAATGTCTTTCCACCTTACTAGTAAGTCTTTGTATCTTTCACAAAGCTGCTATCAAACTGAAAATAATAATGTTCACTGCAGCAAGACAGAAGGATCAGGCCCGTAGCTCAGTCTCTGAGCTTCTGCTTGCCCTCAAGAATCCACGCTTGTTGTCAGAATCAATAAACAACACCTTAAAAAGAAAATCGCATGAATCGGAAGGTGTGTTTTCGACTGACGTTCCTGGCAAGAGAAGCTCCGAAAGTGGATCTCGTCGAAACTCTCGAAGTGGAACAAGAAGCTCTCTGCAGAAAATCAGTGAAGTACCTGAAGGAGGGAACAAAACTAGAAAATCTGGCTTGCGTTCATTTATGGGGTACGATATACGACTACAAACAAATCATATGATACAGTCACAGCCTTTGCTTTCATAGTTTCCTTGCAGAGTCCCTGTTCCTTGCATTCTCGTCACATTTAATTCGTCTGTGTAGTTTTCTTGGTATGGGCCATGGAAATACAGAGAAGAACATGCTGAAACCAAGAGAAGATCCGCTGCTTGACAGTGATGATGAAGGACCCGAAAGCTTTGATGATGATTTCAGGAGGAAAGAAATGAGAAGGGGTATAGACTTGGCTACTACACTTGAACGTATTGAAAAGAATTTTGTCATCACCGATCCGAGGCTACCTGATAATCCAATTGTAAGACAAAAAAAAGGATCTGTTGTGCCTCTGACATCATTCTTCTTTCTGTTGACATAGACATAAACTTTTCATCAAACTATATCCATTGCTTGATTGATGTCGCAGATATTTGCATCAGATAGTTTTTTGCAATTGACAGAGTACAGCCGTGAAGAAATATTGGGAAGAAACTGCAGGTACATACTGACCTTTCTACTGTTCATAAACTACATATTAGAAAAGGAAGGAGGCCTGTATGCTACCTGTCTCTCCCTAGTAATTTGGCAAAATCTTCAAACTGTACTAGTGCACTTATTGTTCTCTATGTTGTAGTGACTAACAAATCACTTGACCTATATTTCTATTTCAGGTTTCTTCAAGGACCTGAAACTGACCGTGGGACAGTAAAGAAAATAAGGGATGCCATAGATAACCAAACAGAGGTCACCGTTCAACTGATAAATTATACAAAGAGTGGTATGTAAGATCATGATGCATTTTTTTAATTATTTATGGCCCAAATATCTAGAACATATATCCACTGTTTTACTTGTACATGACTACTAAACTATAATTTTTTTGGCAGATAGGCTGATAATGAATAAATATCTTTTTACTGTGGTTATGAGTTCTACTAAGATTGCATGTGGTTATTTATCACTTGAACAGGCAAAAAGTTCTGGAACCTCTTTCACTTGCAACCAATGCGTGATCAGAAGGTACTACATATAATATGGGTCATGGGAATATATTTCTGCAGATATTTGGTTTGCACTGTTTAGCATTGAGATGTATCCTATTTGACTGTTGATCAGGGAGATGTTCAGTACTTCATTGGGGTTCAGTTAGATGGAACTGAACGTGTCCGAGATGCTGCCGCAAAAGATGGCGCCATGCTGGTTCGTGTCTACTTTACTGAAGACTGATATGTGCTCGCTATCACAAGTACCAGGACAGAAAGAAAAAAGAAGAAAAAGGCAGATATATCTGCGGTAGCTAATATGTTATCAAATCAAGCCTTTTGTAGTGCATGCTTGCAATATTTATTAGCATTTAGACCCATATAGCATACATTGAATATTTAGAGATCTTAAACCCTTGTGATCAACACTGGTACTAGTAGATTTGTGGTGTGATGGCATCCCAAAATCTCCATAGCTGGCATCCTTTAGGTCAGTTAATTCATGTTCTGGTGACTTCCCTCCTTAACTGGCTTGCCTTTTGTTTTAGTTTGTATAAAATAATTTCACCTCTAAATTTTAGGTGCCTTACTTTCTAAATTTCCTTGTCGAAAAGCATAATTGTCTTGTACATTGACCTGAACTATTCATTTACCAGGTTAAGAAAACTGCAGACAATATTGACGAGGCCGCAAAGGAACTTCCTGATGCTAATTTGGTCAGACTAAATAAATACTCATTTTGTTTAATAAAACTAAGTATGGTTTGACACTTCTAACGGAAATTTATAGTCATATTAGAGACCGGAGGATCTTTGGGCTAATCACTCAAAACCAGTCTTGCCGAAGCCACATATGAAGGATACTGTGTCATGGAGAGCCATCCAAAAGGTATAATATACACCTATACATAGTTCACCATATAGCTACTTGCATGCCGTTTGTGAGGCTAATGGATGAAAGGGAACAATCATGGAGACACTTGAGAGAGCAATTGGCATGCATTCTGCAGTAAATATGCCTAATCAGGAGACCATTGAGACAAGTACAAATGGCATTTTTGAAATCTCCCTGATGGATCATGCTATTTTTGTTGTAGGTTCTTGAGACTGGTGAAAGCATTGATTTAAAACATTTCAGTCCAGTAAAACCTTTAGGATCTGGTGACACTGGCAGGTAAGTACTTCTTTATTTTGGCTTCTAATAGTATTAGATCAGTTTCCCAATTGCCATTTTAAACACTAAAGATGTGCATTATTGTTGACTTGCAGCGTCCACTTGGTTGAGTTGCTTGGCACAGGTGAATACTTTGCCATGAAAGCTATGGATAAAAGTGTCATGCTTAACCGAAACAAGGTAGGAGTAACAAATTGCATCACGTATGAAATTTACATCTTTATCTGTTGCTTTATGTATCTATATCTTTCTTATTCCTCTAGGTTCATAGAGCTACTGCTGAACGACAAATCCTTGATATGTTGGACCACCCATTCCTTCCCACATTGTATGCATCATTTCAGGTTTGTTACATTAATAAATTGTCTAAAATTCCATGATGATGCTCGACTTCTTAATTTTCTCCTCGTTTTTATTCTGCTTTTGTGGATGATATTCTGATTTCTACCATCTCAATATTGTCATATATATGTTGCAGACCAAGACACATATATGTCTTATTACTGACTACTGCGCTGGCGGGGAACTTTTCATGCTCCTTGAAAGGCAACCTATGAACGTTCTAAAGGAAGATGCAGCCAGGTGAATCTTGACTTAGAAACTGCTTCGTTCGCTTAGACTTTGTGGAACTACCTGCATTGTGTTTTTGTTGGTTTTGCGTTATTTAAGAAGCTGTTAAAAAGATAAGTTGTTTGGAGGCATGGTTCTTTTTTTAGCTAAATGGAGGCATGATTCTTGGCACTAAAAGGAACAAAATATTGAATAGAAATGTGGTTGATTGTCGGACATATTACTCTGGTCCTGAATCTGGTGGTTGTTAATGCTTGACATAATTTTCCATGATTGTTGCAGGTTCTATGCTGCAGAAGTGGTCACAGCACTTGAATACCTCCATTGCCAAGGTATCCATTTATGCCATACTAATTATATGTGAATGCATGTAATCTGTAATGATTTAACCGTTCACGAAAGGGGTGGTAGACTTCATTAGCAAACAGAAGAAGAAGCTGGCCCCTTGCACTTATTCATCGCATTTACCAGTGAATGTCTCTTCGTATTCTTTTCCCCTCAGGTATAATCTACCGAGACTTAAAGCCGGAGAACATTTTACTTAATAGAGATGGGCACATTTCCTTGACAGATTTTGATTTGTCTTGCTTGACATCCTGTCGACCACAGGTACTATAACTTGATTAATAGATCTAAACAGGACAGTTGAGGGCCATTATTTTTACTCCTTATTCTCTTTTTTCTTAGTAGTAATTGATAACTAGCCATGTTATTTGATATGATAGGTGTTTCTTCCAGAAGACGATGATAAGAAGAAGAGGAAAAAGAAGAGCAGGGCTTCTCCCATATTCTTCGCTGAACCAATGCGAGCATCAAATTCATTTGTTGGCACAGAGGAGTACATTGCACCTGTATGTATATTTCCTTAAATTGTATTCTAAAGTTTCTTGTCTGTATTTTTCATCATGAGTTGTTGCATGGATCCTGGTATACATGTTGCAGGAGATCATTACTGGAGCTGGCCATACAAGTGCTGTGGATTGGTGGGCGCTAGGTTGATAATCTTGCTCTAAACAAAACAAAACGAAACATATGCAGCATTACATGTTTTATAATAATGAGTGGGATATATATTTGTTTGTTGGGTCAGGAATTCTTCTGTTTGAGATGTTGTATGGTCATACACCCTTCAGAGGGAAGACGAGACAGAGGACGTTTGCAAATATTTTGCACAAGGACATCAGATTTCCTGCCAGTATAAAGGTAAGCATTCTGTGGGGGCGTGGAGTGATGAGAAGTCCCTTCCCTTTTGTGGGCAGATAATGAGGATGGGATGCATGGAATGGAATGCAGGTGAGCCTGGCGGCGAGGCAGCTCATGTACCGGCTGCTGCACCGGGACCCTGCAAATAGGTTGGGGTCCTACGAGGGCGCTTCTGAGATCAAGAAGCATCCCTTCTTCCGCGGCATCAACTGGGCTCTCGTTCGGGCCACCGCACCCCCCAAGCTGGAGCTGGAGCTGGAGGTGGAGGCTGCCCTGCTAGAAGAGACAGCAGCTGCTGCTGCTGCTCACACCGATATGTTCTGAAGGCCGATGACTGAAGCTTAGTAATATGTTAGTATTTTGTAATAACATAAATAAATACATGTAATAAGTTGGTAGAAAGAAACCAGTTGATGGTCAACTTGGCGATGGTGTTGGCATGTCCAGGTAGGAGCGCGATGCAGATGCGTGTTGCTCATTGCTAATGTAATGTATTAATAATGAGACACTGCCACTGATACTCCAGCCTCATATAATTATGTCATTTTGCGTGATAAATATGTGACGCGCAGAGGCCTTTGGGCTCTACTTACATATAGTCCATCTTGGGCTGGTTTTGGCTGGGCTTTTCCCCATTTTCTTCTGGACTTTTTCCTTTCATAGTGGAAGAAGGAAGGAAGAAGAGAGGCGAGCTATGATGGCTATTGGCTCCTGTCACAACTCATGTGCAAGAGGAGAGCAAGGCGCCAGCAGAGAAGCTGTCTGCTGACGCTGGAAGGCGTAAACCAAGTAATACATCTTCGTCAACCGAACACCAGAGCACGTGGGCCGTACTGGGCCGACTGAGTTCAGTACTGGTAATAGGATCAGGCCCATGAGGCAAGAGAGGGGAGAGGGTGCATGGAGAAACCGAACCGTGCGATCTCGCCGGCGGCGGCTGGGACGACGGCGTTCGTCGCGGCCTGAGAAACTATCCAACCACCGAATTCCACCGTGCCCTATACTACTCTTAGTTCGGTAACAGCGCCGCCATCCAAGGCTCATGCTCTACGATGAGCACGGTGATCAGGGTGGCGGATGTGCCGCCCGTCTACCTCAGGAGACTGCGACGTCTGCGTCTGGATGCTGGCCGCCCCATCAACCCGTCAGGCTGTGAGGAAAAAAAGCAAACAAGAACGAAAATTGCAGACGACGAACAAGAACTCGAACAAATAAGTAGGAATGTAGCAACCAGCAGCTGTGTTGACCAAGAGGGCTTTAGCCTTGTGGTGATGCGTAAAAATATCTTTGATCTCCTTGTGGGACACTACCAAATTGTAGCGATTTGTTGATATGGGTGGCTGGAGGAAAATGGGAGGCTCCGTTGTCTGAGGAGTTGTGGGTCTGTATTTGACTTGTGTTTGACATTAGAACACGTTCGATATGGGAGTTCCTGCTGACCACCAAGGTGCGGGCTCGGCCACGATCTTCTCCGCGAATTTCTCAATTGCAGAATTATGAGTTTATGACTTTCTTTTCTTCATGAAGGCATCTTCCTCAAGAACGCCGTTAGTAAGCATGATCTTCCTCCAGCACCTCTAGTTTACGGGCGCCCCGTGGGAGCGCTTCCACCGATATCGACCGATAGCTGCATACCTTCCTTTTCTGGACACTGCGCTCTTCTCATTCCTCTTTCGGTATCTTTTCTGAGACGCGCCATATATAGAAGTCCTCTTACCATTTACCAGCACACACCGGTCCCCCACGCTGCCAGTGTGGACCCAACTCCAATAAAAACGATATAGAGAAGAAAAAACAAAAAATAAAACATTAAACTTTGCTGAAAAAATGAGAAAAATCCGGAAAAAAGTTTCAAAGCAAAACTTTTCAAATAAAAATGGAAAAAAAACTGGACACAAAGTTTTAGAACAAATATTTAGTGAAACAAAAGTTATACATAAAAATTAACAAAACAATTTGAAAAAAAAGTTAAACACAATTTTTAAAAAAAAAACTTTAACAAAAAATGAAAAAAGAAAACTGGTCACAAAACTTTAGAAAAAATATTTAGAGAAACAAAAGTTATACATTTAAAATTAGAAAACAATTTTGAGAAAAGAAGTAAAACAGAAAAGTTATACATAGAAAAGTTGTATACAAATTTTGAAAAATCGTGAGACAAAATTTTTGTAACAAAAAATCTGAGAAAAACGAAGAACAAAAAATAAAAAAAGACAAAACAAAAAACACAGAAAAAAGGAAGTTAAATAGAAAGAAGAAGAAGAAGATAATTACTACATGGATTCGAACATAGGAAAGAACGTGGGGGAGCCGACCAGATCAACCGTGAAACACAAAGAAAAAACAAAAAAGACGAAACACAAAAAAGAAGTTAAACAGAAAAGTAAGGAGATAATTACTATATGGGCCAGCTCATTAAAAAACGTGTGGGGAACCGATCAGATTGACCGCTGGCCCGAGAAGTTAGTGACATTTTCGTTCTGATACTCTATTTAAGAGTTCTTGGTATTTAGTAAAGTTGTTCTATCCAATGGTGGCTCCCGGATCAAATACACCTTCACCTAGAGAGAAATCTGGATTTTTATGACAACTATCCTAATATGTTAGTTGGATTGGAGATGGAAATCTAATGGAGATATTCTGATCGTCTACCAATATGGAAGATACCAATTTACATTGCATGTGAATTAGTTAAGGAAAAAGCCTAATCCCTAAGCGGTTATAGAGATGTTTGTTTACCACATGGCAGCAGACATGGACGGTTGTTGACATTCCTTAGACGACAAATCTGACCATCAATATACTCACAATATAAGGAAGAATTATGCTCTTACTAACATATGCCTTTACCAATAATCAAGTTCCATCTGTATTGTATCGATAAGTGTTTTCAGGAACACGAGACTAAAAAAAGGGAAAAACGTGCTCGAACGCAGGAGAAAGCGCGACGCGGACTCAACTCCACGAGCACCGAGACAAGGGCCCAGTTACCGGTCACACCTGGGCCAATTCGCGGAGAAACCGACCTCAAAGGACCCTGGACTCACCTGCCAACTACCAGACGAAGGAGCGCGTGGAATATTCCCGCCCAGGATCGGCCGAGCTCAGGTTCGACTGAACCTGGAGGGGGTCCTGCGGCACCAAACTTTTGCGAGAGCCTCTTCTGCCTCCTCCCATTGGTGCCAATGGAGGTTTCCATCTGAGAAGGCCCGGGAACCGTTCTCCCCTAGTACAAATAGGGGGTAGAGCTCCTCTCTTCAACACACTCATTCTTTCTTGTAGTCCTTAGCTTAGTGGAGCTTAGGCTAGTGCTTTCCCTAGTAGTATTTCAAGTCATCCTTGGGCCATTGTGGGACGTAACTTTTGGCTTTCGGTACGGTCTTTGTAATAAACTTTCAGTATTTATACAAGTAATGGAGTTTGATCTAAATGCTATCCCTATAGTGTTTATACCATGTTTATGCCTTATCATAAGTTATACAATGTTCATGCAATAGGCTAGTCGATCTAAGCTACAACATCGGTTTATTGTGCCTTCAGGTTTGCTCTAGTTCCATGCTTCCTGGGAGAGCTTGGGGATAATGTAAACGTAAGAAATACCAACAATAATGTCATGGCGAAAACAAATTGATAACCCTCCAAAGTGTCGAATGTGGAATATCTCACCCCTTAAACTGCAAAATCGGATGTTTAACCCCCTTATATATACAATACTATTTAAACACCCCTAAATCAGTTTTAGATGTGGTTTTCACCATATTTGGCTGACTTGGATGACAAAGTGGCAATGGCCTACATGTTAGGCACGCCATCTTCTTTCTTCTTCACCCTCTAATAGGAAGGGAGCACTGGCTGATGAAGCTTGAACTGCCTCAACTCGAGATCCACCCTGCCACCTTTCTCGCCGCCCAACCCTTCATCAATGGTGTCCAGCTAATGTCACCTACAGGTTCACTCCATCGTCGCCCATATGCCTCCTCCAATGTGCCGTCATCCTCCTTCTCCCATTCAAGGGGCTAGCAGAGCACTTGGGCCTACCCATTATCTAGAGGTCGTGCTTTGTCCACCTCTCTGACCCAGTACCAATGCTCAAGCGGAGAAGATCAAATGGGAGGAGACAATGATGAGTTGGCGGCTGGGGAGGGGGGAGGATGCGCCTGACATGTGAGCCATTGCCATGTTGTCCTCTATGTCAAGCGCCATGTGGCAAAAACCACTTCCAAAATCGCTTTAAAGTGTTATTTAGAGGATATTGTGTACTTAGGGGTTAAGCATCTTCTTTTGTTCTTGTTATTCACAGCGTTCTTGGTTGACTTTGATCTTGTTCTCACCCGATTTACGTGCTTGTAAGTTTTCTCTCCATAGAAAGTTTTCTTGCAATTTCGTATTTTGTTGGACCATCCGACAAATTGTAGGAAAGTCGGACAAATTTAATTCCGCCATGAGTTAATTATTAAAGTACAGCCTATTCGTCCCCTCTAGGCGTCTTGTGATCCTTTCAAAAACCACAAGCTCACAATACTTTTCATAGTGGCCAAACCTCGGCGGCACCACCTTCTTCTTTGCCACAGCCAACTAAACCTTATGCTGCTGGGAATTTGCTACCACCTTTGCCACACCATATCTTTTTGTATATATTTGATTTACGCCACAACTATGCATACCACAATTTTTAGCATGTACCCAACCAAACGTGTCCTAATTAATGCCACTATTAGTCCAATCATATCACGATATTGTATCCAAGACTTACATGTCATAAAAATGATATTAATTTGTGTGTAGATACACACCTCCAATGTAAAATATGTTGTTATCGTTTTTTTTGAGCTCTCAGAATAATTAGTTGACATGTTGCCGTGTATGTGAGAATGGATTCAATACATTAGAGTTTGTATCTCAACATATGATATCGTGCCAAAGGTATAGTGAGGATACAACTCGAGTCTCTCTTTATTTAATTATTCGTCTTCACCAGAAAATAATAGTAGCATCTAATTAAATATGAACAATATTGGGCGTGTTTGTTTTCGTTTCTCTCAACCACAATTAGATTCTAAGATAAACGAAAATTTTCTTGATTCTCGATTATTGTAGTTCAAATCTCTGAAATGGATTATTAGAGAATCGAGAATAATCTAAAATAATCAAAGTGTTTGGGTGGGATTCTCGCTTATTTTGACCGATAAGCTGATTATAGCGGAAACAAACATGCCCATTATCTTTTGGATCTAGCATAGTCTGCTTCTATCATACTTGTTTTAACTATAGGTACAAGAACTACATGTTAACTAAAATGACCATCCTACCCTTAGCTAAATATCTCTAAAGTGTGTGTTTATGATATCAAAAGCACTCGCTCGCACGTCGTCACAGTATATTTTTTAAATTAATGAGGGTTAAGATGGAGAAAATATCGAAATCACATCACATATGTAGAGATAAGTATTTTTAAATAGTTATATATATTATTTTAAAAATAGTTGAAGAGCCAAAACAAAAATATTATGAGACCTTGTTTAGTTCGCGAAAGTTGCATTGAGAAACGTGTCGCGTGAAAAAAGACATATTTTTCAATACGAAACTTTTGTAAAATATTTTACAACTTTCGGGAACTAAGGGAGACCTGAATTGAGGAAGTACCAACAGGCAACAGGTGCATGTGCATTCACGTTTTCGTTGTGGGTTCATTGTCACTGACTGACTGACACAACGCTGAAGCGTGAAAGTCAAGAGTGGCTTCGCCGCTATCCACCTCGTGCTCGGGTGGCCGATGCAGAGACGGGCGAGATCGGCCCTGTTTGGTTTTCGCAATGCTAGAATCTAGCATCTAGCACTGAGAAAATCTTTCTTATATGAAGTACTAAATGAAGTCTATTTGCAAAACCTCTTTACGGATAAGCGTAACTTTTCGAGACGAATTTAACGAGCCTAATTAATCGATGATTAGCTACAGTGATGCTACAGTAACTATCATCTAATCATCCTCTAATCATACGGTCAAAGGTCTCATTAGATTCTTCAGAGTTCCTAGTACAAGAGTTCTGAAGTTAGTTTTGTAAAATACATTTATTTAATACCTTTAATTAGTGATCAAAGTTGGCTTTTCTATCGTTCCGAGCGGCCCGGATGGCCACGCAGGCCAAACTCATCTCCATCCAACGGGTGTCTCTCACTCTCTAGCTCCACAACCACGCCCGGTTCTCGCACGGTTTCTCGCGACATTTATTTACTCCGCACGGTCACAACACAAAAAGGAATTTGCTCATTTTGCATTGCACCCCCAACAAGTACCCCATACGACACGCAATACCATCAGAGGGTGCAGCACAAGGGCGCATACGAGATTCTATAAAAGTATAGGGGTAGGCGCACGAAACGTGTTGCACTTTGTCTTCGGCTTGCAGCTCCACGCAGCCAAGTCGCTGCTGCGAACGCGAGTGAGTCCACACAGCACTGCCAAGTCCCAAAAAAGATCCCATTTTTTTCTCTCCCAATTCGACCTCAGTTTGATTGCTCGCGCCGTCGGCTTGAGTCCTCAGATCCCGCCTACCCAGCCCCAAATTCCATGCGGTTCTAGGGTTCCCACCCTGGACTCGCGTGGAGAGGAGATCCATCCCCACCCGGGTCGTGTTTCTATTCTGCTGGTAAGGAAACCCTAGATTGCTCGGGGGTGTTGCTGCTTGTTTTCTGCTGCAAAAATCTCTTCTTTGCTGATGGGAACTATAAATTCCGAACCTTTCTTCCGTCCCGTTCCGTCCAATTTGTGGTGGAGTACGTAACAACGGTTTCTTTGTTTTTCGAAATTTCTAGGGTTCAGCGTAAGGAGGGGAGGCGGACATGTTCTACTCGCAGTTCATTTTGGCCAAGAAGGGCCCCCTCGGGACCATATGGATTGCCGCGCACTTGGAGCGGAAGCTACGCAAGAACCAAGTCGCGGACACGGACATCGGCGTCTCAGTAGGTGGGTGGCCCTGCCTGCTGTTTCAACGATTTGTTTTCAATCTAGGTTTTGCACTCTACTGTTAAGTCTGCGCATATGACGACCTGACCTGAGGGATTGCAAAGTTTTGTTTTGCTGAGGCTTAGTGCTGTAGCTCCACAGAACAAAATGCTAACTTTAGCTCATTTATGTGTTTTCTGTATTCATCTCCTCACCTATAGCTTCTGAACTACTACCTACAGCCAAGAAAGCGCTCAGACAAAGAAAAGAAGAAAACAAGCCGTACAACCTGTCTGAAATTGTCATGTTTACATGGCTGGAGTTACTATAAGTCTTTTTAGCTCTTTTGTGTTTAGGGCTAAGTAGCTTCGTTTCTGCTATTGATAATGTTTTTAGAGCTTTCAATGAGCTGTCGGTTCTTTTTGTTTAACTCCTGCTGCTTCATCAACGTTGCGGTACCAAATCATTGCTCGGTAGATTTGGCAAGATATTTAACCTTGGCGCATTTTACAGTTTCCTTTCGCGGTTTTATGGCCTGCTAGGTGGTTTTAATGCCCGCTATGGTTAAATAGCCCCGCTGGCTCTTTTGTTCAGTCATGCTGGTCGTTGCTGCTCTCAAGGATACTAAGAGAACTGAGCGGATGTCTGTTTTTGTGATACTATTAAGTCTAAAGCTCTACTAGCCTTTTCCATTACAATAGAAGTTGACCTAAAGCTGACCTTTAAAGATCACCCTATTGGGAGTAATTGTTAGGTAAAGCTTATAAGAATGATATACTAGAATACTATCACCTGCTGTTGTGTGGATGACATGTGGGAAATAACTCATCATTCTAGCTTGACTACTATGACCTTTTTGAACTATGGATAATAGTTCATTATTTTAGCTAGATTACTGCATGATTTCTTTTTCTATGTATATGGTTGTCAGTTTGTCTCTTCCATACCGGGAGGAGAGAGCTTTTACTTCTTAATGCTATTATACGTAGTCAAGCAGCTTGAATCTTGGTTACTCTGGAGTTGGAGAAACACAGATCTGTACACTAGCGTAGCATCCAATTTAATGCCACGCTGATTCTGTTTGGGTGTCCTACTTAAAAAAATTAATTTCCGTTACACATAATGCTTATCGGAAGCACTACCCGACACGTGTGGTACATGAGTGCCCTATGATGTAAACAGTGACATCATTCCTTTTACTGTATGCCATACTGTGTCGTGTATTTTTTAGACCATACATAAATTGATATAGCTAGCACCTAGCAACATCATTCGTGCTTTCTAGGAATTAGGAAACATACAAACATGTATTACAGAAAGCAAAACACACTCAAGTTTCTTCTGTAGAAATTTTGAGACAACTTGAGCTTACATCACTTCATATCATAAATTAGGTGAGCATGGACAGTTGCCATCCAAAGTTCAATGACTGAAAGTCATTGGTTGCTAGTCCTCATGTGTGTTGAAATTGATACTGTTTTATTTTATTGAGGAATGAACAAATGTATCCATATCTGTGTGCACCTCATGCCAAAAAGACTTTTGTTTTGGTTATTTGCCCTGTTATTTTCTGTAGACCTTGCCAGTTGGGCTAGGGTGTCAATGACTTCAAGTCCAATAAACTTCAATTACTATATGTCATATTACGTCGTGCTGTGTAACCTTTTTGCGCATTGCATAAATTGATGCCGTTAGCTATATTATTCATGCTTTATTGGGAAATGTGCAGCCACGTAATTACTGGAAAGCAAATGACACAAGTTCCTTACCTAGAAAATTTGTAGACACTGTAGTAATTACTGAAAGCAAATGACACAAGTTCCTTACCTAGAAAATTTGTAGACACTGTAGCCTAGATCACCTCTTGTACCATAACTAGGTAATTATATTACCAGTGTGAGTTTCAGCACCATGAATTGCGTCAGGAAAATGATTGCTTGATAATCCAAACTGCAATGATTTATAGGTTTGCTTTATATTCCCTATAGATGTTGGGCTTTAGGCGTTGTGGTCTTATTTTTTTGTGATCATGATTAGTTTCCCCATCTTGTTTTCCTGTTGCACATGTGAGAATGTTTATGACCTCATATAATCACTTTTGGTCATGTCAATCGTTGCATGTACAACATGAACAAGCATGTGGCTGCTCTTACGATATTGTGGGCTACCATTCATATACTAGAGTATTTCTTGTTAAATAATTAGCATATGCGGGCAGGGGGGCACAGTGCTAGCAGAGGAATGAACATTCGTTGCAATTCTAAGAAATGGAAATGAAGTTGCCACATAATGAATTAATATTTATAGACAATTAACAGTCTAATATGTTGTATACCGCCATACCAGGAAAGGTTTCTTTACTGCACACTCAAAATTTAGAACACTTGGTACTTCACACTTCTTTCCTTAATGAGCCAATATACCAAAATTTATCTTACAAGGCTCAGTGGCCAAATCTTCTGTCCAGTACTGCAGACACAGTAGTATTTAGTGTTTAGCCTACCAATTCTGCACTGTACATTTTGTATAATTCTGATTTGGCTACTATTCCTGCAGACTCAATCATATTCCCTGACGTTCCCATTGCACTTCGGCTATCAAGTCACCTTATGTTAGGCGTGGTTAGAATCTATTCTCGGAAGGTCAACTACCTATTCCATGACTGCAGTGAAGCTTTGCTGAAGATAAAGCAAGCTTTCAGGTCCACTGCTGTTGACCTACCTCCTGAGGAGTCAACTGCTCCTTATCATTCTATAACACTGCCCGAGACATTTCATCTTGATGATTTTGAATTGCCAGAAGCTGCGTTTCAAGGGTAAAGCCATGACTTCTGTTTTGATAAGTTCACTATTTAAGAAGGCTTTCGTCAGTTTTCTGAACCCTTCCCACTATGATCCAGTGACGCTGATCACCATGTGAGCACAAAAGAACAGATCACTTTGCAAGACAACCCAGAGAAAACAGGGTATTCAACATCCCAGTTTGGCCTAGATGGTTGGTCCTGTCTCTTTCCACATCTTGTCTTGCTTCATTTCTTTGATATCATTTTAATCATGTAAAGCATTAAATGTGCAGAAAGATTTGGTGATGGCAGTTCTTCACATATTGGCCTGGACTTGGAGGAGGTATATATTTTTCTTTTCTCGATTTTTGTTCTTGACAGTTTTTGTCCATGTTAATATATGAATGCGTGATGGTACTCTGGTCCATCTAATGGTAGACTTAGCAATTTATTGAAGTTGAAGTTTTGATGGTTTTTGTTCCGAAATTTTAATTTCACCCGCACCCGCTACATCTGGAGTTGGCGGTCGATGCCTATCCTCTGTGAGCCCTGTTACCACGAAGCTTCACGTGTGGTCACACACGCCAACTGCACGTGCGTGGGCCCCACACTACTCATTTATCACGCAACCCGTTTCCTTTTCCTTTCCTGTTCCATTTCTCCTCTTCTCTCATTCACTTGAACAAGATCCGAGAGAGGCGGAGCGCTGGCAGCAGCGGTGCGGAGCATCCCTGGCTGTGAGCAGGCGCGGCGGTGAGCTGAGAGGCGATGCAGTGCCGGCAGGGAAGACAGGTGTGTGGGTGGGAAAGAAAAATGTTGTCGGAGATCAGCTGCCAGGGGCTCTCCTGGAGGGCACCCGCAAGTCAGCATCCCCTTTATTGTTTGTTGCAGATTAGAATAAGAAAAAAAACTCGACCTGCGGGGGGGAGAAACCCCCGAGCGTTGAATAAGAGAAGACCTCTCACATAGGCCGAGAAAACCCCTGAACTCCTGCCCCACCCTTACACGGAGGCGCCGTTGCCCGTGTGAGCGCGGGCCGGGACCTTTCGACGTGCTTTGGGAATTGGGGCAGGCGAGGGGATTTTTTTAACCTCAGCCCTAAATTCGCTCCCACCGGGAGTCGAACCCAGGACCTGAGGAGGTGCCACTCAGCCCCCTAACCAAGTCAGGCAGAGGACCTTAGGTCACAATAAGAAAAAGGCCCCATCTGTCTTGATAGTGTTATCAATCTCTTATATTTTGATAAAACAGCAGCCTGACTCTGATACCAGCACTAGAACATCCTCTTTAAGAGCTGATTATATTTATTTCTTTTCAGGAATTACTGCTGAACAAGGATCACTCGATTCATCTGGTGTCTGATGATGGGTAAAATTGCCTCCTCCATTTGTATACTATATTTATTATAAACTCATTTGATTTGTGTTTTTTTTTGTCTGGCTGTAACAATCACCCAAAGTTTTGATGTTTGTGGTTCTCCGGGAATTATTATAAAGTTTCTTTATGCTGCACCACTAAATTTTAAAGTTTAATGATATTGTCCGAGGCCTGTTATCTCTGCGTATAGTTACTTATTTGGAAAGACTGTGTTCTCAACTTCTCATAACATTTCAAATTTGGTGATGTTGCATTGTTTCCATTCTAATAAAATTTTGCTGAGTTACATTGCTTATATCTTTGTTTGCATCTCCCCAGCATTATCATTCAAGGTCGAACCTCAGTTCCTTCTACCGATATGGACATTGATGATAACCAAAGTAAAGAAGAAACAGCTGAAAGATACATCAACATGGATGATGGGCCTTCTAGTCGAGGAAAGCTAAGTCCACTGAATGCAGATGAACTAGGAGGAAACAGTATTCCTAACTGGACTGGCTACAATGTACAGACACCGAATTTGAATGATATGCTATTGCATAATGAAGGTATTGCAGGACCATCAGCCTCGTACTATCAACCTAGTCCCTTCCCTTGTGATGAACATGAACCTGCATCACCAGAGTTTATTAGTGCTCAGGCCCCAGCTACGCCTGGTTTAATGGAAGAGACAGTTCCTTCCAGAGTCCATGAAAGTCCTGTTCTGAGTCCACAGAGAAAGGCTTCACCATCGAGCAATGATGAAACTGCAAAGGCTGACACCCCCGCTGCTCCAGTTTCTGGTTCTCCCCATTCAGCCACAGTAAATGCCAATGATGTTGAGGGTGCTGAGGTGACTGAACTTGGATTGGCGAAGCCTGTGCAAGTTGATCCTTCTGTTGTTGTGGAGGACGCTGATGCATTGATGCAACAACACCCAAGTGAGGATTTACCATCCCATCAGGGTCAAATATCAAACTTGGAAGTTGCTGGTGATAAGTTGACCGGCCATGATGACGTAGCTGCATCTGGTGAAACTGTAACTGTTAATGCAACCGTTGAAGATGTACCTTTGGCTGTAAATGATTCTGAGCTATGTGTTGATGGTTCTACTGAGCCATCTGTGATGGAGAACCCAGCACAGATCAATGGGGCATTGGTTGTTGCACAAGGTAATTAGTTGACATCCTTTGTTGGTTTTTATTTTCCCATGCTATGGTTACTAACAGATTGGAGATAGTGTGCATGTAACTAATGCAATTGTACCAAGTGCAGATTTTCAACATGAAGTGCAGGCAGTGCAACAAGAAGTGGCATCTAATGATAGACCAAATGAACTATCAACTTCAGAATTTGCTGAGCCTGAGAAAATGCTGTCAGCCCCAGATGCTGAATTCAATCATGCAAATGATTTGGGGCAGCTTACTGCAGAAAAAGGAACAACTGAATCTGATGGAAGTAACAAAATAGGTAGTCTTACTAGCAGAAAAAGACACCTGGAAGATAGCTTACCAGCTCTAGAGAGTGAGACTACCGAAAGGTTGTCTAGTCGACCACGTGGTAAAAGAACCGCTGATTTTGTTCCTGATGACGATGACTTGTTGGCATCAATTTTAGGTCCGAACAACTTATCCACTGTATTTTTGTTGCCTGGATTCACTGCATTTACCTAACCACTTGACCTTGCATTAGTTGGTAGAAGGACCCCTGGATTGACGCTTGGTTCAACACCGCTACCCCCAAGGGCATCTTCTTTGAAACGCCCGAGGTTGGGATCGAAGGCGGGTACACTCAAGAGAAAAGTGCAAATAGATGACGCCATGGTTCTACATGCTGAGTATGTATATGCTTTATAGATGCTTGTTGTCGTGAACAAAGTGACTGCTTATTCTTTCCTGCTTTATTATCCAGACCAGTTATGAAATCCCTTTTTGTCTTGGTTCTATTCATATGTGGTCATAACCCCAACCTAAAATATTTCATGTTCAAAACATGTGCCTTTACTTGTGCAGAACTGTTGTCCATCTTTAATGTTTTTACTTAAGTTTTTTACATTATTATAGTTTTATTCTTGTATGTCTTGTATGTAGAAGCTGCTGTCTTACTCGTGCTAGGGCAGAGTACGCTGCAGTTTGCTTGAAATTTTGGTCTGGGATATTTCCTGGTCCTACATTCTACAGTTTAGTTATGTTTTCTGTTTGCATCTGCTGAACAGACCCAATTATAGATTATTTTCCAACTTAATTTGTAACATTTGCTGACTTGCTGACAATCACTTTCGTGTTCCAGTACTATCCGACAACAGTTGATCAATACTGAGGACATACGGCGCATTCGTAAAAAGGCTCCATGTACTCGTTCTGAAATATGGATGATTGAGAAAGGTTCACTGGAAGATGATATATTCCACGAGCCCATCTTTTCCTGTAAGTTTCTTGTGATATATTTAATTTTCTATTTCCTTTTCTGTATGCCATGATAAATTGAAGTAGGGAAAAAGGAAGTATCTTCAGAGGTGAATTAGTTTTGAAGTCTGAAAATTATTGGCAGTTAGTTCTGATCTCTAAAACTATACCTTTGTTTGTGTTTTGTATCTCTACTAGGCCTATCTGAGGAGCTAAACAACTTACGCAACCGGACATATGAGACTATTGTACACCCCACTGTTCAGAACATGGAACTACAAGGTCAACTAGACATGTCTGAAACAATTGCAGAAGATAGCAACATTGTTGGGACCTCTGGTGCTGCTACTATTGATGATCCACTTCACATACCAGATAGAATTCAATCAGATGCTGTGCCGCCGGGTACAAATGATGCAGATGCCCCTACTGCTGCTTTTGGTCTGCAAATGCCTCCTGACAACCAGGTTAACGGTGTATCTAATGATTTTGTTGCCGACACTGTGTTTCAAGGAGTAACTGATCCTTTACTTGATAATGAGAAAGATGTGGCTCTTGCTGATGGAGAGCATGCTCAAGTTGATACCCTGGATAATGACCGTCTTCAAGATGTTCCATCTGATTTGCAGAGGAGTACTGATGCAAAAGGTTCAAGTCCAGATGTGGTTCTAGATAGCTCTGGCCAAGCTTATGCTCAAGCAGCGGATGACATGCCACATGAGTTTAATCATTTTGTCCATAATGATGCTAATGTTCTTGAGCATAATGAGATGCCTACTTCCGAGATCACTGGAGTGGAATATAATCAAGATGCCTCTGGTTTTCTTCATCCACTGGAGGATGAAAATGCTATGTCTGCTATGGGAGATAATGCTGGCTTCCAAGAAAACAACATGGGTTCTCTTATGGATCTTGATATGGTGAATGACTATGAACTAAAGGAGTGCAATGTGAGTCCATTTAGATGTTTTCTCCCTATATTAAAACTTTCTAAATGCTTTGAGAATATGTTAATTGCTTACTCCGACATGCTTTTCCTGGCCTTCTGGTTCCAATATCTTGCTGTAGAAGTACTTGCACGTTTTTGTAATTTCTTTTTTTCTCAAATATCTTTTTGTTTGGTTACATCATGGCCATATAATAACTAATTTCCTGATTGGTTTACAGGATTTTGGAAGTGCAATTCATGGTGTCGATACAGGTAATTTTTCTGTTTTGATTAAACAATCGTCCTCATGCTCTAGTGTAGTGTTAGTGTGTATGCCTTACATGCATATGGAGATTTCCATATCTGCAGCCCCTAGGGCCCTCTATTTTTTGGTCCACCCAGGGAATTCAATCTCTAGCTTACTATAATGCAGGAATTATTTTCCCAACCATGTCTATCCTACTCTTTGTTGGGCCTATGCTGTGACAGATCGAGTAAATCTTCTCATTGTTTGACCTTGTTTTGTTCAGATTTTCTGAACTATGATGATGATGGGGACTTTGATGACGCAAATAATGACGAGCCAAATCCTGATGAATTCCAGTCTCTTGATAACAGTGGCTGGTCTTCGCGCACCAGGTACAGTTGAGCTAATTTTTATTTCCTTTGGACTTCAATGTTCAATTTCCTAGTTCAACATTTGATGGTTTATATGTGGCTCTGGCACAGGGGTGTTGCAAGATATCTCAAGACTTTATTCGATGAAGAATCTGGTCTGGGGAGAAAGAGTGTCGCCATTGATCATCTTGTACGTGGAAAGACTCGGAAGGAAGCATCAAGAATGTTCTTTGAGACCTTGGTATGCTAATTGAAACCCCTCAATGTCTCAGCTGTCTGCTAAGCTTCCCCTGTGTCCGCCAGTCCTGATTTGCTCACTTTTTTCATTGACAGGTCCTAACGACGAAGGACTACATCAGTGTGGATCAACCAAACCCCTTCGATTTTGTGAGCATAAAGCCGGGACCAAAGCTCCTGAAGTCAGAATTCTAGACCATCAAAGCCAACTTAGCCTGGCACAATACATACATCTTACCATATCCGCACACCATCAACAACATTGCAGATTCCCCCACCGACCCCAAGCCCTGTGACCCCTCAGATCCATTTTTGTTTGTTGTTAAGTTATCATCTCCCTCTGTAGCATTCTCCTGCGCTGATCCTTTGTTGCTAGGGTTTCAGTAGGATCGTCGCTGTGTTGTACCGTTGGCAATTCATTGTATATATGGCTTTAGCAGCTCCTGTAAAGTCTGCCATGTAACCTGATAGCGTCGACTACCCTAAGTTATTGCTTAATTGTTTTCGCTTGGTTAAGCCTGTAGCAATTGTATACCTTACAACCTGAGATGATGATGTACCTGTTGATTATGTCAGGATTGATTCCCAACCCAGTTTTTCACAATTAATTGTTCAATTGACCGTTCTTGTGAACCCCCTTTTCTTCTCTCTCTACTGGATCTTGAGTACATCTAATGGCCTCAGCTTTGCGTTCAACAGCACAACTATAATGGACTGTTCAATTTTTACAGAAGGTGCTTGTAAAGCTACTTTGGACCTGTATCTGTCGAAATAAAAGTGGCTGGTAGAAGTGTAGTATGTCTTCATCACAACCAGATGGATCAAAAATGAAATGGAGCAACGAGAAAGAAATGGAGGAAAAATGGCAGAGGATGACGAGCTGCAAGACCATGTCACGTTGGATGGCGATGGCGATGGCAAAGCGGAAAGAGGCGAGGAAAGCGACCACAAAGTGCGGAGCGCTGCGGAGGTCGGTGCTGGAATTATTCGACCATCACACCGCCATCGTCGACAGCGTTTCGTGCCTCGTGAGGAGGTCTGAAGAAAGTCGCGTCTTTTCGGACGCTGCACTGTGGTTGCTCGTGCAATTGTTCTCTAATGCTCCATGATCTGACGGCTACATCGTACACTCTGCTGTACAGTGTGCACAGGTACAGCTAAGAGACAAGCCATCAGCAGGAATCGGCAAATCTGGCTTAACCTAACCGGTCTGGTCTCCATACCCAGTGTAGGTGGCGTTGATTTTCACTGTGCTGCTGCCAAGTTTCTCTCGCTCTTCCGTTCACTACCTGTAGTGAGTACATTATCTCTTCAAAGCAGGTTGATTGGCTCTGAAACCTCTGCGAACTTCTGGAAGCAACCAATGTATTTAGGCCAGAATGTGGTTTAACCAAAATGCTACTAGTACATAGAAAATATGATTTAGTAGCTGTTTATGTTGAATAAATAGGCAAATGCAAACATAAATTCCGAATATAAAACATGTTTAACAAAAAGACTAGCATGCAATCCTCAAACATACTGGTATCATAGCATCATATGGTATGAGCACAATCTAAACATGTATATAACAAGGCTACACATGAATAGATCTATTATGCTCAACAAAAAGAACGGTACGAAAATAGACAGAGTAGACATGATGTGGTCGTACCAGTCTTGCGTAGATGAAGCTACATTAGATGGTTCGTTGTTGATGATTCTCACGTACTGAAACCGAGCATGATGATGACGACTTGCGACACCCGAACGTTGAGGAAGACAAGTCGTGACGACGAACTTGAGCGATCCCGTGAAGTGCTTTTCAAAAACTTTATTCACCCTCTCTCGATGCGGGATCACAAAGACGAAAGGGTTCCGGAGATCTGCTCTTCCGATCACCAGTGTACGCAGACACTCGGGATGAAGTAGACTACGTCAGCGGCGTAACAGCGAGTAGAGACAAAAATCAAGTAAATATAGACTATCTTAGGGTTTCCCTGACCTTGGGGCCTTTCTTTATAATAGTCTATGGTACATCTTTTTTATGAGAGGATGGTCCGTACTTATTGGGTGGAAAACCTCCTATACCCTCATCCATTAGCAATATGGGACTAAAACATTGTGTAACTCCTCCAACTACTAATGGATTTTTGAGATTTAATAGAGTTATTTATCTAACAGTTTAATATAAGTTAGTGCATGTGCATGTGCTTCGAATGGGGCGAGAGGGGCAAAAAAACAAGCGCCGGCCACGTTTTTCTAATGAATCTGGATGGCCATTTTTTTTTCTTGAGTTGCAAGTATATATACTAGTGTACTTGAAGAAGGGTATATTAGTAGATGATGAGACGCAGAAAAGCTAAGGAAAAAGTCTAAATTACCCCCTCAACTATGGTGGTTGAAAGTCTACTTAACCTTCTAACTATACTTTGGTTTAATTTACTCTCGTAATTTTGTCGATTGGTCCAATAGTTTACCCTTTAGTAAGATTTGTTTTGGTTTCCTCCGCACACAAATAGAGTTTTAAGTCCAAATTTTGTGGACGGACAGATAACATCATATATTATGTTAATATATATATTTTTTTTATACTTAATTTTTATACAATTTATGACAAATTTATAACCAGATGTACTAGCCTATTAAAATAATACTGAAAAATTCATAGTATATTTTTCTAACATAAGTTATCATGTTGGCTATCACACCGTAAAATTTGAACATAAAACTGTATTTGTATGTGGAGATAAAAAAGACAAATTCTACTAAGGGGTAAGTTGAACCAATTGACATAGTTTAGGGGGTTATTTAAACCAAAAATTAAGCTGAAGTGTGAGAAGGTTGGCGTGTGTACTACCCCTGCTATTCGTTTCGAGATTTCGGCGCATAATGCTCACATGCCATGTGATGCTGTACTGCCTTGTTGCCGGGTAGACGCTGCTGTCTGCTGATGCATGCATACATATGATATCCCTGCACTGTCCTCATCAATTCCTCAATCATGCATGGGCATGGCTTCTCGGAATGATTGGAGAAGCCTAATTAAAACCCACGCAGTATATATGAGATCGATGCAGAAGGGTCCCAAAACTATCGAGATCTTGATCATCGATCAATCAGGCCTGTAGCCTTCCCATGCCCGAGAGACCAAGCTAGATCAACAACTTGATTGGTTATCGGTGTGGGATTAGCAGTTGTTCGATTTGGACGGAACTTGGTGACAGAGAGATCTATCAGTCAGACAATGCATATGGAATGTCGCCAAAAGAGCCTGCTACTGTGCTACATATATATGCTGGTCCTCCTCCTCCCTACGCTTTTGAAAAGGCGAGGTGATCAGTGGTTTTCGCTAGCTAATTACCTTTTGTGGTGCATGAGCCTGTTATCAGTCAGCTAGTGACGGGCGACGGGCTATCTGCACGGCATTTTTGCAAATCCTGAAAACGACCGAGAAACAAGAGTTAGGTACGCAGGCACGAACAGTAGCATAAATGATACATAAATCAGCGGCGGTTACTTGCTCAAAAATATAAATCAGCAGCGTTTAAGGACCTAATGGAAACTTACGGATGAGACAGAAATGCTAACGCTGCAACTGCTATATGCTCCTTTTCGGTTTTTTGCTTACGAAGCAAGGGGAAGCTATGAGCTGCAGAGGCTGGAGGTGGTTTCGGTTTGGCAGTCGGCATCACGCTCCTCCAATGCGTCGTCGTCGACTCGTCGTCCACTAGAGAGAGCAAAAGTACAGAATCCTTTGTGATGAGGTGAGGTGGGGCAAGAAGCAGAAGCAGAGGAGAGCAAAAGGCTGGGTCTGCAAAAGCTGGGCCAGAAAGTGCCGGGACAGATTCCACTGTCAGCGCAGCATATGCAGCATATCTCAATCTCCGTATCTCGTGCAACATTCACGCCTGGGGTTGGAGAGCTGCTCTGAAGAAATTAACCAAAGCAACCAACCTGGAGAGGCACGCACAGCCTGCTCTCTCCTCGTTGGAACTCGCTCCATTTCCGAACGAGACCCTCGAGCTCACGATGCACGCAACGTCCCCGAGAGCCGAGAGTTCCCTCCACTCAGAAGCTCTCAAGCTCGGCTGGTCACGGAAACCCAAGGCGGCTTGGCTTCTCCGGGCCGCGCGGAGCTTTCGGTGGCCGGCCGGAGCCCTGAAACCGGCGGCGCGACGGACGCGTGCCGGAGTGGGAGGATCTGCCGCCGCGCGCGACATCGGACACCCACCCCCGCCCCAGCCCCGACTCAGCGTTCGGTTGGCTGGTGGTGGTAGCTGGTGCTGATTTGTTGTGAGAGAAAAGTACTGGTGGCTGGTGGCTGATGACTGGTGCTGATTTGTTGTGAGACTGAAATACTGCTGGCCAAACAGGCTATCGTTGCTCGGGTCGTCCACCTCTGCCACGCCACGCACCGCACCGTGGGGTTGGGGCTAGGGTTGGTAGCAGCTAGGACGCGACATCGGAGAGAAACTGCATGTAATATCCCAAGGATTATTATATAAGTATTATATTGTATGAAGGTTGGTTTTTACCAAAAATTTGAAACTTTTGTATGGTGATGTGGTTATCATGCAAACAAGGTCAAACCTAGGGTCAACCTTCCAAATTCTCCTCCCATTCATAAATAGCTATCATGAAAAATCCTATTAATTAATTCAATCATGCATTGCATTTGTGATTTGGATCTTCTTGGTTTGTTTAGTTATCAAAGGTGCGTTTGAATTTTGAATTCGTATTCAAAATTCAAACTAAAAACTAAACTAAATACTAAACCTAAAAAGGAAAACCCTATCTCACAGCCGGGCCGACCACAAACCCAATCGGCCCAGCCTTCCATTCTTTTCCCTCACTCACCCGACGCGGGCCTGGCCCAGCACCGGCCCAAGGCCGAGCCGAGGCCGGCCGGCCGCGCGCGTCCCTCTCCTCTTCTCTCTGACGTGTGGGGCCGCCGAGCCCGACGTCATCTTCCTCCTCTCGCTCCTTTTCCTCTCCTCTCTGCTGCTCCTCTGCTTTCCTCCCGCCGCGGCCTTGACCGGCCCGAGACCGGAGAGCGCGCCGCGCCTCGCGCTGACGCCACCGCAGCCGCGGCCCTATCTTATCCCCGTACGGAGATTCCTCCCCGAGGGAGCGTCGGTGGCGCCCGGAGCGGTTTCCGCCTTCGTTGATGCGTGCCACGTACCGCGGCGCGGACGCCAAGAATCGCCGGCCGCCCGATGCCCAGTGCCTCCGGAACCTTCCCGCGCCGCTCACCCAAACCCTAGCCACCCTCCTTGTCCCTCTATAAAACGCCGATTTCCGCCGCCGCCGCCGCCTCAAACCGCTCGGGCGAAAGCCCCTTCTTTTCCCCAAACGCCACACCACCAGAGCCAAGGAAGGGAGGGAGGAGGAGGAGAAGAAGGGGGAGGACCGCAAGGAGGAGACCAAGCTCGGGCCGGGGAGAAGCCGCACCGCCTCTGCCCCGAGCTGCTCTGCTTCATCAACACCAAGCCGCAGCCGCCGCTGACCGGAGCCGAGGACGAGTACCGCAAGTCTCCATCGAGCCTGCTACCCTCTACTCCATCGCCCCTCGGTGAGCCACACGTGCACAGACCCTCTCCCCTCTCTCCTTCGCTCTGATTGACTGGCGGAACACCGCCATGGGATCATGCTCCGGCCGTCGCCGCCGGACCTTCTCGTGCACGGGCTTGCTGACCGGCCTTCGAGCCGCGCCCCACCTCTTCTTGCAGGTCACGTGAGCACCGGCTCAGAGCCGCCACGCGGTCGCCGTTCACGCTCGCGGCCGAGCCTTTCCATGGCCGCGCCGCGGGTGCACGAACGCGCCGCCGCACATCGAGGCTAAGCCTCCCAACGACGGGCCGCCGCCGTGGCGCTCCTGGCCCTGTCATGGCCTCGACGCGCCACGGGACCGTGCGTGCGCCGCTCGCCGGGCGTTTCCACGCCCCGGCCACAC
>CM014274.1:6218049-6263561 GCA_004135705.1 Alloteropsis semialata
CGGGTCACCGCACCTTCCTCGTCTCGGGCTCTCGGTACCATTGGCGTGGGGTGAGGGGCGAACTGAACTTTTTTTTGAAGCTAGGGCGAACTGAACTTGAAACCGGAGTCGGCCGTGTTCAGATGGTCAGGACAATTTTTTGTTTCAAAAGAATCTTGCATGCATGAAGTACTAAATGAAGTCTATTTACAAAATCCAGCCACAGATGAGTGTAACTTTGCGCGATGAATCTAACGAGCCTAATTAATCCATGATTTGCTGCAGTAATGCTACAGTAATCATCCTCTAATCATGCGGTCAAAGCCCTCATTAGATTCATCTCGCGAATTTACCAGAGGTTGTGAAGATAGTTTTGTAAACTAGCTTTATTTAATACCCCTAATTAGTGATCAAAATAGGGATAAAAAAATTATCCTGCCATCTAAACACGGCCGGCGCGGGGACGCCTGCGGAAGGCGCGGTGCTTGTACTGTACGTTCAACGTGGGGGCCGGGCGTGCCCCTCCTCTGTTCTCCATCGATTCTGATCGGCTGCGGCCACGGCTCTGGCTGTGTGGCCTATGCCGGGCGTCCGCGTGCCAACAACCCAGTACTACGGCGCTTTGACCGCGCCAACAGGCCGCCTGCTCCCTGTACTAGAGTAGCTACCTGCTGCTGCCGTGCTTTTCGCTACTGTTGGATGGTTGGGTGCCGGTGCCGGCCGAACAAACGAGATTCTGCATTTTCCTGCCACGGACGGATCGAAGAATCAAGTTTGAGTTAAATGTGAACCGCATGAAATGGAATTGATTCGATTTTATCCGGGGCAAACGATCAAGGTGAAAAAAGAAATAGTCAATAGTAGACTGTGCCGAGATCTGAAGAGTTGAGCACGGCATCCGTCCACGTTACCATTTCCTGGTCGCAGCTTACGAGTCGTCGTCGCCGGTCCTCGTCTGACACACACAGGGATTACAGTAGTTTACCAATCTCAAGGCGGAGGAGGCCGATTAGTTAATCCGCCGACCCACTCCTAATGAATCTGCCTGCTCCTGACGTCAAGGTCATCACGCCCGGCCCACACCCGGCCCAGACAAAACACACAAAAGCTCCTCCGGTCCATCGGTGGTCATCGAGCTTCCCCATGAACGCACGCAGGCAACTCAGATGAGATGCTTGCTGCTGGCCGGCCGGGCTTGGATCGAAGAGCGTTTATTAACTGAGAGTGGGAGCCGGCATGGGCAGCAGGCAGGCAAGGCATTGTTGCAGTTGCAGGGGAGATGGAACGTTGGATCGTGTACTGTATTCTACTGCAACGGGCAAAACCGTAGCCGTAGCAGTAACCTCACCGCTTTCTGGGCCCACGTGTCCGCGAGAGGAGAGCACGCGGCAAACAAAGCTCCTCCAACGGTCTCGTTGCTTCTCTGATCAAAGTACTAGTATTTAATAAAGCAACAAAGATGCCAATGACAGTTCTTACACCATCACGCCTGATTCTTCCCCCATTTCTGTTTAGTCCTAATCTACATCTCGTCTCAGAACGAAAGCTACTAAAAGCACGCCACACTATGCGTTACGTTGGCCAAAAAAAATATATATATATATATATATATGTCACTGGTGGCATGATAATCGCGGTACGTGGTTTACCATTGGCAGCTGGATTAGCAGCTAGTAAGCCGGTAGGTCAGGCGTCGGAGACATTCGCACGAACGCGCACTCGTCTTGGCCACCGTACCTCAGCTGATGGTTGTACGCGACCTGTAGCGGACTGTGACCGACCGGCGTACGTCAGGAATCACGTCTCGCTCTCGCCGTATACAAATAACGCAGCACTGTTTCCTAATAGCAGGGTGGACGACGACGTGACAGAGCAAGAGAATACTAGTACTACAGTGTCTAGTAGTAATCAGGGGTGGTTGAGTACGTTGAGCCCTGCTTTGCTTTCAGTACTCTCCTGCTGCCAGTTGGATGATCGATTTTTTGGATTTTGGACGGTGAGCTACTACGCCTCTCTCTGCAATTGGTGATCGTCTTGTATAATAAAGTGACCGCCTTCTCTGGTTCGGACGGTCCGCCAGTAGCCAGCTTTGCTGCCTTTTGTCAAGCGTTTCTAATTCTTCTGCCTATCTATCTAAGCTATCAACAAATATTCTCATGATCTTTTGCATTGCTAAATCATGTTAGAGCACCTCATTTTCATATCCTCGCATTTAATCATGTCAGATTTATTTATTTTGCATCATTGCATTTCGTGTAGAGACCGAAGTGCAGGAGTAGGAGGTCGGCGAGGTCCAGCAAGACCCCACCGTCGACGACGCCCCCAGCGACAGTCAAGGCAGGCACCAGTTGAACCCTTTTTGGATCAGTAAAATATTTATATGCTTGTTTATGCATTAGTCAATAATGAGGCATATGTTTGCTTAGTTGTGTAGCTCCTAATTTTATGCATTACTCCATCCTTGATATAGAACAAAACCCCCTAGATGAGTATGCTTGATTAGATGTCACGTTATAATTGCTTATTCATGCTTAGCTTCGGTAGAAGTCGAGAGGTGGCAAGGTCACCACCGCTCGCGAGTTATAGCTTATGCTTGCCTTAATTAATACTTGGATAGCTTGGAATGATTTAAAAGTTGAGCTACATAATCTTGATGCGAGACTTGAGCAAGTGTGCTAGGGTCATGTGAGATTGGAGCTCACTTGACATAGGCTTGCTTGGGTTGGTTTAGGACCATCATTGTTACAGCATACTTGAGCACCTTTTCGTACAGACCACCTGCTGATTGTGGGTAAGGTAAACCAAGTAGCATAAGTCACACCGAGTCTTGGCCGAATTAAGGCGGGGTGGGATGAGGTGTGATCAGGCTATGTCCGGTACATCTATACACTTTCGGCTCTTCGTTCATAACTGGGTGTGGGTATGTGAAAGGCTGAGGGCATGAATTAACCCTTATCCTAGGTACCAGGGTATGGGCGTTGGTCTTGCGCCTCTCGTGGGAAAAGCTGTACACCCCTGCAGGGTTATAATCTATTGCAATAGCCGCGCTCCCGGGTTAAGGAGCAAGCTCTTGTTACCTTGTGTTCAATGTAGAGTTACCGATGGGAGTTCATGGAAGACTGAGCTCATCATTGATGATCATCTCACTTATAGTATTTGATTGATGTTTGGCTTAGATTCTAGACTGCTAGGTCTTTACTTGTTTATATCATTATAGAACTTTGTAGAGGCTTTTATGCAAATTATAAAAATTGATCCTTCTTATCCACTTAGCCAAATGCATGTTTATCTTTTGGATAAGTCCTGCTGAGTACCCTTGTACTCACGGGGCTGCCGTTAAGTTGTTTTCAGGTGATCCGCAAGCGGAGGCCATCTTTGGGTACTTCTTTCCCGCGGACGGAGGTGCGGGTGAGGAGTGATGGTCAGGGCTTTGGAGAAGGCACTATCGCCACATAGTGCTAACCTTCTCTTTTGGGAGTGAACTGTAGTATAGGTGATAAACTCTTTCCGTTGCAAACTCTGTTAACTGGTGTTGTAAATTAACTCGAACCTATTTATGTAAAGTAATGGACTCGGTTTGGATTGCTATGGTTATGATGTTTTTGTTGTGCTTAGTGAGGTGTGTTTAAATCCTGGGCAACGCTCATGACATATCTCAAGGACTACCGGGATTATTCTCCTTTAATTGAGTTAATCAGTGGTGATGACTAGATTAAACGAGTTTAATTTGGGCGGTTCCTCACAGCACGCACGAGTCGACACAGATGAGCACAACAAGGAGCAGGTAGGTGACCACTTATACGCAAGCACACAGGTATCGACCCGGCCGCTAGGATCGTTGAGTAATACAATGGCGCCCCCCGATGGCGAGGCCCGGGACGGCAAGCACAAGGTAGAAGCTGTAGTGGAACAGGATAGCACATCTCCTCTTCCGACTTTTTCGCTTGCGAGGGCAAGCAGGCAAAGCACCGGCGGCCTCCACAATCCACAGCACCCGCGCGCCGTGCCAAAAACCAGCGGCAGCCAAGCCGAGTGCGGGCGGTTACCGATCGACCACGGACGGACCCGCGCGTTGGTTGGCGCCGCTGTAACGCCGGCGGGCGGGAGATCGCCGAGCAGCCTACGCGTTCCGTCCAGCACGTGCTTACGCTCCCGCAGCGCCAACAAAGCGCGTTAGCCCTTTGGACCTTTGGTTGGTGTGGTGTCCAAACAAACTTATTAGAGCGAGCGAGACCGTAAAAAACCACGACCTGCGACTGTAGCTACCGTGCACGCAGAGACCATGCGTGTGGTACTGGTTTTCGCTTGCGTATCGACTCCATCTCGGGCTCGCACCCCGGCAGTCAAACCTGTCGGCTTCCTTCGTCCATGCGCCGCCAGCCCTCCGGCATGTAAATTCGGTGCAGCGTTCGTGCGCCCGCGTCAAATTTGTGCCCACCATATCAGTTACCATGGTTCCTGCAATACGCTTTTGCATTGGCAAATCTTCTCTGTACGATGCATGGTGCCACGGCCCAGCAATCGGTGTCAGAGTTGTTGTAACTCGAGTGTTTGGAATGAGCTACCGCCGGCGTTCATCCATCACCCACTGCTCAACGGTTTCCTTCGCGGACCACCCGGCTGTTTGTAACACTATTAAATTATAAATTAAATTAGACGTCCTGCCTGGCATGATCAACTTAAGCAAGGCAGAGCTAACCAACTCCAGAGGAATCATCAGTCGTCATCTCCCGAGCATGAACACCTGTACGCCACTGACACGTTTTCCATGGAAAAATAATAGTATGTTCATGTTGAACCATATTTCTCTAGTGACTATGGATGTATATCCAACGACCCACATTGCAAATTTTCATTGCTCTTCCATATATTCATTTCAACCCCCCCAACCAATCATATGCATCATCACCTTGGCTTTTCTTAGCCTCGTCCCATGTAATACTAGTGGCAAAGAAACATTGCCACCGTTCACACAATCACCCTCATTGAAAGGCATCATCGGCTTCTTTGTGTCGTCATCTATTCCATCATAAGGTGTCGCCCCGTGGCTCTATGCTGTATCTGCACTTGAGCCTTTTCATTTCTGATGACAAACATAAAATACAGTAGTGCATCATTTTAAATATTTAAATGCACAGAAAAACCCATAATGGAGCATGGTTTTTTCACTAGATTTAAAAAGCATTTTCAAGCTCCAGAAAAACAAATTCGACCCATCTTGTAGATTGATGTAGCATACGAATTCCATGAAAAATATATCTATTGGTGCCCCGTTTCTACATAAAGTGCGAATACATGTATATGCATATATACAACCAGCTAGTGCCCCAATATAAAACTCGTGCTTGTTCTTCCACACATCCCCTTTGCTCTCTTGCACTCTTCTACAACAACCTTCCATTAGTTTATTTGAGCGGCCGAAATGGCCAAAGAATGAGAACAAACCAAGCAAAGCTTCAACTACCACCCCCTCTCACAAAACTAAACCAGCACTAGTGGCCAATCCTCCACGCTTTATTCACTAGACGAGAGAGAAAAAAAAATCTACTAATCAAAAGCGGAATAAGGGGAGCACAGCAAGAAGAGGAGAGGGAGAGTGAGGGAGAGACTGAGCGAGGACACATCCAAAATACTCCACCTCCATGTAACGCTGTATCCACTACAACACATCACCTCCCCTCTCTCTCTCTCTCTCTCTCTCTCTCTCTTCCAAGATCTGTCGATCACACACACCACACCATACACACGCAGCTTTTGCTCTTGCTTCCTCTTCTACTTGCTTCTTCCATCACAATGCCATCTCCTCGGCAATTCTTGCAGCTGCTGCTACCCATCTTGCTCGCCGCTTGCTGCGTCGATGGCGCCAACGACGGTCCCGACGCTCTCGCCACCGCCAGGAGGCAGCTCCACCAGCCGTTCTTCCCGGATCAGCCCGCGCAGCCCGCCGCGCCACCGCCCTTCTTTCCGACGCTGCCGGTGCCGCCCCCGCCGCAGATGCCGGCAGGGCAGGACCAGCCGACGTACCCTGCCCTGGTGCTGCCCAACACCGGCTCCAGCGGCGCGACGACGCCTCCGGCCGCCGGCTCGCACGGGTCCAAGAAGGCGTCCAAGCTCGTCCCGGCCATCGTGCTGCCGCTACTCACGGTCGCCGTGCTCGGGCTGTCCATCGCCTTCTTCTTCTCGCACCGCCGGAGCAATGCGGCGCGCGGGGGAGCCGGCGGGTGTGTCGGTGGCGGCGAAGCCAAGTTCTTGCACCCGGAGAGGACGAGCCTTTTCGCGCGCGACGAGTTCGGCGGCAGCGGCGGCGGCGGTGGGGGCGCCGCACAGCCGGCGGCTACGTCGGCCGAGTTCCTCTACGTGGGGACGCTGGCGAGCAGAGCGGACGAGAAGAGCAGCGACACGACGTCGTCCGGCGACGAGGAGTCCCGGAGCTCCGGCGGATCGCCCGAGCTGCGCCCGCTGCCGCCGCTGGCGCGGCAATGCGCGCCTGCGACGTCGAGGAGCCCCGGCGGGGCCTCCCCGTCGTCCGGAGAAGAAGAATTCTACTCGCCACGAGGCTCATCAACGAAGACGTCGAGCTCGCGCAGGACTCTGGCAACGGCAGTTCAGGCGGCCCTCGAAGCGCGCGACCGCTCCAGGACTCCGTCCCCTGCGTCAGTCCTGAGCACACCGTCGTACCCATCGTCGCCTGGTGCGACGCTGTCCCCCGCGCCCGCCTCGCCGCCCGCCTTCTCCAGCCCAGGCGAGTCTGGCCGCCGCTCCGTCAAGTCAAGATCGGAGAGCGCGCGCGTCGTGGTCCTCCCGCCGGTTCCTCCGACCCCGCCCCCGCCACCTCCCTTCGCACCGACACTGCCACCACCGCCACCTCCTCGCCGGAAGCTACCGTCCCCGTCGCCACCGTGCTCTCCCCTAAACGACAAATCAGCTCGCAGATCCAGCACCGACGCCATCCCAAGAAATCCATTCGCTCAGCCAGCGCCCCCACCGACAAGCACACACCCGCCAGCTCCGCCTGCGGGCCCACCTCCACCACCTCCTCCGCCGCCGCCGGTGGGCTACTGGGAGAGCCGTGTACGGAAGCCCGACACGTCCAAAGAAACCCGCTCGCCGGCGCTATCACCGCCCCCCCAAGCTGCCAATTTCAGGAGCGTCCCTGCAACCACCGACACGTTCCCTAGCCGGCTGCCGGAGAGCTCGGACCATGGCGACAAGTCCGAGGACACGACGCCGCGGCCGAAGCTGAAGCCGCTGCACTGGGACAAGGTCCGGGCCAGCTCCGACCGCGTCATGGTGTGGGATCAGCTCAAATCCAGCTCATTCCAGTGAGAACTCTGCCAGAAAATTGTTATCTTTTTTCAGATGCATCAGCTGTTCTTCGTCAGTGTCCTGACCAGTTTCACTGAATTCTTGCAGGGTGAACGAGGAGATGATCGAGACGCTGTTCATTTGCAACCCAGCGAATGCGCCGCCGAAGGAGGCGACGAGGAGGCCGGTGCTGCCGACGCCCAAGGCCGAGAACAAGGTGCTGGATCCGAAGAAGGCGCAGAACATTGCCATCTTGCTGCGCGCTCTGAATGTGACAAAGGAGGAGGTCTGCGACGCGCTCTGCGAAGGTGAACAAGATCCTCGCTAACATCAGTTCTTAGAATTCAGCCATTTTTATTCGCTGCATACATGCTGCATCGGATCAAGAGCTGATGTTCACTGACTTTTCGATCAAGATCCATTTTGCTCGTGAGCTGTGAGTCGTGTTTGACCACATTTTAGCTTGTGACTGACTCAGCCATCCTTGTCCGTATGGTATGGTTGGGCTTTTAATAAGCTTGTCTGAAAGAAGTGAATGCTAGAATAGAGCAGTTGCCAGTCGTTGCTGAAATAGCTGGCCAATTCATGCTGAAAATCACCGGATATTTGAGGTCTGTTGAATAGGTACATGGAGTTATACCAGGGGTATGAGCGTGTGAAGAATGTCGGAGATAGGCTTCCTTGTGCTTTATTCATAGCTGCTCACAATAAAAAGTTCCATTTTCAGTTGTTTGCCATGACTTTTTGTTGAAATAAGCAAGTTTGATTATTGCTGGACTAGAGTTTTTATGCTAGATTTTTTTTTTACTGGTATTACAGAAGATTTACTAGTTGCTTTACACTTTCCATTGTATGTGCTAACCACTTTACCATGCCTGTCCTTCAGGTAACACGGATAACTTCGGAGCAGAATTACTGGAGACCTTACTAAAGATGGCTCCTACCAAGGAAGAGGAGATTAAACTGAGAGAATTCAAAGAGGAGAACTCCCCAATTAAACTTAATCCTGCTGAGAAGTTTCTCAAGGCAGTCCTTGATGTGCCTTTTGCTTTCAAAAGAGTAGATGCAATGCTTTACATAGCGAACTTTGATTCAGAGGTCAATTACCTGAAGAATTCGTTTGAGACCCTCGAGGTGAGCATTGTACCTTTGCCATTGTTGTTTAATTGTATTATTAGCAGTTTTGCACCATTCCATATCCTCCTTGTGCTAAAGAGCATATGTGCTATACATAACAAGTGACTTTACCATTGCTCACAGACTACATTACAAGTATGTTTCCTCGCCTAATTCCCTTTTGTTTCTTACTCACAGACTGCTTGCGATGAGCTCAGAAGCAGCAGACTATTCCTGAAGCTACTTGAAGCTGTCCTGAAGACTGGCAACAGGATGAATGTTGGCACAAACCGTGGCGATGCACATGCGTTCAAGCTTGATACTCTACTCAAATTGGTTGATGTCAAAGGCACTGATGGACATACAACCCTTCTGCACTTCGTCGTGCAGGAGATCATCAGAACGGAGGGCTCCCGCCTCTCTGCCAGCACACAAACAGCTCCAAGAACCCAAGCAAATCCTCTACGGGAAGAGCATGAGTGCAAGAAACTAGGCCTCAAGGTAGTGGCTGGCCTTGCAAACGAGCTCAGCAATGTCAAGAAGGCCGCTGCCATGGACTCCGACGTGCTTAGCAGCTATGTTACCAAACTTGCTGGAGGGATAGAAAAGATCACCGAGGTGCTGCGGTTGAACGAAGAGTTGAAGTCAAGGGATGATGCATGGCAGTTCCATGACAGAATGCAGAAATTCTTGAAGAAGGCAGACGACGAGATCATCAGGGTTCAGGCTCAGGAGAGCGTGGCGCTGTCGCTCGTGAAGGAAATCACTGAGTACTTCCATGGCGACTCTGCAAAAGAGGAGGCTCACCCTTTCAGAATCTTCATGGTCGTCAGGGACTTCCTCTCGGTTCTTGACCAGGTCTGCAAGGAGGTCGGCAGGATCAATGACCGCACCATCGCCAGCTCCGTGCGCCATTTCCCGGTGCCGGTTAACCCCATGATGCCACAATTATTCCCACGGATTCATGCGTTGAGAGCTGGATTCTCCGACGATGAGAGTTCAACTGCTTCAGTAGCATCGCCATGATCACTGGTAGTCTGCCAATATAAATTTTTCGCGGACCATCAGTAGAACGCCGCCAGAGGACAGAGGGATACAAATGGCAGCGAGGTGTCCATTTTTTCACTTTTTGTACCTGTAGATTATAGAATGTACAATATTTTTGCAAATATTTATTTCTATATATAAGAAGGGATAAAATCTAGATCAGAGGAGGATAAATAAGCAGTTCATACATGTATGCGGCCTTCACTTCAGTTCAGTGTATAGTTGAAGCAGTTAATCAGATGTAGATTTGTCCATCGCAGAACAAAATGCAGTAACATTTTTTTTAAAAAAAAATCTGCAGAATTGTAAGGTTGCTGGACTCTGCTGTACTTGAAAAGGAAACAAAATCCATTAAAATCTGGCAGTACCAGGGAACAAAACATCAACCTGTGTCATCCATCAATAGCGTTTTGTCATGATATTCTTTCTGAAATAATTTTTGTCACCATCTTTCCAATTGCACAAATGGTCCATACCCCATGGATACACCTCAAGGCTATACCAGTTTACCTGACAATTTTGTCTGCAGTAGAAGAATCTTTCCTGTTACAGGAGCACCCTGTAAGTTCAGACACTGTAAAGAAGAACTTCCCCAAGAGGTGAAACCAATCAACCAAGGGTGTAAAAAATTTACAGCGTAATAAATGCAGTTTTGACCACTAATTAGAGATATTAAATAAAGTCAGTTTACAAAACTACCTCCACAACCTCCGTGTAAATCGCGAGACGAATCTAATGAGGGCTTTGACCGCACGATTAGAGGATGAGTACTGTAGCATTACTGTAGCAAATCATGGATTAATTAGGCTCGTTAGATTCGTCTCGAAAAGTTGTACTCATGTGTGAAAAGGTTTTGTAAATAGACTTCATTTAGTACTTCATGCATGCAAGATTCCTTGGGGGAAAATTTTCCCTGTAGAAACCAAACGCCGAATGGAGTAAAAGCTGCAACAGGCTTCCAATTGGGACATCTGAAGCCTGCAGGCTGCAACAGCACCACAGCAGCAGTCAAAACTAAAGGCTTCCATATCATGGCCGTCCCGTGAGACTGTGAGAGCATGGGAAGGAGAGGGAGAAACCAAGCAGGCGGTGGTTCGGGTGGGCGCCATCGCTGGGTCCCCATCGCCTTCCCCATGTGAGGGTGACAACCATGCGGTGGTTCGGGTCTTGGATGCACGCCCACAAAACGTTGCGGCCGGCATGGCGTGGCTGCCCTTTCCTACCAAACTCTTTTTTCCTCGCCCCAGTCCTGCAAGATCGGCAGCCCCACATGCGGTCTCTTGTCTCCGTCCCCTGCAGGCTGTGCACACCGTACGGGATGGATGGAGGATGCTCTGGTCTGATGACTCTAATGGCCTCAATCATTGGCCTCCAAGGCCAACCAAAGCTGTATTCTTTTGGGGTTTCCCTGTCCTCCAAAAACATATGGACCGGTTTGGTGGCCAATGCAAGTGGCATGGGTCAAGAATACCACGATTAACAAGTATATGATCATTATATTAGTTTCTAAAATTAAGTCAGAGGAAAGGAATTGTAATGATACTAGCTAGGTTCATGGTAGTAGTTGGAGGAAGGTAGAGAGAGAGAGGACCCAGCCATGGCCATGGGGTAGCTAGCAAGATCCTAAATCTGGGATGAGAGTACAAGTGAATACACGCATGATAGGTGCCCTAAATACTAGGGTCATGATTTGTGAATGACCAGCACCAGCACAGGTTGTGGGGGAGGAGGGCAGGAGGCCAACTACAAGGGCACCTGAACCACTCACTACCCAATCTTGCAATTGCAATCACGCCAAACCTTTCACCCCTCAGCGTTCCGTTCCATCATAGTCTCGTGAGCCGCACATGCAAACTACATGCTAAATGATATCTCCCCATGTCCATCATCAGGTTCCAGGTACCTTTCAAGTTCTCCCAAGACATTTTCAGTCGATTAGCAACGAGTTAGCTCGCTAACTGATTCAGTTTTCTTAATCAGGACTGCAACAACATGCCCCGCAAAGAACTGACAACAGGATGTACCAGCAGGTACATGAGCAGAAACGAAGCTTGTGACGTCGTGCACCGAGCTTTTGCCATTTCAGCCCTAGCACAGCACAGGGCGAAACGAAAGAGCCAGGCACGGATTCGTTCCTGAAGCCGAATCCAATGCTTGATCTGGCCGCTTTGTATTTGCCTTTGACAGGCATAGAAAAGCAAGGCGGATTCGCCCGGCTTTTGGAAACACCTGGCGTTTTGCGATCAAGGCCCATTAGGCCCTAATCATCCATCATGGTTAATGCGACTCCAATCCACAGGTTTCTCCGCCCCATCAGCGGCCTAGGGCAGTAGGCACTAAGCAGTGAGCACGCACACTGTCACGTGAGGGGCGAGATGCCCACGAATCAGCCGGCTTTACGCGTCGTGCCTCGCTTTTTCGCAAAGATCCCCCCGCGGCTTTAGCCAACGTTCAGTCGAGATAAAGTTGCAAAGTAACCCTTGTTTACGTTATCGCTAATAAAGGGCCCGGACAGCTTGGTACCAGTGCTCTACTAGATCGGCAGTTCGGCACCCATTGATTCGAAGGATAAATTCTGCATGTCTGGAAACAACACAGGTACTTCAATAGCAGATCTAAGCCTGCTCGATCAGCAGTTCAGCACTAACACCCATTCTAAGACTCGAAACGGATGAGCAGGTTAAATGTCCCCCTCGCCACCGGGCACGTTCCCGATGACACATTTGATCCAAAGCAGAGGCTTTTGCACTTGCAAGCTGCGTCTCCGGCGTAGCAGATCTGGAGTAGTACCATACAATTGGCAACGCAAAACATGGAGGAGAAAGAGACCGATACCTGACCGTAGGGTTTTCTTGCAGCTGCCGGGGCACCAAGGGAAGAACGCCATAGGCAAAGGGCCAAAGGCGGAGCACGGAACCAATCAGTAGGACTAGGACTTCTCCATTCTCTCGAGGTCTGAAGAACCCATCTCAACGGCCTGATTCCTGTCCCGGCGCTGCATCAACATCCGGAGCCCGGGACGCAACGGCACCACGGCGGCAAAGCATGTACCCAACCACCTGAAAGCGAGCAGAAAACCATTGCCCCGAGTCCTCATGCACAGCACAGAATAAAGAGACTGGGCGAGTAGGTTCCATCCTTTCACCAGCCCTTTGTTTCTGTACGAGTTTCAAGGGGGGGCAATGATCACATGCCGCTTTGTCCTTCAACACTGACCAAACAGAGGATATGTCCTCCCTACCACCACCAGCAAAAGATAGGTCTTGAGCCTACACTGCTAAAAGTTCCCAGATGAAATACAGATGAACTTTGGAACTGGTAATACAACCTTACAGATAATGATACAACAATTAAAGAACAGCCATACCAAATGCATGGGGTGTTCAGATGACAAGTGTTTGTTTTTGGTTCGGAATTCTGAATCTTTCGAGACTACATTTTGAGCTAGTTTCGACCAATGACATGCTACACCCGTGCATCTGAGATTATTATGATGAATACATACACTGGCGGTCACTGTAAGGTACAACAACAGGAGAAACATGTAATGACTGTATGTGTAATTTTCCTTTACTTGCTACGGGGCGTATGCTCAGTTTGTATGAGCTTTGTCTTCAGCAGCCTCACCCTTCAGAAAACGTGAGAACCACAGGGCCGACGCTTTAGGGTGTCTGGAGAGCCCATTCTTGTAATCCACATAAACAATGCCAAACCTTTTGGTGTAGCCCATAGCCCACTCGAAGTTGTCCAAGAATGACCACGCGAAGTATCCACGGACATCAACTCCATCCCTGCACCAAACAAGTAGTTGCATCAGTCATTTTGTTGGCTGAACGCTCATAGTAGTGCAGTGAACTGCATTATCAGCTTACTTGATTGCTTTTGCAACTGAAGCGAGGTATCCTTTGAAGTAACCGACTCTTGTCGTGTCATTTAAAACCTGCTCTAGTGTTGCAGACTGATCATCTTCCTGATCCATGCCTAAAGGAAAGAAACTAGGTAAGGGCATCACACATGCTGTTTTATCAGATGATCAAATATCACATGTCAGTGGCACCAAATACTATCACTTGTGCAAGCAAAACTTCCATCATTTGTATTGTGGTAATAAACAGTGTATTTCTAGGTGCATTTCACTTATAAGATTCCCAAAATTCTGAATTCTCACCCTAGTTTGTTCCTAATAATTTTGTCCATTTAATACACTTTGGACAAGTATCTGCCAAAACCAGACATTTGGAACAGTCCAATTTTTTTGCAGGGTAGCATGAAAATTCTTCAAATATGCAGATATTTGTGAATTTGTATTAGCCCATTCAACTAGAATGCAAATAGAACAGAAGTTTTCTTTTTCCAAATACAAACAAGAAAGATAGTACATACTCCTGCTACTAGTGGCCTGCATATTAACCTAGATTCTCCACTAAAATACTAAACTAGTCATTCACATGCTATGGTTGTCCAAGAGTATCTTATCTACAGGAAATTGAAATCACAAAGAATAAAATAAGACATAAAAGATTTCAATCTCCAGCTTGATTCATGCAAAGGAATGACCAAAAAAAAACTACAAAGGCATGGTACCATTTTAGATTTGAGTCACTACATATTTGTAGGCTTTCCTCTCATAATTTAGTGTTTACCATGGTACCATTTTAGATATCTTTCATTTGGGGGGTATGGAAGCCTTACCATTCTCAGTAACATAAATTGTTGGATTATCATATTTCTTTGCTATATAATTGAGTAATTTATGAAGGCCCCAAGGAACTATGAAAAGCCATTCAGATGCAGCCTGCACAAATGTAGAGGTGGTATGTTAGGAGGCACATGTATAATTTACAAATACGGGGAAAGAAGTTCTGTTCTGAGTTCTGACCCTTTCACCAATTTTTTCACCACTATTCGATTTTTCTGCCAAAATAATAAATGTCAAAATAATGATAATACCAATTTGCAGGCAAGCTTATGGATAAATTTAAAGTTCAAAGATGACTCAGGCAGACTGCAACATAGTAGTTCAGCCCCATACACCTACACTGAGTTTCCAGTGTTGCTCCAAGAACATTGACCGAGTTAGCAATAACTCTCTTTGTACTGATAGCTAGAGATAAGATAGATTCTATTGCTGTTATCTCCTAACTTCTGACCTTTGTGATCTCCACCAGGGTTTCTCACCCCAACCTCATCCTTTGTCGGTTAGAGCTGTACACCATTCAGAAATAGCCGAACGCCTAAGGCAGTGATGGAGCTAAAGGGAGGGCTATTGCTGAATGGTCAAAACACTTCCACTATAGTAGCTGTATAATTTGCATTGAAATTTATTCAACCTGTATTATTTGTATAACTAAANGCACCCCAAAAAAAAAGAAGATTTTGGTGTGCTACTAAAGTGCTCAGTTTTTTACCTATCTTTACAGAGTTGGGTGAATTCACCTTACATCCCCCCCACCACCCCCCCTCTGTTCTTTTGCAGGCCCAAGAAAGAAGCTGAGGAAAGCGAATTTATCAAAATATTTTATACAGCAATGTTCGAATGATAAGACTCTTGAACGTCTCTAGTGTCTAAAGAAACACATTTCATTCATAGCTGAAGTATTGTACCTATTCTCTCCACTTGCTGTACTTGATAGAAATAAATATCTTCTGGATTCGGATGGTGGGTAATGAATCTCGAAGTATAATGGTTTAGTCCAACAAAATCAATTTTGTTCCTGATGAATTCTTTATCTTTCTCTGAGAAGGTTGGAAGATCACTGCCCAGCCGCTGACGCATGCTTTCTGGGTAATCACCAAAATATATTGGGTCTAGGTACCTTTAAGGAAAGAGAAACTAGTCAGCGGGCATCATAGATCATCCTAGGAACATGGAGCCAAATAAATGTGGGCACATTATACTACAGAAATGTGTACATTCCATGAAACTATTTGTCTTTTACAGGAAAAAGACTGAAGCACAGTGGGATCTGGTCTGGTGACATTAAGAATATGAACATAAACATACCATCCAAGTTGAAAGTCAATCCTCCGCTGTGAAGCAATTTGGTCTTCCACTTTCTCAGAAAATGGCTCTGCCCATTCACAATCGACAACCAGCCCTACTTCACCACCTTGTGCAGCCTATTTATGTAACATGTAAAACCATCAGATAAACACAACATACTGACAGGAAACTGATGGAATGATTACCAGTGCACCAAACATCATAAAATACTGATAGGAAATAAGATGAATTGTACACTGTTCCACACTTCCAATTCCCTTTATATACAAGGAAATTAATGTTTAAGCATGATAAGGAGATATAGAAACCTGGAGAATACGAAGAAAGAAAAGAGGAGTAAAAAAAGTCACATATTGTTGTATTGACAAAGAACTAATGAAACCGAGATAGCTGCTTATATGAGTATTGGCCAGGACCAGGATCTAAATCACCCCAAATAAGAACCCTCAAACTGATAATTCATATAAGAATCTAACAGACCTTGAATTTTCTTCTGTAAACATCAACAGCAGCAGCATGAGCCAAGATTTGGTGATGAGCAGCCAAATAACATCTAGCAGTTTCACCTTCGCATCCTCCAGGTGCAAACACTCCAATCCCATAGCCATTAACTGCAGTTTGCAGAGGCTCATTGATGGTTATCCATCGCTTTACCCTGTCTCCAAAATTTGCAAAGCAAGCTTCTGCATACAATGCAAAGTACTCCCTGGGATATTTTGATGGTGAGAAACTCATATAAAATACAGAGAAATCAAGCTACGACCAGTCCCAAAATAAAGAATTGTCTTGAAAAGAATTTCCTATGCAATCATCCATTTAAGAGTTAAGAAAACTTCGAAAATCTTACTGCATGCCTGCAATGACTTACACAATCTTGTCAGAAATCCAGCCCCCCAGAGTCGTTTGAAGATTGTTTGGAAGATCCCAGTGATACAGAGTTGCATAGGGCTCAATTCCTATTGCCAGAGACAAATGGTTAACAATTACAAACACTGTAACCTTCAAAGTTATTAAGTAAAACATCTGCCACCTTTTGTAATCATATAGTTGATAAGGTCATTATAGAAGGCAACTCCTTGATCATTGACCTTCCCCCCCAAGCCATCTGCAGGAATGATAAAATCTTATGCATATGAAATGATCCGAAGCATTAGTGTCGGCAAATAATAGGAAGTTTAGCAATTTATCTTGTGGTCCATGTTATATGCAGTTATAAATGGATCCCCTATGTTTAACATACCAGGAAATATACGTGCCCAAGATATGGAAAATCTGTATGCGCCAAAACCTAAACTTGCCATGAGCTCAATATCTTCCTGAAAAATTCATAGCAAACATTTCAAACAAGAAATTACTTATTCTAGGAAGCAGTGCAATGTACAAAACACATTAACGTTGTCTAACAAGATAGTTTTCACATTAACGTTGTAGAAAAAGCCAGTTTCCACATTAACTTTTGTTAACAAGATGATGGCACACCCATCCTCTTTCTTTTACTTATTCTTTTTTTTTTAAAAAAAATGACACAGGGATGATAGCCAATACCTTGTATCGATGGTAATGATCGACTGCAACATCTGCATTGCTTCTATCTAAGACACGTTCTGAAAGCAAAAGAATTTGAACACAAGTTTAATATATGTATTTCAAGATCATAAAGGATCAAAATAAGCAAACCTTTGTCTTCTGTGAAGACATCCCATATGCTGTCTCCTTTGCCTCCCTCCCTTCTCGCTCCCTCAATCTACAGAGGAGAGAATTCAAACAACATGACTTCCAGTTTTGGAGAGAAAGGACAAGAAGAGAAGCAGGTTTCCTCTATATTTTCGTTTTGAGTCTTTCTAATGTGTAGGGCTCTAGGCACAGGTACAGTTTTTGTCCAGGAAAATACACACGTCTTCAAATCAGCCAATAGTCCACCTTGACATTTATGCACCCCGACTTGAATCATAAAATCGCATTCTTCCATCACTCTCCCACTCCACACCCTGCAGTTGCTAATTTTGACAGCAATTGTATGGCGCTCATTACCTCCTCAGTGGGCACTGCCGCAGACCTCCAGTACTCGTCCGGTGAACGCTAGAGTGGCAAGGTTTGGTGCATAAATTTATCATAAATAATCCAAAGTGTGCATGGCCTGTTCCTATTTTTGTTGAACAACACAAGGCAACCGTGCCATGAATAAACTACTTTCATCAATAGTTAGTGCAATTAGTGGATGGGGGATCCTCTGTTGGGTCCACCGTTTAAACTTACACTCCATTTATCGTAGTAGTTCCTCCCCATCCAGAGACACAGCAAAAATTCATCAGAAGCTTCATTTGAAATTAACTCGAAACAGGAATTCTAATATAATTTGATGGAGAAGTCCTACGGAGTAGTGCTCTACACGCGGAATGCTAATTTGCACCTGTTCCTAGACACACCTCTGCACGTTCGGGACAAGCTAATCAACTCCATAGTCCATACAGCATACATCGATCCAAACTCAAGCTGAGACGCCGATCACCAAACGGAACAAGCTTAAATGCAATGACGGCGTCAGCGCCCAGAGCTACAGTCGAAACAGAGATCAAACAGTGGAACCCACACGCCGATTCGAATCTCAGAACTAAGTACAGCCGCCCCAGCAGGCCAGCGAGTGCTGCGTGCGCTAGCTGTCGCGCAGTCTGCGGGCGAAGGCAAGCCGCACGCCACGTGACGGGGCGGGCGCCAAGCGATGGCGGCCGCGCGGATGAGATGGGGGGCGGGTGGAGCGGTCAGGAGGAGACGAGGGGCCAGCCAGTACCTGGTATGCGGAGGTGGCGACGCCGAAGACGAAGCCGTCGGGGAAGTCGGCGCGGGTCACCTCCGCCTCGCGCCCCGTGCTCCCCATTGCTCCGGCGGGTGGGCTGGGCTGGGTGGTGGTGGTGGTGGTGGTGGCCGAGTTGCTGGAACTGGAAGGCGTGAGCGATCTCGACGAAGCGTGCGCGAGTGGGTGAATTTGGAAGCGTGGGCTTGGGGTTGCGGAGGGGGGCAGTTGAATAAATAGCGGGTGGCGTTTACTCGGAGGCGGAAGCGGAAGCGGAAGCCGGCGCTTGCTCCGGCCGGCGAGCGCGCTGGGAGGAGAACACGTGAGCAGACACGCCGGCATGTGTGGTGCGCTCCTCACTTCCAATGCGGTGGCGTGACGCCGTCACGCGAGCGAGACGAGGAGGCGCTGGGGAGCGGCAGATCCGAGAGCGCTGTGTCCAGCGTGGCAGATCCGAGAGGAAAATGTGTCCTCCATGTCATGCAGGCAGACCGGAAGAGCCAGAGATTTGGAGCCATGGGAGGGCTTAACGAATTTTGGGCCTATTTGTTTGAACGGCAGTTTTTATAGTTTTTTTTTTTGTGATTGAACGAGAAGTATATACTCATTTTTTCTGATTTTTTGGCTTTCCATAAATTGAACGAGAAGTTACCTATAATTTCAAAGTCGAGAGTTAAAATAAAATGCTGATAGGAATGGCCTTTCAAATGCTGATAGGGATGGCCTATGCGTGACGTTACATGGCTTAAGTTTTCAGCCACCTGTCAGGTCTCACTAGTTTGGGAGCCTACAGCGAGTTGTTACAAGAAAGTCGAGGGCCTGTTTAGATCACCACAAAACTTTTGAAACTTTGAAACTTTACTATTCATCAAAGGGAAACCCCCGGTAACTTTGCGAGACGAATCTAATGAGCCTAATTAGGCCATGATTAGACAATGTCGTGCTACAGTAAACAATCTCTAATGACAGATTAATTAGGCTTAATAGATTCGTCTCGCGATTTTCTGTCCATCCGTGTATTTAGTTTTATAATTAGATCATGTTTAGTCCTTATAATCTTCGATTTAGAATTAAAAACTTTCTTTCCAAACTAAACAGGCCCTGAGAGCACTACTTCAAAGTTGGACTAGAAAATGAACATACAATTTGTCACCGTCCATTAGTGATGCCATGCCCATTTTAAAAACTGTGTCAAGGACGGCACAGCCTCAACCAAAGAAACTCAGGAAAATCACCAGCCGTCACTTCGCAAGACAAAGCATAAAGACAGCCCTATCCGGGAGATCCTGTTTTTTTAGGGCCCTATCCCTATCCGGGAGATCCTTTGGTTAGTGCTAAAATCACATGCACAGAAGACCCGATATGCACCAAATACCAAACAGAACATAGAAATATGGCACTTGCATGTACAGGAACCAGGTTCTTATAATCGTGTGGCCATCGTCTTAGCTACCTTCACTAGGATCAACAAGACCATCATATGTGGAGATCAATCCATGATTTGTTTTTGGTGTAAAGCAAATTGAATACGTTATCACATCTTTCTGTGATTGTGCTTGCTTCCACTAGTGGGGATGCTTAAAAGATATCAGACGACAGCAATAACAACATCAGCAGGTCATTTTCTTCTCGACCAAAGAACAGCAACATAATGACAAGACGCTGCTCAATTATGCATTCAACAGTTTGTTCTTGACATTGTTTTAATAAGGCATGGTATTGCCATCTGCCGAATTCGACTGTGACAAGTGATTTAAAAATTATCAGCATGGATCATGCGCCCAAACAGTGATCTGCTGAAAACTGACATCAATGACAGCAGGAAAAAAACTAGTGTCATAGATACATTGAACAAAATTCAAACTTTAAAAGAAAACACCTAACAAATTATCTGACCTAATGATGACATATCTCGTAGAAAAAATGTTGTGTGACTGCAAATACAAATAAAAAAAGAGATAACTCAAAGGATCAGACCTCTAATAAACAGAAATGTCACTCTGTAAAATTGACCATGCACAAATGAAAGAAACACAGATCATGGCTGCTTTGCCCATATCTTATTGACTTTCTAGTAGCCAGAAAACAAACTATCAGATAATGTACAACAAACCAATGAATAATGTGTGGTGACTGGAACACAAAAGTATGTTATGAAATGAAGCAGGTAAGAGTAAGAAGCCAATCAGTACTCTGCAATAAATTTCAGACACGAAATGCAAAAAACAAAGAATAAATATGCATGCCAGCTTTTCAGAGCAAAGCTACAGGGAAGTAACAATTTCTGCAGAGTACAACACAATATAAGATACTGAATTGACAGACAATACCACTGGCAGATAAATCGTCTAACACAATGCACAACTAAAATCTTAACACGTGTGAATCAAGCACTAGTAGTAAGCACCTACTAGTCCTACTTGTGATTTGAGCTGAAGGCACAAACTATTTGGGGGCAACACATTATAGCCTTGTAAGATACCCACAATACCTAGTCTTATAGATACGCTAATCATCATGTGTATGTGTTCTCATATTGGCAGAGCTCATTATTGTTTTCGATCCATTCCAGAATGATATGGTTAAAAAGAACCTTCTGAAACTCAGTTTAAAGCAAAAAACTGTATGGTTCTTCACAAACAGTCCTACCTCATAATACAAAACATCTGGTGTACATGGGGTTAAAGAGCCTGACTATATGATGCTCGGTTTAGTTTGAGATTTCAGTTACCATCGGCTACTGGCTACTAAAACCTTGCACTCCCAGATTTTAAAAAAAAAGGCAGCAGAGGACACAAAGCTAACTGTAAATTATTTTCGCGATGAAGAGATCCGTGTTCATGATATACAAATAGGAGTGCAATAAATGCTAAACTGAATTATTTAAAAAACATCTGATGAAGAACAATGTTTAGCCATATAACTGAATTTTAATGAAGAGGTGCAACCTAAAAGCCCCTAGAGATAAAATTAAAGGTGACATTTAAGTGTACTAAACAATTAACAAATGCCATCCTAAATCACAAATTATGTGAAGAAAATCTCCCTAAGTTGAATTCCACTGGCACGGGAAACCATTGATGTTCTCAAACAACACATGGTGCGAAGAAATTCTCTAAATGCAGTATGCCATATGGAAATCCTTGTACAGTAAATGAGCCACAGCCTTAGACCAAAACTAAATTACTCTTCTTCGTCAGTCTAGCATTTAAACAAATGCAAAATTATTGTAGTAAATAACAACAAACAGACACGAGTACAAAAGATGATTTTTCTTGCAAGCTCACCAGAGATGCAAAGCTCAAAAAAGGAAGATCTGCCCAAAAATTAATTAGCAGCCATACCGCCTCAAGTGTATTCTAGAGGAACTATGTTTCCTGGCTTGCCTTTGTTTGCATTTCCTCCTCTTCCAACTCCTTGACTGCAGCTATGAGGCTGCGACTTATACCCTTAAGGCACAAACCACTATCCTCCATTTCCTCCAGAAGTTTCTCAGCTCTTTTCCAGTCCATAGCCTTGAGACACAATGACTGAATCAGTTTGTCATACTCATCCACATTTGGCAGCAACCCATCTTTCCTCATCTCCTTTAGGCACTCAATGGCCTTCTCAAACTCCTCCATCTTGCAGTATCCACGGATAAGAATGTGATAACTAACCCTGTTTAGCTTCGGATGAATCTTCTTAGCTTCACGAAGTAGAGCATGGGCTTCATCAATCATGCCTCCTTTTGTGTAGCCACTCATGAGCACACTGTAAGTATAGATATCGGGACTGACCCCTTGGCTCTCCATCACTCTCATCAAACCTTTTGCATCCTCCATTTCTCCCTGCTTCGACAATGCTGTGATGACAAAATTAAACACTGCTTTGCCAGGAGCCGGGCCAAGATCTACCATCCTCATCAACAATGTCTTTGCATCCTCCAGTTTATTTTTCCTGCACAAACCATGTATAACTGTGGCAAATGTCTTGCCTGCATTCTTAAGAGACTCCCCTTGGTACTCTTCAAGCTGCACCATCCTTGTCAACAAATTATTTGCATCCTCCACTTTGTTTGTCCTACACAAAGCATGTACAACCGTGGCAAAGGACTTGCCTGCATGCTTAAGTGATTCCCCTTGGTACTCTTCCAGCAGCTCCAGAGCAGTACCGATTGTCTCATCATTCCTCGCCAAAGCACTAACAAGGATATCCAAGGCTGATTTTGGGATCTGAATCTTCTTCTCCTTTGCTGCTAGGTATAATGAATGTGCTGCCTTAACCTTCTTCCCATCGCAAAGGTAAGTCAAAATCCTGCTGACCTTCTCGTCATTAGGAAAGCAGCCAGAGGCAATCATCTTCTCACAAACTTCACAAGCAGAGCGGAACATGGACTTCTTTCGTGCCGCTTCAATCACCAGATAATAGCTGTTACTGTCTGGAGTACAACCGAACTCATCAAACTTGGCAAACACCTCCAGAGCTGCCTTAGACTTCTCAAGCTTCCAAAATATAGCAATCATTTCATTCAACAACGGTGTGCTCACTGATCCTGCCACAGAGCCAATTTCCTTAATCGAATCCCAAAGCAGGTACGCGTCCATCTTGTCGATCTCATCAGAATCAGCTACTTTGCTCACTAGGATCTCAAGATTCGAGAGGCTCTTGGCCGCCGGGTTGTTCTTCGCAGCATAGTTGAACAGGGAAATCAGCTTCTTACAGGAACATTGCTCGGAAGCAAGGAGGACTGCGGCGAGGAGCGGCTCGTTGAAGTCCACGATCATGTCAGCGAGAGTGGAGGCAATCTTGTCCTCGGGAGTGGACTCCACGACGGCGCGGACGCGGGCGATCTCCTCGTCGTCGGCTACGGCGTCAGCGCCGCCGGGAGAAACGAAGATGTCGTCGGCGTCCCCAGCCTCCTCCCACATCGAGCTCAAGCTGTCTTCCCCGGCCTCGGTGGCGTCATCTGAGGCAGCGGAGGTGGGGGAGGAGGAGGCTTCAGGGAAGGGATCCGCGGAGGAGGAAGTGGCATCGGGGATGGGATCCGGCGAGGAGGAGAGGAAGCGAGGAAGAAGGCGCGGCGGTGGGGTTCGGGTCAGGGTTCGAGTGGGATGCAGTGGTGGATGCGGCGGCGGCGACCTGGGAATGGAGGAGCGGAGAAGGAGGAGAGCACGAGCTCGCGAACGCCACATCGTCGCCGTCGTCCTCGGCGGCGGCGGAGGCGGCGAGGTGTTCTAGTGGTTGTGTTTCAGCGGAGGAGGAGCTGCCGTGGACGATTGAGGAGGTTTCTTTCTAGGGTTTAAGGGCTTTTGGGCTGAGCCTGACAATCTACATCTTGTGGGCCATTAACATATTAATGGGCCAAATTCTTGTATCTGTTGTAAGTAATTTTGATTGCTCTTCACAGCTGGAACTGCACTCTTGAAGTCTTGAGTCAAGTTTTTCTGTTTGAGCAAAAGGCCAGACCATCAATGTCACTCATCTACTTCATTCCGGGTATGAATATCAGTAAATTCAAACATTACAACATGCCAACATGGTATACTTTCTTTACATATTTCGTTCATGCAAGTAAAATTTGTTGCATTGTGCAATTTCAATCGGACTCGTCTGCTTCATTTTCTATCGGGATACCAGAAGTTGAACAAATCAGAAGTCTTGTTCACTCAGATAAAGCAACTGAGAGCAGATAAGTTCTGAGTTACATGCTGTGATAAAATACAAAAGAGATATAGAATGTGTTTGCACGAAGTTGAACAAATCAGAAGTCTTATTCACTCAGATAAAGCAATTGAGAGCAGATAAGTTCTGAGTTACATGCTGTGATAAAATACAAAAGAGATATAGAATGTGTTTGCACGTTCCCAAGGTTCTAGTGCCTATTCGGCTCGACATGCTACATGTCAAAGAAACAAAGATACTCCCGAAAACATTATCTGGTAGATCTGCAGCATGCAAATACACATCAGAATGTGCCTATGCAGTGACCTCAGCTTTGGCATTCTTAGCATCTTCCTCCTCCTTGGCTTTGTTTGCCTGCTCTTTCTTCTGGGCCCTTATCAATGCACGCCTTGCACGAGGGCGCATCTCGCGAACTTGCCGGGGTGGCATCGCAAATGGTTCAAGAGGGCGATCATGGAATGGATGCTCATTTCCAGAGAATATCCTCAGCTTGCGATCCCTGTCCTGAAGGATCAGAACAATATATGTTACATGTCAATACCATAAGCAGCATATTGGTTATAGCAGTGTGACAAGAAAAAGGCATGATTTCTCAAGGCTACAATGTTATCAGTGGCGAAGCTAGACTAAATTAGAGAGTGGTGCATCTGTTTTATAGTTCTATAAATTTGAGACATATACATGGTGAAAAATTACTCCTAATCACTAGTTTTTGCTTTTTTAGGTGGTGCAGATGCACCACCTAATTACTATGTAGCTTCGCCACTGAATGTTATGGAGTGCAAAAGTCATCAGTCCAACAATTACAACTTCATATGAAATCTCAGCCACTTGTAACAGCACCAAGAAAAAAAATGAATGGATTATATCTAATACAAAATTTGCTCTCCAACAGATCCAGATAACCGCAATATTTTATTTACCACTGGTTACAGCACAGGATTAACTATTTCTGAAAAATCATTAATCAGATCAGCTAGCTTCAACAATGCAGCGCACAGATTTAATAATCCAGGGATGGTAGAATAAATTGATCCCCTCTAGCACTCATTGATTCAAGAAAAATAACGCTTAACACCTATAGTTCCTGCTGGGTTGGCTGATCAAAGTAGTCCAAGGAATAGGGTAGGCTATACCACTACAGATGAAACCCAGTGAGTCTCAGGAAAGAGAACAAAAAGGAGATAGTAGTTGCAGTAGTAACAATCAAATAACTATTCAGAGAAACAAATGAGCTCATGTATTATTGTCTATTACAGAATAAAAGAGAAACAAAGTTTCACTTACATCACGCAATCTGTTGCGGGGAAGCATGCGGAGGACAGCTTTGCGAATCACCTCAGTTGGGTCTTTTTCCATCTGGTCCTTGAGCCTTCTTTCCTTTAGATGGCCAATATACCTGTTCGGGAGGAAAATAAATAACAAGAGAAACATAATACTACCTTGGATACGATGTTATTGGACAAGATTGCAGGGACTCACTAACCCTGTGTGCCAGTAGTAAATCTTATCAGTCATTTTTCTTCCTGTAACACTGATATCCTTGGCATTAAGGACAATGCACATGTCTCCATTTTCCACATGTGGTGCATAAGTTGGTTTATCCTTGCCTTGCAGCACAACAGCTATTTGGGATGCCAACCGTCCAAGAACCTATCACAGAAATAAAACAACTTAGTACAAAACTGTTTCTGATGAGTTACTTACAGCTAAAACAAGTGAAAGAAAGCCAACCTGACCCTTTGCATCAAATACACGCCAACGCAGCCCATCTAAATTGATTCTCCTTAAACCTGCAAGTGCTTTCTGCATGGTTCAAAAAGGAAGCATCCGTCACTGGCAGTACTTGACATTTTGCTAGTACATTAAGGTAGTTCGGAGTTAGGAAACCAAAAATTTTATGGTGGATGTAAAAATAGATATGTGCTGCATAGTTACTTGGTGATCCTATTTGCGGGTGAATGAAAGAAACAGAAATGCAACTTCTTTCACTCAATGATACATGAACCTACAAAAGCACACCATCATAAAAAATTATATGCAATTTGTTTGCACAACACCAAAATGATGACAAAGAGGTGTCATCAGCATGTGCCCTATTAATACATTCCACAAAACTCAGTGGCAGGATGAGCACACTTGGAAGTAGCAACAGCAAAATGCCTAACAAAGGCCTATTAGTATGCATGCATTTAACCGGTCTCATCAACATCACACTTCATCTACCGGTGAACCACAGCTTATTGACACAAGTGACAAGTCTAGAACTTCACAACTCAGCATACAATGGCTTATTAAAAACACTAAGACAGAGCTCTGAGCATGTCGATCAAAATCCGGATGATTTACTGTCCAATTTAATCCATTCATAGAGAACGCCCCCAACGGTCAGCATCCACTGCTGAAGACGAATTCGCACAAACCTAGCTCCGGTGCCCAACGTACTCGCTCAAGATGCGCCACGAAAACCCTCTAGTCCCCACCTTCCGCGCACCGCAGAAAGCCCGGTATCATATCCCGCGGCCGTGCCACCGCTGGCTTCAACCATGAATCCGCCGCCAGGTTTTAGCGCCGGGACGAGGGCGAAATGTGTGCGCGCGGGGGAGGTTTAATCGCTTGAAATTAGAGGGCATGAGAGAGAGAGGACGAAGATGAGCTCACCTTCAGGTTACCGGTGAACGCCGGCGGCGCCGCAGCCATGTCAAAGTGGAAGGGTGGCCGGAAGAGGAGGCGCGGCGGCGGCGGCGGAACCAGAGATCGGACGGCGTCCGCGCGTGAGCCCCGCTCTCTCTCTCTCTCTCTCTCAGGCGTGGGCCAGCGATTGGATGCAGCGAGGATAGACGAGCGGATGGGCCGCGCCAGGCTGATTTCTGCGAATAATACCAGAGCGGCTGGGTAGACGGACGAAGTTGGGCCAATAATACCAGAGCGGATGGATGGAGCGTCGTCGTGTCCACGGGCTTGGGCGCTCTGATCGTCCCGTAGCTCGAAGTAGCACTATGGCCAGCCCATGTTTGTTTTATCCTTTTTCTATTTCTACATTTTTCTTTTCTCAAAAAAATATTGCTACATTTTTCTTTTGATTTAATATTCCATTTCTATTTGTTTTATTATTTATTTTTATTTTAATTAATTTTTCATACTAATTGCTTTTAGTTTGTACATATTTGGCTCACCCCAAAGTGTAAAATTAAATTGTTCGCGAGTTACAAGTTTGTTCTCTAGGTAGAACATTTAGAATTATTTATTTCTTGTATAGATTATTAAATTATTTGAATATGAGAATAACTTGTTTGGGATGTTTTCCATGATTGAAAAAAACCACAAATATGAAAGTTCTAGAAACTATGCTGTATACGTGCCTCGAAAGGAATAAAGAACTGATACTCCGTATGGCGTAAGCGTGCCTCGATTTTCATTGTCATGCCAGACGTAATCAAAATAGGCAACGGTTAATATGTGCGCCGTATAAAATGTTGGTACACATAAGCTAGACGAGCTAGGGAGCTTGAATTGCGCTGCTCCGGTGTTACATCCCCATCCTGTGTCACTGCACCCTGACGGTGCCACTGACGACGGTGCTACAGTTAGATGTGAGGCATCAGTCACGCGCCCTCATCTGGGCGTCGCCGTCAGATGGAGGCCGTGTTCAATGAGCAGCGTGATGGTGGCCCGGTAGCTGACGCTGCCCTCCTCGTCCCGCAGCCTGAACACGAAGAAGCGCAGCAGCACGGCCGCCAGCACCTTCATCTGCCTGTACGCGAAATCCTTCCCCAAGCAGATCCTCGGGCCGGCCTGTATTTCAGTATTTGGATCGAACAAGCGTCTCACTTCATGTGTCTGTCAGTACTCAGTAGAGAGCCAGCGTGGTTGGTTACCTGAAAAGCTGTGAACTTGAACGGGCTTTCCTGCTGAAACTCGCTGTCGTCGTCGAGCCAGCGCGTCGGGGCGGAAGACCTAGACGTCTTGGCCCCACAGGTATTCCATCCGGCCCATGGCGTAAGGGACGTAGAACACGATGTCGCCCTTGCCGACGCTGAACCCGCCCGGCAGGACATCGTCCGAGAAGCACTCCTTGTTGTTCTGAAACATGAATCGATGGATGATCACGCACATAATTAAGGGTAATTTACACAGCTAATAGCCACAGTAGCAACTTTATAATCTGATCTGATCGACTGCTCCGATCGATCCTCACCAAGGGAAGCGGAGGGTAGAGCCGGAGCGTCTCCGTCAGGGCGGCGTGCAGGTAGTGCATCCTGCTCAGCGCCTCGTCGGTGAGCCTCCGCGCGAACTCGTCCGCGGACACGGCCTCGCCGCCGTTGCCGGTGGCCTCGCCGGCCTCCTGCCAGATCCTCTCCTGCACGCGCGGGTGCTTGCACGCCATGTACAAGAACCAGGCCAGCGCCTCCACGGTCGTGTCCTTGCCGGCGATCACGATGTTCAGCACGATGTCCCTCAGGTACTTGTAGTCCACCGTCGCCCCTGCAGAGCCACCATCGGTGGTGCTCCTGGCCGCTTCCATGAATCTCGACAGCATGTCCTGCCTCGGCGTGGCCAGGTCCTGCCGCGCCGCCGCCTTGGCCTTGAGCTCCTCGGACCGGGCACGGATTCGGCTGTACACGAACTCGTCCACGACCTTGACCCGCTCCCTGAGCGCCGCCTCGGGGCCGACGTTCAGGAGCCTCATCGCCTTCCAGAACGGGTTCGCGTAGCGGAGCAGGGTGAACTCGCTCGCGTCGTCCACCGCCGCCGCGAACCGGCTCGCCTCGTCGCCATCCGAACCGTCACCTGACGCGCCCAGCGTGTTGAGGTCCGAGCCGAACGTGACGGCGAAGATGGTGTCCATCGCCACTCTCTGCAGCAGACCCTGAACACACGCATGGACCGATTCAAGAACACGATTTAACTGTCGGATTTGGTGGCCATGGTGTACGCAATCGACCTTGCCTGGAATTCCATGGGTTGCTTTGACGCGGCGCCGCGGGCCACGACGGCCGCGAGCCTGGCGGCGTTCTCCCTGAAGACGGCGCCGCTGAACTCACGCATGGCCCCCGTGGAGAACTCGTGGGCGGCGATCGCCCGCTGCTGCCGCCACCTGTCGCCGTCCACGGCGAAGATGCCGTCCCCAAGCAGATCCCCCGTGTTGTCGTGGTTGAAGGAGCCCTTGCCGTAGTTGGCGAAGTTGGTCCGGAGGATGTGCTCCACCACCGCCGGGTCGCACGTGTACACCAGGCGCCGCCGGCCAGGCGCGAGGAGGCGGAAGGTCTTGCGGCCGCGGGACAGGTCGGCGAGGTAGTCGTGCAGGCGCCGGAAGTGGTAGAGCTTGTGGAACACCGTGCCCACCACGGGCGGGTACCGCCTCGACCCGCGGCGCGCGGCGGCGGCCAGGTACGAGCAGATCGCCAGCAGAGCAAGCCCGGCGACGGCCCAGGCCGTCGTGGTGTCGTCCATGGAGCTGAGCTGGGGGATACAGTGCCTGAGGCCTAGCCGACTAGCTTTGGCTGGTCGCTACTCGCAGACTCGCTACGGAGTACGGACGTCTGAGTCACACTTGGTATGATCCAGGCTGGCGAGTGGCAAGCAGGGCCCTTGACCCGTAAATATGTTTCTGGTTGGCGGCTGGCGCGAAAAGAGACGAGTTTTTTCTTTTAGTTGGGCCATTTCAATTTAATTGGGCCTTTCAACCCATTCGCATTTCTCTCTTTAGTAACTTTAGGCCTTTTAATTGGGCCTTTAAACCCATTCGCTCGCATTTTTCTCTTGAGTAAATTTGGGCCGCAAAGGTAGAAGCCAATTTGGGCCTTCTACTCTTCACATTTTTTTTCAGCCCATTGACTTTTCTTTTTATCGTTTTCGGTAAAAACATTATTATTTTTTTACTTATTGCTCCCTCTTTTCCAAATTACAATACATTTTGGCTTTGAGGGGAGTAGTTTTGTTCTCAAACATAGAAAAAGAATAATTTAGTCAATGTCCGTGGCTTGCTGCCACCGGTATGGTATAACTTGGTTATGCAATGCAAGTGTGCAGTTCCATCTTCCAAACGTTTCCCTCCTCCACGGAGAGAGGCAAAAGAAAAGGGAAGGGAAACCCAAAAGATGAGTGCTCGTAGCTGTCCTAGCTTCGTCTAGTGTGTGTATGCTTCACGAGCACAGCAAGCCATCGATCTGCAAGCAAAAACTAATCTTCCCACGGAGGGTTTAAACCGATGCGAGATTATATTAATCTAATTGTCCATAATCGCACCGCGCGTATCTGGCATGTTCCCCAAGCTACTCCATCCATCCCCACCATTTCAAGTCGCGATCTTGCAGCAGTTCTCTGTTCTGTTGATGGATTAGTAGTAGCAAGTACATAGGGAGGGCAGATCCAGACGCGCGCCACGAAGTTTCAATCCATTCGGGACGCGACGGCGGGCTGCGGGGCGATGGAGACGCGGCGGCACCGGCGCGGGAAGAGACGCTTCCTCCTCCCGCTTTCGCTCCTCTGCCTCGCCGTGCTGCTCCCCGGCGCGCTGCTGGCGCCGTCCGCCTCGGCGTCGTCGGCGACGCCGACGACGGCGGGGGCTGGCAGCAGGAAGCGGCGGTGGGCGGGGTTTGACTACTACGTGCTGGCGCTGCAGTGGCCGGGCACCATCTGCCGCCAGACCAGCAACTGCTGCGACACCAATGGCTGCTGCAGGTACCGTTTCGCTTGCCCTCTATCTTCGCATTGTCGCTGCTGGAACTCGATTAAGAGAGCTCATTTGTTCTCATTGACATTTTCTGCAGATCGAAGCCTCTCAAATGGTTCACGATTCGTAAGTCCACGCGAATCACTTGCAGTTTCCCCATTTGGATGCTGCACGCATATCTTGTGAACTTCTTATGATACTTCACTGGACGCATTGTCGATGGTTAGATTCTGCCAGCAGCTGATTTGATTTCGATACGTGAATTATAGATAAATTTCTTAACTTTTTTTAAATTCACATCGGTCAGGAAGCAAAAAAAGTCTTGTATAAAAGGACTAAATAAATGCACACAGCAACATCTGATCGGTTGTTGAGTTGAAGTCGTCGACGTTTTGAATTTCTGAGCTGGAACAGTGGACGGCCTCCAAATAGTTTACCTGCCTGATTTGTTGTTTCGATTAGCCATTGGTTGATTTGGTTCCCATCAGACAAAAACTGCTACTGAACTTTTCAGAGACTGAAATGCATTGATGATATTTACGTTGCAATTTGCAACTTAATTTGTGTGCAACTGTGCATGTGTATCAGTAGGGACCCAAGTAATATTTTGGCTAAGACAATTGCATTCAAGTAGTGCTGATAGCCATTTCAATATCATTATTTTATTTGAACAGATGGTCTCTGGCCACAGTACAACTATGGAGGATGGCCATCATGCTGCAGACCCACCAGATTCAACATCAATAAGGTGCCGGCTTTGCAAACCTTTTTCTGAACAAAATGTCTAAACTACTGCAAGTTTGTCATGTCTGTGTGTTTGATTGCTTTGCCACAGATCTTAATGTTGATGCCGATACTAGAGAAGTACTGGCCATCCTTGTATTGCGGCTCTTCATCAACCTGTTTTGGTGGAAGGGGGCCATTTTGGGTGCACGAGGTGATTGTGGCTTTTATATTTGATTACAGGAAACAATGCATATGCTGACAGCTGACTAATGGTTTCTTTTTGTTTATGTGCATGTGCTCATGGTTTGCCGGCTTCTCCAGTGGGGTATGCAATTTCTGAATTTGTTGGCACAAAAACTGTTGCATTTAATTAAAGCACATCTTAGTTTCATTAGCATTAAGTAATCTGGTTATGTTTCGTTGTGTGGCAGATGATGCAGTGTTATTCAAGATATGTTTCTAATGTTCTACTCTCTTTTCTTTCTTTTGGCAGAAACTCATGGAACTTGTGCTTATCCTGAAATACAAGATGAATATGACTACTTCTCCACAGCACTTTATCTCTACAGCAAGTACAATGTTACGGTTAGTCATCTCTCATCTCAGCATGCCAAGTTCTTTGCGTAAGGTATGTGAAATTGCAACATTTTACCGGCATGTTTTACTATTGTTCTTGCTCTTGTCTCGCAGAAAGTCCTGAGAAAAGCACATATTCGGCCTGCAAGCGGCAAAAAATATGCCGTTGGGCATATTGTTGCTGTCATTGAGTATGCATTTGGGGCAATGCCATCAATTGTTTGTAAGAATGGCTCAGTTCAAGAACTTAGGCTCTGCTTCCACAAGGATTATCAGGTAGGCAGTTTCTGCCAGTTATAACTATGTTAAAGGCCATTTTTCATTTTAATTTTGAGATGGTACGTGAATGATTTACTGTTCCAATATTAGCCGATGTTTCTGGAAATGCTAGTCCTTGCATACAATTCTCTAAATTTAAGTCAGTTGAAGCAGGAAGATAAACTTATGGTGCTATAGTAGTAAAGAGAAGACAGAGAAGCTAAACTTTTGATCAAGAGTATAGTAGACTCTAGCTTAATCAATACTAACAAAGGACCATCATAACTATGGTGCTATAGTGGTAAAAAGAAGAGCTAATTTGTTATCAGCAGTATAGCAGACTTAATCCTAATCAGTAATTAACAAAGGGCCATCATAATTAAGAGAAACCTTGACATAATTCTTGAGGTAGACGTATGAATGCCCCAGCTTCTAATACCGTTGATGCTCATTTGCACCTCTTGTGTGGCAGCCTCGTGATTGCACGTTGGAGACAGACAAAGCACCGAACAGCAGAGGCTACTGCCCTCGCTACGTCACTTTCCCGTCGTATAAACCATCCGGTGAGCTCTCGTTCTATGCCGTTACTGCTTCTACTGCCGTTTCCTGAATTTGGTGCTGAATACACGAGAAGAGAATTCTGACCCCCCAAACTGCACACCGTTTTTGTCTGAAAATAACATTGCTTTTGCCGCTGCACTAGTACTAACTGAACATCGCCATTGCGATTGCGATTGCAGTGCTGGGCAATGCCACGGAGGGGATCAGTGACCAATCCAATGTCGACTTGGCGAGCTACACGCGTACGGCTGAGTAGAGTTCAGCTTCTGCGGGATTCTATACTCCGACGAGTGCCGATTTGTTCAGAGCGACGCCACGATGTGTAAAGAAAACCGCCGGCACTGCCTGGTTGTGAATAATTAATTTGCGATCTCGTAAGAAAGACCCATTGGGATCTGGGAATGTGATGTGAATGAGTATGAGAAAGCGTTCGTTCATCAGAGAGTCCCAGTCGTTTTCTCCACGAGAAAAGTCTCTGCCACTTGCGTGCTATACTCTCGATCTGATCGTGGACTCATGGGTCATGGCAATTGGCAATACGCATCGACATCTTGCTTGCGATCTGCGAAGCTGCGAGCAGTTGATCTTTGCTATCGGCGGCTACCTGTGGTGCAGATGCTTTTGATGGCAAAGGATATCCGGTATCAAAACCCATGTGCTGCTAAGCCTGCTATGCCACAAGATTCCACCGATAAGCAACCAACGATTTGTAGATAATCTCGGGGAATTATTCTACAGTGGTCCCTGACCTGGCGGCGCGGGCCCCGCTTGCCAGTGGGACGGCTGTCCCCACACCCCCACCTTTGATAGCCTGCCTAATCTGCGGAGTAGTTGAACACAGCAGCTACCGGCGCTGCCCCCGGGAGAGAGGAGGACAGGGAGGCGATGGTGACCGCGACAGCGAGCAAGGCGGCGTGCGTGCTGGTGGTCTGGGCGCTGGTGGCTGCCGGCCTGGGCTCCGCCTCCGCGCGCGCGCCCCTGGACCGCAAGCCGCAGCGCTTCGACTACTTCGCGCTCGCCCTGCAGTGGCCCGGCACCATCTGCGCCTCCACCCGCCACTGCTGCGCCAGCAACGGGTGCTGCCGGTACGTGCGCCGCTGCGCTCCCGCAGCCAGCGGCTCCCCTGCGCCCCCGATCCGCCATCTCATCCTCTCCTCCAACCGCCGAGAGCTCTCCTCAATAGATTAGCTTTTTGCTATTTCGTTCCAGTTGATGCGATACCTCACGCCATTCTTTGCAGCTCGGAGCCGATCCAGACGTTCACGATCCGTAAGTGCTCACCCCGTCCGTTCGATTTGGTATCTTTCTCAGGTGAATTTTGTGTCAATTTTGCAACTATTGCTGGAGCAGATGGTCTGTGGCCGGACTACGACGACGGGACGTGGCCGTCGTGCTGCCGCCACACCAACTTCGAGATGGACAAGGTGCGTGGTCGATTGGCTGCAGAGAGTAGCAGCTTCCGTTTATTCCGCTTGTTGCGTTTAGATTCTGTGGAGAAGTTGTCAATGACCGTGGTGATTGATTGATCGTCTGGTCCAATCATCTCGTGTAGATACTGCCACTGAAGGAGATGCTTGACAAGTACTGGCCGTCCTTGTACTGCTCCTCCTCTTCCACTTGCTTCAGCGGCAAGGGACCCTTCTGGGCTCACGAGGTACACGTACAGTAGCATCATCCGAATTCAGAACTGATTAGTCCGTTGTGCTACTGAACTCAGTTGGGACTGCAGCTGACCTTTGTGTTTAATCCTTTGCATGTTTGTCTGGCGTGATGGCATTTTCTGCGCGGTTCGTCTGTTGCTTATCTTCAGTGGGGTAATGCTCTTTTCTAGGCCCTGTGATACAAACTTTTATTTGCAAAGTAGTGTGTGTCATTGAGCCCTGATTATTCAAATGCCTGTGAGAATTGCATGACTGGATATTCCTTAACATGAAGTTTCATTTTTCAGAGAAGCATGGAACGTGCTCTGCCCCTGTGGTTCAGGATGAATTGCAGTATTTCACCATCGCCCTTGACCTCTACTTCAAATACAATGTTACGGTTAGTACCCAGGTCATTCATAGATTAGTCATACCATGACATTGGTTTCTTGGTAGGCTAAACTAAAGCACCCTCATGTCAGCAGCATGGCATTGACAAAGTAGTGCTCACAACCTGAATACCTGTCTCAGAGTGAACTTTTATTGCAAGTGTGTCACAGGACTCTGTCCTTTCTCTATTATAATTTGGATCACGGTTGCAGGAAATGTTGTCGAGTGGAGGTATACAGATTTCAAATGGTAAGGAATACGCACTGAGCAATGTCATCGATACCATCAAACATGCTTTTGGGGGATCACCACAGATTGTTTGCAAGAGTGGCTCAGTTGAAGAACTCAGGTTATGCTTCGACAAAGAACTGAAGGTGTGCTCCACATTTTCCCTTGAATCTCATCCCCCTAGAATTTGTTGCTATAAAATATTATGGTCATGAGTAGAACCATTGACTATCTCCCTAGAATTTGTTGCTATGAAATATTACGGTCATGAGTAGAGCCAGATTACCAACAAGGCACCAACGCATATTTCTAAATATTGTTCCTACAGGACTGAAAGTCTCATTTGCTAAACTTTGAAGCACTTCTCAAGAATGTTACATCCTATGTTGATGTACCCAACGACCAGTCTTGATCCTGTGGAAACAAAACTTGATAACAAAAGAACCACCATCGAGAAACTAGATTCAGAGGACATGATCGTCTTCGTCTGCATCATAGCAATGTTCTGTACCCTGTTTGTGTTTGGTTACGTGTTATATCTGAACTTGCAAACTGCTTTCTCCTAGCTTCTGGTCAATATGTGTTGCATAAAATCTGGCTCTTGAATATTTCTCTGAACAGTTTTCTTCACCAAGGTTGATTTACTGTTTCCAAATTTTAAATGACTTCGCACGGCAATGCTCATCTCAATTTATGTTTTCCAGCCTCGTGATTGTCTTACTACTTTGATGAATGGAAGTGTATCAAAAAAAAAGCAATGCCCACGGTACATCACCCTGCCAACAAATGATCGCCATGGTAAGTTGCCTCAATAAAGAAAAATCAAAACTCACTTTAATTGCAGCTCATACTATGTTGGTGTCACACTAATCTTCCTCCTCTTGGCATGATTGTAGGACTTGCCAATTCAACTGGAGATATCATGACACAATTCAATGACTTTGAGGTGTCTACAACCCTTTATACAGCCTAAGAGGCAACTGTTGCAGCAGTGCCGAGCATTCCATGGCTACGAACAAATATCTTCAGGACCATGGATGCATCTCTTGCACAATTATTATAGCATAAGGTGCTCGCCTGAGCATCCAGATTCAGGGAAATTGATGTCTGGGCATATCCAATTATTTGTACACTTGAAAGAGAACTGTACACCTTCAAATCCAGGGGAATTGTTCTCTGGGGCATTGAATCATTTGTACACATTGAAAGAGAATTGTACCATTTCAGTCTGGAAATTTACCGGTCTTGCATTAACTTTTAAGATCGGATACAGTCAATGTATATACACATTCTGTAGCTGGATGGTGATGCTGTTATGAAGGTGTCTGGTGCCAGGATTCAACGTACAATGTTCAAACAATTCTTGTTAGTTTCAGCGCTCTATATCATATGAATTGCATGTTTCTAAAATCAAAATTGTATTATGAGGTAGATTTTTTAAGTAACAAAAGAGATGAAGAAACTCAGAATTCTGCTGTGTCCTCTCGGTCCTCTCGCTGGAAGCATGTGATTAATAGTTTAAGGACTGCCATGTTTACAATAATACACACCAGGAGAGAAATGCCCAAATCAGAAATCACCAGAAACTGCAGGCAATGTAAAGATAATGAAGAACCGTAAAATGCCCAAATTCCAAGTAACTGCAAGCAATGCAGACTCCCAGCTCAAACTGGAGAACCGAATAGAGTTATAGCTGTAAGCGTGGAATAACCCCAGTAAGGTGTCCAAATTCACAGCAACAAACTGGCGTGTACTCCAAATTTTATGGAAGTCACTAGAACTGTACAGTACAATTACAGACTATTTTTGTTTCACGTAGTCAACATCTGTATCTCAGCAACCACCTCCCAAGTACAAATGAGTTTCAAGGAAATGCCTGGACCATTCAATATTATGCAGCCAAAAATCTTCCATTGGTGTCAACCTACAGCAAGCCAAAGAGTGCTACTGGACCCCATTCAGCATTCAGCAATCCCAGAATGCAAGAATCTGCAAAAACATGGACAAATGTGAGCATACTTTAAACCAAAGTAATAGAGCAAATGCATTTTTTATAGTTGTAGGCCCACAGCTAAAAGGATGACTGTAAAAGGCACTGCACCAGTTTCACAACCACCACAAACCTACAGATGCTACAGTATGCATAACAATAGAACCACAACATTCTGCATAGGAGATGAATTCATGTTATGTAACATCAAAGCACAGGAAATTAACACCTACCATCAGAATTCATCACCAAGATATTGCAGATTTGATGAGGAAATATGCCTGTATATACAGCTCCATCTTCCAATATGTAGTTGCCTGAACAGGTAGCAGGATAGCCATACTACCCAAGCTGTGATGAGAATAACCTGAAGCAAGCCCACTTTACCCATATCGTGAAATAATAAGTAGAAAGGTGATCGGGTATGTCTGCCTGCAGAAGTATGATGGAAACCATAAATGCACAGAACAAAAGTTAAGAAGAGTAGGTGACTCTACTGATACGGTATTCAGGAACAAAGAAGGTAGCATACCATGTCCCACGAAGCAGAGAAGCCATCAGTTGAAAGGCGCCAGCTTCCATGCTGTGATTCAACACTGTTCTTTCCATTGGAAGATCCAAGTTCAAGCAGTTCATCAAGCTTGTCCTCATCAGACTCGTATCTATGCTGCTTGCTCCTCCTATTCCTCTTTCTCCTCTTATGACTTCTTCTAGAGAGATCCCCATCATTAGCATCAGGCATATGCGAAACTGAGAACGCGTCATTCTGAACCAATGAGTAATCATCAGCCTTGCGAAATTCTATTTTGTTATGAGAGAACAAAGATTCACAAGAATTTCCTGATTTGCAGTTTTTTGACAAATCACAGAAAATCACCCAAGACTGAATGCCTATCCACTTAATTGTGTCAGGAAATTCTGTCTCCATGAATTTCTTCACGAGAGCAAAATGATCAGCATCAGTTAAATTATTTACACCCTTCAAAAGCTCTTCCATTTGTGTCCGTTCTTCGTCATGTTCTTCGTCGTTCATGAGCCGCCAAAGTTGTCTACCCTTGGCAATGACACAGTTTAATAAGACAAGATCATCAAGAGAGATGTGATCACAATGTGCTGACAGAAGAACCTCAAGCCAACAACATGGGAATGTCAATTCCTTGCACTGCAAAGTAGGACTAATGAGCTTGCCTAAAGATTTCAAAAAATCAAGAAACCTTTGTTCGTCCAGATGAATGAGAAGATGCTGGGAAAGAGAGCAAAACTGCTCATCCATCAAAAAATCTTCAACTGCATGCCATGCATATTTGGAATTCTCCTCATACATCAAATATAAAAATTGGTCTACAAAATATTCTGGATCAATTTGCAGTATTTCACCATCTTTAATAGAATCGGCAAGCTCATCAGAAGACCAGAAGTCTGGGACATACTCCAAGAAATTTTCCACTGTCTTGAGAACATCAAGATCACGAAAATAATGAGGCTTAGTAGCAACAACAGCAGGAGATTGCCCATGCTTTCCTTTCCACTCAAGTTCTTCCCAGCACATGTCACGATTTACAAATGCAAACTGAGAAAGTGCCTTGGCACCCCTTTTATGTGTGGATTCACCAGTAACAGCAAAATGACCAAACCACTGCATTATTCGCTTCGGGTTTCCTACAGATATTAAAAGAGGGCATGTAAGCAATGAAAGCAGTTCCAATCAGCACCTGAACCAATTCTTGCTACATCGCAACAGTTCAACAGTGGAAAGAAAATATCACAGTTATTTGCTAATAACTAGACTATTTAAGTGGCCAGGACAAAGGGGCACACAGCTTCCCTTCAAGTGAAGTGTGTTCAGGACAAAAGGACACTACTGATGCTGTTGGGGACACACAGTAAGTAGATGCAATAGTCATATGTTGATATGTAAGTAATCACAAGAAGTTCCGTGATAACCCCCAGCTCTACAGCACACTCAGAGATGTAGAGTGTACCTAAGGTAATAATAAATAGGCTGAGAGACACCATTTAAATCTCCTTTTAGTACATGTTAGTGTGTTACTAATTTCTGTAATACTATGTTATTGCTGTCCCATTTACATGACAGAGACATTGAAGTATGGTAAATAGTAGTATGTAACTTACAACATGATAAATCTGAGAGTGAGGCGATGCTATTTTCCTTAGAACCAGCACAAGTTCAAATTGAGATAAAATCTTGCGTTATAATGTTTGAAGAAACCGAGCAGATATTTTAGCCATTTTTATGCAGCTAATGAGTCAGGGACATATTCTGTACATATATTTTTTTTATAAATATGTGGGATAGAGCAAGTGGTGGACTGCAGCAATCCAAAGAAAAGAAAAAAAACTGATCAATATGAGTAACAGATTTAAAAACATTTCAAAATTTCATGTAAAATTACCTCGGAAGAATTCCTCCAGTATATGGCCATTTTTCGCTAGAATAGACCCGGCCATTTTGGGCTTCTTATCAAAAACCATCCGCAGCAAGCGGGCAGCAACATCTCGCCTGGAATTCTTCATCTCCAAGAGATTGAGAAACAGGTCCCGCTGGTCATGGCGATCGAGGGAATGTACCAACGAGACAGTGCTGCACAGCCACAACCGAGCTTCATACCTGCCTGCTGACTTGATAATTGACTTGACTATGGACTCAACATTGTTAAGAAGAGATCTCCTAGCCTCCACAGCAGCTGTATTAATACTTCCACCTTCTGCCGGCACATGCAGAAAGAGTTGAGCCATCTTCAAAGTGAAATTTGCCACCTGGAATCTGAAGTAACAACAGGCAAAGTGTTATGCAACGCAATGAACTATCGGCGGAACTCGCAAAATCTAGCCAATGTTCGTCTGACGCTTGAACCACGGAGGCGCTTCACTAGATTAGGTTTGATTGCAAACAGCAACTACAATAAAACACTCGTTCCATCTGAAAAAGTTAGGGTTCCGTACCAACAAAAGGAATCAATCCCGAGTCCGGATGGATGTACTGCACGCCGATCAACCACATGTAAAGGAAGGGAGCACCGGAGCAGGAGATGAATACTGACGGCGCCGGGTACAAGCCCGTCGGAGCTCTTTTAGTGGCTTGCGTGCTGGAGCTGCCGGCGGCGACTCCGACGGCGGACGCGCGGGCGGGGACAACCGAAGAAGGAACTACGTTAGAGGGAGGCAATTGGTGAATCCACACCGTCCGTCCAGGAGCTTCTGCATCCAACGCGTATAGTTCCTTTGCTGGGTACGGCCCGGTGCACGCGGACAAGGCCCAACCAGCTACGGCCCAACAAACACAGTATTTCTCTCATTGCCCCCAACAGTATAACGAAATCCCCGTCAAATTTCCTGCTCCCAGTGAAGAACAACGCACTCCACGCTCGTGGGCTGCAGCTCGTTGGGCGTTGTCCTGTCTTAAAATCGTAATTTTTCATACAAATTTGGGTGTAGGTAGAAATAGCCATATTGTGTAGTTATTTGTGAATTGGTCATTTTACAAGACGTATATAGATGCCAAAAGTGCTGCTAGAAAATGCCCAGATCTAGCCTTTGCTTTGTGGTGTTGGCTGCTGAGTCTACTACCGGCCTCTGCGATCTATAGAGCCACAGGCACACGGGATGTCTGATTAAACAGACTGCTGAAAGAGTCCTTGTGTAGCCATTTGGAGATCTTCACCAGATGTCTAAATCGATCTCATTCTTACATTATTACTACTACTGTCTATTCTCCATGCCTTAACTAAATCATTGAAATCAAAATGGGTCTTTAGATAGTAGATAACAGAGAAAATAAATCAGGCAATCGTGCAGACTTGTAACCGGGGATGCTGATAATGTCCCCATCGAGATCATGCCTATGCTTTACATCCCCAAGAAACATTAAAAAATTAGAGGGGGTCTTAGCTTTGTTTGCTCATGAAAAAATAGGAATGGCCAAATTATGGGGACAGTGCTCTGCTAACTCAGGTTGCTAGTACAGTAAGCCAAAGCACCCCGTCTTGAGCACATGATTGGATCCAATGAGACATCCATCAGAAAACAGCGACTCTCTCTCTCTCTCTCTCTCTCTCTCTCTCTCTCTCTCTCTCTCTTCTCTACCCCACTTTCATTCATCGGAAGAGCAACATTTTCATAAGAAATCGGACCAACATTTTCATTCTTCGAGCCAGACCAACATTTAACCTTACTGTGCAGCGCACCTTAAAAAGAATCATAATTTTCATAAGAAATTGGACGGAGATGCCAAATGTGATGCTAGTAGAATGCTTACATATACAAACAGTTTCGGGGTTTTTTCATACTTAGAGCATCTCCAAGAATGCCTAATAAGTCTTCCCAATAATTGGTTTTGGGAATAAAAATGAAAAACAGTGCTCCAACAGTTCTCTAATCTAGTGCCTAAAATTTTGGTGTGCCCAAAATCAGAGCTATCGTGAGCCAAATATACCTCTAGTTTCTGCAGTCCCAATACGCCGATCTCCGTTGTTTACCTCCGAGAAAAAGGGAGGCGACTTTTTTGAGCGAGAGAAAAAAGACTCCCATGTGAGCTTTCCTTTTTTTACGTGAAAAGAAATTAAAAAAAAGGGGCCCATGAGTGTTGATGTGGCATTACTTTTTTCTTTGGAATCAATTTTTTGGGAACTGTTGGGTGAGGGGTTCTTTTTTTTCTCCTAATAATTTTTGGCAAGATCCCAAAATTAGTATTTTGGGACTTAAATTTTTAGTCACTCTTGGAGATGCTCTTACATCATAGAAACATGAAGGTTTTGAGCTTACACTCTTTCTGTAAATCAACACATGGTCACGATAGATCAGAATCAAGCATGGCTGTCATAGTAGAAGTAAAAAACAAAAACAAAAATAAACTAGATCACGATTCATCTCACCCTTGGTTTCAAGATGAATGGTCTAGATAGACCATGTGGTCACATGCACATGTGAAAAATCCATGTTCAGAGACTTGGCGTCTTTATTACAGATGGTCGGTACATAAAAATATATAATAACAGCTAGCCCACAGGTTTATTATTTGACACAACCATGGCACATATGATTAGGGCACGTACATCGGTCAGCCGGCTGCCGTCTTTTTGCGTCCAGCACAGCAAAACCATCCAACGTGGCAGTGATTAAATGAAGACCGAGAGTGTCGCCGGCGTCTCGTTCAGCTACGGCGTGGGCTCGTGCTCCGAAACAAATCGACGAGACTCGACGACCGCTGTACGAGGAAGGCATCTCGTCGCCGGCGCCTGCAAATCCGATGCGCGCGCGAGCGATTTTTGCTCTGGCGGCAGAGTAGCGCGCGCATCTTCGAAGCCTCCAAACAGCCCCAGACCCTCCCGAGTCAAAGAAGAGAAACATGTAGCGGCGGCTCGGGAGCACAAAGCAGCGACGGTGCCGGCGGCGCCAAGCTCGGCGCGTGCGGCGGCTGCACCGAGCTCGGCCCATGCGGTGACTCTGCCCAGATCGTTAATGGAAGCACGGCACTCACGCAACAACTTATCGGATGCGAGCTAAGCCCAATGTCTCAGGCTGTCAGGCATGGATGCAAGGGCTTCAGATCCAGCGAGTGGTAAGCTCTTGCTCCATGTGCTCATTCAATTGTTCTGCTTATGCATCGTTCGTTCACTTGTTTATCCAAGTTCGCCTTACAGAACGAGAATGTGGATCTAAATGTTCATCCGATTTTGCCATATACAATAATTTCCTGTAAACTGAATCTAAATGTTCATCCAATTTTTCCCTACAGAATGAGTTTCACTTAAATAGCAGAGCATCTCTCAGTTCTAGCATAGAAGAAAATTGTTCATTAGTCTGAAACTGAGAGATGCTCATTACTCAGAGTTGAGAGATGCTCATTACTCTGAAATTGAGAGATGCTTGAACTGAGAGATGTCAAAAGGAGTTAGCAGATGCAGTCTGAAATCCTGGCACTATGGATTGTCCTACAATTGTCTGCTGAATCACTGCACTTTAATCCTACTATTGGCCCATGAGTAGTTTTCTCCCCCCGAGGTGATAACTGAATGTTTTAGCAAAGTGCAAAGTGTACTGGGATACTTTTAACACATTCAGTATGCTGATAACTGAATTTTATCTTGCCAGATCGACATTGGTAGCTTTTATATGAAACTCCAATTTTTGTTCTTTATGCCTGTTAGAGCTCAAATTTGCGAGATCGACACTTCTGCATTGGGATCCTACAAGCTAACTATTCAACTTGTTTCTTGTGCTATAGCTTCAAAGTTTCATATCCTGATTACATTGTTCTTTCTATGCCTGATCCGACCAGTTAGTATCAAAGGAACCTAAATCACCTGCCCTATGTAATCTGCTAAATGCTTTTCGGGATGCTTGTCGATATGGTGTTCACTCTGATAGCCCCTCGTTGCAGAGATTTCAAAATACCAAAGCGTTTTATCCCGTGAATGGGAGCACGGGATGAAGCATCAGGCTGCACGGGATGAAGCACCAGGCTGCGGTATTGGAGTCTTTTTATTTAGTGAACTGTTCTTCTGATCATACTCAGTGAACTCTTGTATGAATACTATGTTCTAGTCTGAACTAAGATCATCTGTTTTCGTGCGAGTACCTATTGTTTTCTTTATGCTTCTCTCATGGGATTATTTGAATATATCATCAAATGGCTACAGAGAGTAAATGTGTACTTGATCAACATTGGGTTATGTGCTTGTCCATGAATTAAATAGCTTACAAACGGCTAAATAGACGGGTCACTGTATAAGCTGTCTTTTTTGCTGTCTGCGTGTGACATGGCAAAATACACAGACAGTAGCCGTCTAAACCTTTGTACATGCCCTTACGGGATTCACAAAGTAGAAAGAGGTGGAGATCGAGACGGGAACACAAACAGACACAACAAACGGGAAAGAAAGGGTGGAGCATGCGTGGCTGTCTTGTCGATCTTTGTGTACCGTGAGAGCGGATCAATGGTGGTGCGTGCAGTTGTCAAATGTGGCCTTGATCCCCTTGCACTTGTGAAACCGAGACTCGGCCGCGGAAAGGTCTAAGGTGTAAAAGTTTCCTACCACATGCCTGCATTTGCATCGCCGGTCCTTCACCGCCAGCGCGACTTCGCAGCAAGATCCCACAGCAACAGGCAAGTGTTTGGCGTCGGACGATGTCTGATCGTAATCATCCAGGTAGCTGCAAAACGTGGCCAACGGTTCGCAAAAGACGGCCGCGGCGGGCTCCGGCGTGAGGATCGCCGCGAGAACAAGCAGAGTTGCAGGCAGCGTCACCAGCAGCATTGCTCTCGTCGCCATTCTCGCCGGCTCCTTGGATGCTTGCTTTCTACTATGTGGCGGCGGCTGCTTGCTGCAGGTCAGTGCACCTCGCTGGCCTGCTTTGAGGTTATGGGCTATGGCTGAATGCCTGAATCTACCGGCCTTCGCGTTTTATAGAGCAGCACCCGCACGGGATGTGTACAAAGGCGCTGCCATGGTTGAAGCGAAAGCTGATTAAACAAACTACTAAAAGATGTCTAGCTCGATCGCGGTCTTACATTACCACTGACCATCGCTTAATTTTAGACCATCAAAATCAAGATGGGTCTCTAGATATTAGATAACAAAGAAAACAGGCCATCGTGCGGGCCTGTAACTGGATATGGTGGTGGTAATGTCCCGAAATGATTAGCTAGAGCGAGTCTTTCTTTATGAGCCAGCCAACCACACGTCTGGCTCGTCGAGATCGGCAGGGATCGATGCTAGACGTGGTGTACGTTTTTTTTTTCTCGAAAAGGCACCAAGAGATTTGCCGTAATTTTATTAGACGATAGAAAAAAAAAAGAGAGTTACAGCATAAACAACCAACGTGGTGTATGTTTAATATTTGTTTTATGTATCATAACCGTCCATGGTGCAAAGACTATTTTACACCCTCTAATCATCATAAGAGTAATTTTCAGCCCTTTGCTATGAAACCAGACATCCTAGGACATCTAACTATCAAAATTGTGCAAATTTGACCATTCGAGTGGTTTTGAGGGCAGTTTTCCATTTTCTGACAATTTTTAAAAATCTAATTTAACTTAAATAATTCATAACTATTTTATTTTAAATGAGAAAAATATGAAACCAATGCCAAAAAATTTCTAAAAATGTAGTTAGTGCTCGATGGAGAATTATTTGGATCTTATAAACAAAAGCATCAATAGAATCAATAAAATAGTAGAAACAAGAACAAATAAGATTTAACTAACTCCTAATAGAGCACCAATGTATAGGTTACATTTTTAGAATTTTTTGATACTAATTTGTATTTTTCTAAGTTATAATGAATTAGTTATGAAATTTATAAAACAAACCAAATATGACAGTGATCCGGATGGAGACCGTGTACCTCGCTCTGACATCATAGACAGCACCGATTGTTCGACGTTTTGTAAACAGGCACTTTGCAATTGATTGAATGTGGGGATACGCGGCTAGCCTATCAACTACTCATCATATCAGGAAAGCTACAGGCCACTCATGTTCTTGTCGAGCAGGTCTCCTTTTTGTTGAAGACACAAATGCCAGAACTGCTGCTAG
>CM014274.1:6264561-6278756 GCA_004135705.1 Alloteropsis semialata
CATCGCCTCCCCCTCGTCCTCTCTCCCGGGGGCAGCGCCGGTAGCTGCTGTGTTCAACTACACCGCGCGGCGGCGAGGCCCACAGAAGGCAGGCTATCAAAGGTGGGGGTGTGGGGACAGCCGTCCCACTGGCAAGCGGGGCCCGCGCCGCCAGGTCAGGGACCACTGTAGAATAATTCCCCGAGATTATCTACAAATCGTTGGTTGCTTATCGGTGGAATCTTGTGGCATAGCAGGCTTAGCAGCACATGGGTTTTGATACCGGATATCCTTTGCCATCAAAAGCATCTGCACCACAGGTAGCCGCCGATAGCAAAGATCAAATGCTCGCAGCTTCGCAGAGATCGCAAGCAAGATGTCGATGCGTATTGCCAATTGCCATGACCCATGAGTCCACGATCAGATCGAGAGTATAGCACGCAAGTGGCAGAGACTTCTCGTGGAGAAAACGACTGGGACTCTGATGAACGAACGCTTTCAGATACTCATTCACATCACATTCCCAGATCCCAATGGGTCTTTCTTACGAGATCGCAAATTAATTATTCACAACCAGGCAGTGCCGGCGGTTTTCTTTACACATCGTGGCGTCGCTCTGTACAACTCGGTACTCGTCAGAGTTCAGAATCCTGCAGAAGCTGAACTCTACTCAACCGTACGCGTGTAGCTCGCCAAGTCGCCATTGGCTTGGTCACTGATCCCCTCCGTGGCATTGCCCAGCACTGCAATCGCAATCATGGCGATGTTCAGTTAGTACTAGTGCAGCGGCAAAAGCAATGTTATTTTCAGACAAAAACGGTGTGCAGTTTGGGGGGTCAGAATTCTCTTCTCGTGTATTCAGCACCAAATTCAGGAAACGGCAGTAGAAGCAGTAACGGCATAGAACGAGAGCTCACCGGATGGTTTATACGACGGGAAAGTGACGTAGCGAGGGCAGTAGCTTCTGCTGTTCGGTGCTTTATCTGTCTCCAACGTGCAATCACGAGGCTGCCACACAAGAGGTGCAAATGAGCATCAACGGTATTAGAAGCTGGGGCATTCATACGTCTACCTCAAGACTTATGTCTAGGTTTCTCTTAATTATGGTGGTCCTTTGTTAATTATTACTGTACTGAGTAAGCTAAAGTCTGCTATACTCTTGATAAAATTTAGCTTCTCTTTACCACAGCACCATAGTTATGATGGTTCTTTGTTAATTATTGATTCAGCTAGAGTATCGTTATCATGACGAAGAGTTTAGCTCTTCTCTTTACTACTACAGCACCAAAAGTTAGCTTCCTGCTTCAACTGACTTAAATTTAGAGAATTGTATGCAAGGACTAGCATTTCCAGAAACATCAGCTAATATTGGAACAGTAACCATTCGCGTACCATCTCAAAATAAAAATGAAAAATGGCCTTTGACATAGCTATAGCTGACAAAAACTACCTACCTGATAATCCTTGTGGAAGCAAAGCCTAAGTTCTTGAACTGAGCCATTCTTACAAACAATTGATGGCATTGCCCCAAATGCATACTCAATGACAGCAACAATATGCCCAACGGCATATTTTCTGCCGCGTGCAGGCCGAATATGTGCTTTTCTCAGGACTTTCTGCGAGACAAGAGCAAGAACAATAGTAAAACATGCCGGTAAAATGTTGCAATTTCACATACCTTACGCAAAGAACTTGGCATGCTGAGATGAGAGATGACTAACCGTAACATTGTACTTGCTGTAGAGATAAAGTGCTGTGGAGAAGTAGTCATATTCATCTTGTATTTCAGGATATGCACAAGTTCCATGAGTTTCTGCCAAAAGAAAGAAAAAAGAGTAGAACATTAGAAACATATCTAAAATAACACCACATCATCTGCCACACAACGAAACATAACCAGATTACTTAATGAAATTAAGATGTGGTTTAATTGAATGCAACGGTTTTTGTGCCAACAGATTCAGAAATTGCATACCCCACTGGAGAAGCCGGCAAACCATCAGCACATGCACATAAACAAAGAAACCCTTAGTCAGCTGTCAGCATATGCATTGTTCCCTGTAATCAAATCTAAAAACCACAATCACCTCGTGCACCCAAAATGGCCCCCTTCCACCAAAACAGGTTGACGAAGAGCCGCAGTACAAGGATGGCCAGTACTTCTCTAGTATCGGCATCAACATTAAGATCTGTGGCAAAGCAATCAAGCACACTGACATGACAAACTTGCAGTAGTTTAGACGTTTTGTTCAGAAAAAGGTTTGCAAAGCCGGCACCTTATTGATGTTGAATCTGGTGGGTCTGCAGCATGATGGCCATCCTCCATAGTTGTACTGTGGCCAGAGACCATCTGTTCAAACAAAATAATGATATTGAAATGGCTATCAGCACTAATTGAATGCAATTATCTTAGCCAAAATATTACTTTGGTCCCTACTGATACACATGCACAGTTGCACACAAATTAAGTTGCAAATTGCAACGCAAATATCATCAATGCATTTCAGTCTCTGAAAAGTTCAGTAGCAGTTTTTGTCTGATGGGAACCAAATCAACCAATGGCTAATCGAAACAACAAATCAGGCAGGTAAACTATTTGGAGGCCGTCCACTGTTCCAGCTCAGAAATTCAAAACGTGGACTACTTCAACTCAACAACCGATCAGATGTTGCTGTGTGCATTTATTTAGTCCTTTTATACGACTTTTTTTGGTAGTACTAACTCCCTGACCGATGCGAATTTAAAAAAAGTTAAGAAATTTATCTATAATTCACGTATCGAAATCAAATCAGCTGCTGGCAGAATCTAACCATCGCTGCTTGTTCTTCAGCATCTCAAATCGAACTACTAGAAGACAACACGTCCAGTGAAGTATCATAAGAAGTTCACAAGATATGCGTGCAGCATCCAAATGGGGAAAATGCAAGTGATTCGCGTGGACTTACGAATCGTGAACCATTTGAGAGGCTTCGATCTGCAGAAAATGTCAAGGAGAACCAAATAAACTCTCTTAATCGAGTTCCAGCAGCGACAATGCGAAGATAGAGGGCAAGCGAAACGGTACCTGCAGCAGCCATTGGTGTCGCAGCAGTTGCTGGTCTGGCGGCAGATGGTGCCCGGCCACTGCAGCGCCAGCACGTAGTAGTCGAACCCCGCCCACCGCCGCTTCCTGCTGCCAGCCCCCGCCGTCGTCGGCGTCGCCGACGACGCCGAGGCGGACGGCGCCAGCAGCGCGCCGGGGAGCAGCACAGCGAGGCAGAGGAGCGAGAGCGGGAGGAGGAAGCGCCCCTTCCCGCGCCGGTGCCGCCGCGTCTCCATCGCCCCGCGGCCCGCCGTCGCTTCCCGAATGGATTGAAACTTCGTGGTGCGCGTCTGGATCTGCCTATGTACTTGCTACTACTAATCCATCGACAGAACAGAGAACTGCTGCAAGATCGCGACTTGAAATGGTGGGGATGGATGGAGTAGCTTGGGGAACATGCCAGATACGCGCGGTGCGATTATGGACGATTAGATTAATATAATCTCGCATCGGTTTAAACCCTCCGTGGGAAGATTAGTTTTTGCTTGCAGATCGATGGCTTGCTGTGCTCGTGAAGCATACACACACTAGACGAAGCTAGGACAGCTACGAGCACTCATCTTTTGGGTTTCCCTTCCCTTTTCTTTTGCCTCTCTCCGTGGAGGAGGGAATGTTTGGAAGATGGAACTGCACACAGCACACTTGCATTGCACAACCAAGTTATACCATACCGGTGGCAGCAAGCCACGGACATTGACTAAATTATTCTTTTTCTATGTTTGAGAACAAACTACTCCCCTCAAAGCCAAAATGTATTGTAATTTGGAAAAGAGGGAGCAATAAGTAAAAAAAATAATGTTTTTACCGAAAACGATAAAAAGAAAAGGGTAAATTTAGTCAATGGGCTGAAAAAAAAGTAAAGAGTAGAAGGCCCAAATTGGCTTCTACCTTTGCGGCCCAAATTTACTTAAGATAAAAATGCGAGCGAATGGGTTTAAAGGCCCAATTAAAAGGCCTAAAGTTACTAAAGATTAAAATGCGAATGGGTTGAAAGGCCCAATTAAATTGAAATGGCTTGTTTTAAATACAAAATAGTGGTTAATTGGTAGCAATGTAGCATCTTGGCCCAATTAAAAGAAATGGCCCAATGATGTTTTATTTTATTTTTTGCAAGTAAAAAGGGAGCTTCATTAACTAGGCAAATTACAATCGTTTTTTATCAGATCACTAACGCACGCAGTCGCAGTACCCAACCAGACTGTTGTATGAGTGTTTTTCCTAGCTAGATGAGCTAACTCATTGGCAATTGAATTGCTCTCCCTTCCTACCTTAGCTACCTTCCATTCCACCAGTAGCTGCGCATATTCCTTGGCTTCCGCCACAATGAAGCCAATCTCTGACCTGTCTTCTCGGCTCTGCAGCGCCTTCACAATTCTGGAGCAATCAGATTCCAGAATCGCTCTGCCCTGCGCCCATTGTGATGCCAATCGGAGCCCCTCCAAGCATGCTTGCGCCTCTGCTTCTGCAGCATCTGCACAATGAAATAAAACTCGTCATGCCGTTAAGATGATTCTCCCGATATTATCTCTGATCACCACCCCTGCACCAGCCTCTCCGGTGGTCGATACAAAGGAACCATCTACGTTTATTTTCACCTAGCCTTCAGGCGGTGGCGCCCAGGAGCTCACCAGCTTCCTCTTACCCTGCTTCTTACCTCTGTCGACGCCAGATTGCCTACAGTGCTCTTTCCCTTTTTCATTTTCCTTGTCCATCTCCCGGCATTGGGAAAGGGTGTTGTGCAAAGCCAGCAAGGATTGCTCTGCATCCAGGATACTCGTAGGACCAGACTGGTGAGTAATATTATTGTGTACTGACCAAGTCTTCCATAACAGCAATTTGACAAGATCCTTTTGTATAGCACTACATCTGTCTAGAAGCAAGAGTAGTATAGCCGAACATCTCCTCTTGAGGTAACTCCCAGTGTTGTCTCATGGCTTTGCGCAATCCGACTGCTAGAAGGCATACTACAGTGGCATGGTAACCTGACTCCGGCTCTCGATCACACAGGGTACAGATCGCATTTGCTGTAATCTTTCTAGTAAATTTTGCACGCCTTGTTGGAAGAATATCTCTGCATAGTTTCCAGGTGAATATGTTGACTTTGGGCGGAACTGCACCTGACCAAACATTGGACCAGAGTTTTCTATCCCCCTCTGGTGATGCACTGGATGCCTGCTCCGAGTGCATATTTTGGCACCTAAGGGCCAGGTTGTATGCGCTCCTTACAGTGAAGATCCCAGATTTTTCCATGTCCCAATGATGTTTTATGATAGAGGTTAATTAGCAATGTAGCATATTTTTTTACTTTATTTTTTTGGCGAAATTTTTTGACTTTAATTGACTACAGTATAGTATATAACAAGTATATTAGGAAGAAATAGTTTTACTCCAAGAGGCCCTAGGTGGAGATGGTCCGGCAGTAGCACTCGAATGTCACGAACCTGCTGCCTGCTGGTTCCAACGCTGACCAGCGCTAAACCGACGCACAAAAGTGCACGAGCGTTCGTGCTTCCAATGGGGTGCAGCACAGGTACGTGCGCGTAGCGTACATTTGGGTGCTTGGATTTGATACCCACGCACGTGTTAGGTGTGGGAATGGACAGGAGCGGAACCAGGATTTTGACGTAGAGGGGCCAGGGGAGCCATGAAGCTCGCATATACCATATGCAATGCTGCATACAACATCTACCTATTTATATGCTGTGATTGTTTAATTATTCAATAATTATGTGCTGTGCACTATCGACCACTCTAGTTGGCTTAGAATCTCATGAGTATAAATAGAAAAAGGGGATCTGGGGATCAATCGACGAGGGGATTATGTTGTTAATCTAATCAAAAATCAAAGTAACTACTTTTTTGCGAAAGAATCAAAGTAACTGCTTGAATTAGTTAAATCCTATTGACATAACCATCCCTTCCCAAAATCAATCTAATCATCATTCTCCAAAATATTTGCTATATGTAGTTATCTGTTGACGTATTGCATGTTACCGCAATAGTAGGTAGTAGTGCCCAGACGCCTGCCTGTGGGGGACGGTGCCGGGATGCGGCGTCTCAGCAAGCATAAGGGCGGGCGCGAGTCTCACGTAGGAAGATGAATCGGTCATGCACTCAACTCATGTGCCAGGAAGTGGGTTGTTACTCTGTGAGGCAAATCGTGAGTTGAGGAGGCCCTAGGGATGGCAATGGGTGGGTGTGAGGCGGGTGCAGCAAAAACCCACCCATAATGGCACCCGTCACATCTAGCCACATCCGCGCCCATGACGCTTCGCAGGTGAAATTTCACACCCGCGCCCGCACCCGCAGGGCACCCGCCGGGTGTTGGGCGCCCGTTGGATCTATGCATGACAGTAAAATATACAATATGTGGATCATCTAAAAAACACAGATGAATAGTTGCAGCAAACCAAATTTCCATCCTATAATCACAATGCATCACGTAAATAAACATTCAATAGTTCCACCAATCAGCAGAATAAGAAGTCATCATAGTTGGATAATTAGTACATCACATAAGCAAATACACGACGGCACGGAAGGCAATAGAAGTGACGAGTGGTGATAGAAATGGGGTGGCAATGGATTGGATAAGAGTTCTCTAAGGTTTCAGCCAAATTCCTGGAGTAAAAGGTTTAGGGCCTATTAAAAACTAAAAATGTCTTACTATTACGGGTCCCATGAGTCACCCGCGGGTGGAAATTTAGACCCGGCCCCAACCCGTATTATTACAGGTGCGGGTGGGTGTAGACCCACGGGTGCAATTTTGCACCCACGCCCGCACCCATTGGGTGCGAAACCCGTAGGCGCCCGCACCTGTGGGTCCGACTACCATCCCTAGGAGGCCCATAAAGACTAATCCTAGTGATTAGCATATGGGCTCTTTATGTTACCGTACCATAAGGGGGGCTAGGCCCCTGCGTGCCCCTCTTGCCTTGGAAAAAACTTCTGTGCAGCCGCGCTGCAAAGTGCTCCCCGTGCAGTCCTATTCCTGATGCGCGCCACGTGGACATCGTTCGGATCGGACGCCTCGTCTCAGTTTTACTCTCGCTCTCGGCTCCGCCTACGATTCTACCCACGGCTCGGCCCAGGTCTCTTGTACGGCTGCTTATCCTCCTTCCGGCGTAGTCCTGTGCGACGCGGCTTTTTCCCCCTTCCTGCCGCCGCGCTGCTGACTCCCATCACCGGGACTATCTCATCCTCCTCGACCTCATCGTGGCCGCCCTCTCGACGCCGCCACCTGACGCAACCTCCTTACTTGAAGCCTTCGCACCGCAGTTCGCAGAACGTCCCCACCCTGCCGGCCTCTTCATCCTCGCCGGTACTCAAGTACTCAACTTCGAAAGGCTGTAGGCGCCGGTGCGCGGAGAGCATGTGTACGAATTCGTCGAGTACTCGTCGCCTCGCCAGCTCCAAGTAGTTCTGCTGTAATTTCATAACTAGATTATTACCTTGTGAGACTCAGCGAGGAGACAACTACGAGAGAGAGGTGGACATGACTCGAAAACATTGTTTGACTACGCTGGCAGATCAATGCATATTGTACTTCATGAGAGATTATCTCTTAGCCTTTGATAATTCAACAACCTATCGAAAGAACATTAGCACGCCGCCTGACCACGAGCAATCGCTGCAGTGGTCTGAATTAAGTACGCTGCTCTTGGAGGACTGCAAATCAAGAGCAATTAGATGTAGTGGAGGAGCAGGTCGACAAAGCGGCCGAGGGTGTGGGGAGGGATCGATCAAGGCGGCAGTGGGTGGCCAAAGGCGTTTAGCGGCGAGGTAGAGAAAATTGTGCCAGCAGGCAAGACGATCCCCTCGTTCGTCAGTGCCTGGAGCCAAGCCAAACCACGGGGATCCACGACGAACGGAGCCGAGCCGAGCCGTCTTGGCTAAACTAATCGCGCGACCAGAGATGAGCGTCCGATCTAAACTATGTCCACGTGGCGCACATCAGAAGCGGGACTGCACCGAGATCACTTTACAGCCCGGCTGCACAGAAGTTTTTTCCCGTGGGGACGGTCCCCATAGAGGGCTCCGTGAGGACCCTCCCTGGATCTCTGCCGCGTGGAGACTCCAGCGATCGGAGGGCTAAACAAATAACCGGCTACCAGCGCTCGGAGGACGTGGCTCGCTCGGCTCCAGGACGGCTCCGCGGGAATCAGGCTCCGGCTCAGCACAGCACCGTACCACAACATCGGTGAAGGCCTGCTAAGGCACGGCGTATTGGGCTCTGGAATAATACCATATTTCTCAGAATTAATAAACAAACTGCTAAGAAGGAAAAATGACGTGAAAATAACTATATGTTCATCCGCGGAACACTGACAGGTTCACAAGTTTCTCAGGTTCTGAATCTCAACTAAATCTCAAGTTCTGAATCAAACCAAGTACCTAATAATAATATTAATATAGATAATAAATGCTGCTCCTAGCTCTTTGGTGCTGCCGCCTTCTTGTGCCGACGTTTGTAGACGCGGCTCCACATAACAGTAGCATACCAAGATTATATATTTTCGTTATTTGGCACTCCATCATAAAATAATTTTCTAGCAGGCTTCTGCAATGTGGCAGCTTGATCAACTCCAAGTAGCAGACTTGTATATCCTCCTTGGACATAAGGAGCGCCCACAACAGAAGAACTCCCATACATATTAAAGTGTTGAATTGTGGCGTTAGAATATATGTCTTGGATCATGGGAGCAGCCATCCTCGAAGATTCCCCATACACATCATTTGCAAAGTTTGACATTGTACTTGTAGCATCAAGATTCTGTGTGAATTTGAAATTGTCATAAGAATGCCATGTGGGTAAATAAATTTTGAAAAGTGAATATGGTGCAAGTTAAATGTCTTACAACAAATTGATTTGGACCAGCAGCATCATCTCTATTTTTTGTTGCAATTTTCGAATTTTCTCCTATAGGCAAACATATACAATTTAGTATACATACAGAGTATGAAAAAATGCTAGAATGGGTATGATCAGTACCTTTCTTTTTAGCACTTCTCTTCTTCTTCCCTTTATTCTTTTCAAGCGAGATGGTCCCTCGTTTCCTCTTTGTACCTTTGAGTGTCGATCCCTCGGTTTGTACTAATTTACAAGAGAATGAAAATTGTGTTTTGAACTCTTCCTCAAACTCTTTATACATTCTCCCTGTGTATAACTCAGCTGCGGTGCTCAACAGAGGTAAACCTGGGATATAAGTAACCGGGTTTTTTCGACGAGAATTAAAATCTGCATCTAACTCATTTTCTCGAAGACTACGGGAAACCTTCTCGCTTTCTACAAGGAGTCCCGAAAGACCCAGTTTCCTACGAAATCTTTTTTTGAATACATTATTCATACCTTCGCTTCTCTGAGTGGAATTCATATCAGCTGTAAATGAGTCACGGTACACAGCAGCCCACTTTCCCCTCAAATCATACAGGCTTGCCATCCATTCGTTGTCCTCAAGGTCGTACTCATGCAACAATTCGCCCCACTTCTTTTTGAAATAAAACTCAGACCTGTCTTCATAGACACATCTCTTGAAGTCAGGTAGAAACTTCTCAGGATGCTTCTGGATTATATGCCCCATATGTTTAGCAGCATTAAGGTAAATGTGCCACAAGCAAAGACGATGGCTTGTGTTTCGGAAAACATAAGCAATTGCTCCTGCCATAGCTGCATCTTGATCAGTGAAAATTGTGCTAGGATGTTTTCCTGACATTGCTGTTAGAAAGGTTTCAAAAAGCCAAACAAATGACTCAATGGTCTCATTAAACAGCAATGCGGCCCCAAAAATAATTGTATGCTTGTGATGGTTGGTTCCAAGAAGTGGAGCAAAAGGCAATTCAAACTTATTAGTCTGAAACGTGGTGTCAAATGACACGGTGTCACCAAAGCATGCATAATCCATGATAGATTGACCATCTGCCCAAAAGAAATTAGCTATGCGACCATCTTCCTTATCTACTTGCATGGCATAAAAAAATGTCGGATCCTCTGACTGCTTACCCTTCAAGTATTCCAGCAGTGTTTGTGCGTCATTGGACTCTAAGTACTTCTTGCGCTCACGACCAATCTCATTGTTGCAATCCATCCGAGAGAATGGCACTTTGTCAGCTCCTCCATAAAACTCCTTCATAAATTCATATACTTGGGCTGGCTTCATCCCGGCTTCCCTTATTTGGCCAATTAGCTTCCTGTCCGCTTCTTGAACACTTCGTTGAGACCTTAGCATATGCTGTTTATTTGGACTAGCAAGGTAATGATTGTGAGCAAGTACAACCTTTTGCACAGTCCAAATCCCCTCTTTGCTGATATTAAACTGAACACGAGCATCACAATCCGTCCTCGTAGTGTCCTTTGTTGATGACTCATTTTTTCTATGACCTTCATTGCTGCAAACTATATATTTCTTTTTTATAGACTTATCTCCTCGTTTCTTTGAATGGCTTCTTCTAATACTGAACCCAACTTTGCCGGCATACTCATTGTACATATCATAAGCTTCCTTCGCCGTTTTGAAAGCCATCCCAACTTCAGGGACAATCAAAGGTTGCACAACTTTGTCAACCGCCTCCTATTCAATGTGCCGAGAACTAAAGATCACATAGCACAATGAGGTCAAAAGATTCAAAATATCATCACGATTAATTAACTAGGCCATGGCAACCTTACCTGCGATGTCTCCTCTCCTTCGGCTGCACGCACACCCGTGACCACGATATCCTCCTCCGCGAGTCGTTCTAGGGCAGGCGGAGAGGAAGCTACGACCACATCTGCAGCCTCCTCATGTTCACGATGATGCTCGTTGCCTGCGTCGTCGGCTTCAGGCTGGACATGCTGGTCCATGATCAAGTGGCGTTGGTGCGCCGCCGGAACTATCCCTGGAGCGAGGCGATGTGATCGCGGGGATGAGTAGATGCGTTCTTTCCTCGGAGGCAAGCGCTGCGTTTTCCTTGCGCTGGAGGCTGATTTGGCGTGGAGCCGTCCTGAGCCGAGCCGAGCGACGCGAGCTTCGCCCGTATGGGAGCCGACCGAGCAAGCGTTCGTCCGATCGCTGGCGTCTCCACGCGGCAGAGATCCAGGGAGGGCCTCACGGTGCCCTCTTTGGGGACCGTCCCCACGGGATTTTTTTCCCTTGGCTCCGCCCCTGGGAATGGCCGCGGTTCACGATGGCGATGGCGTCAAACGGTCGAAGTCATCGCCAACCTCGTTCTAGGCCCCAACCGACCGAGCCAAATTTAGGTCTTGCCCAGCCATTTTGGCTCACTTGGATGGAGGCCAAATTTTGGCCTGGCCAAATTTTTTTTTGGCTCTGCCCATGCACAGTAAACAGAGAGAGTGGGCAACTTTCGGGCGGCCGAATTGCTGGCGCCTGTTTTGGCTTGGCCGCACAGGAAAGCAAGGGTGACGTGGCCAGCGGCTATTGGCACAACGAATGTGCTCTGCTTACCAGGGTCTTGGACCAAACATGGCGCCAGCCGCCAACCAGAAACATATTTATTGCTATACGGGTCAAGGCCTCAAGGGCCCTGCTTGCCACTCGCCAGCCTGGATCAGAGCAAGTGTGACTCGGACGTCCGTAGCGACCAGCCAAAGCTAGGCGGCTAGGCCTACTGCCTCAGGCACTGTATCCCCAGTTCAGCTCCATGGACGACACCACGACGGCCTGGGCCGTCGCTGGGCTCGTCCTGCTGGCGATCTGCTCGTACCTGGCCGCCGCCGCGCGCCGCGGGTCGAGGCGGTACCCGCCCGTGGTGGGCACGGTGTTCCACAAGCTCTACCACTTCCGGCGCCTGCACGACTACCTCGCCGACCTGTCCCGCGGCCGCAAGACCTTCCGCCTCCTCGCGCCTGGCCGGCGGCGCCTGGTGTACACGTGCGACCCGGCGGTGGTGGAGCACATCCTCCGGACCAACTTCGCCAACTACGGCAAGGGCTCCTTCAACCACGACAACACGGGGGATCTGCTTGGGGACGGCATCTTCGCCGTGGACGGCGACAGGTGGCGGCAGCAGCGGGCGATCGCCGCCCACGAGTTCTCCACGGGGGCCATGCGTGAGTTCAGCGGCGCCGTCTTCAGGGAGAACGCCGCCAGGCTCGCGGCCGTCGTGGCCCGCAACGCCGCGTCGGAGCAGCCCATGGAATTCCAGGCAAGTCGATTTGCACTCGGCCGCTGAATAATCAGAGCATGTTCCTGAATTGGTCGGTTCGTGTGCTCAGGGCCTGCTGCAGAGAGTGGCGATGGACACCATCTTCGCCGTCACGTTCGGCTCGGACCTCAACACGCTGGGCGCGTCAGGTCGGACGGCGACGAGGCGAGCCGGTTCGCGGCGGCGGTGGACGACGCGAGCGAGTTCAGCCCTGCTCCGCTACGTGAACCCGTTCTGGAAGGCGATGAGGCTCCTGAACGTCGGCCCCGAGGCGGCGCTCAGGGAGCGGGTCAAGGTCGTGGACGAGTTCGTGTACAGCCGAATCCGTGCCCGGTCCGAGGAGCTCAAGGCCAAGGCGGCGGCGCAGCAGGACCTGGCCACGCCGAGGCAGGACATGCTGTCCAGATTCATGGAAGCGGCCAGGAGCACCACCGATGGCGGCTCTGCGGGGACGACGGTGGACTACAAGTACCTGAGGGACATCGTGCTGAACATCGTGATCGCCGGCAAGGACACGACCGTGGAGGCGCTGGCCTGGTTCTTGTACATGGCGTGCAAGCACCCGCGCGTGCAGGAGAGGATCTGGCAGGAGGCCGGCGAGGCCACCGGCAACGGCGGCGAGGCCGTGTCCGCGGACGAGTTCGCGCGGAGGCTCACCGACGAGGCGCTGAGCAGGATGCACTACCTGCACGCCGCCCTGACGGAGACGCTCCGGCTCTACCCTCCGCTTCCCTTGGTGAGGATCGATCGGAGCAGTCGATCAGATCAGATTATAAAGTTGCTACTGTGGCTATTAGCTGTGTAAATTACCCTTAATTATGTGCGTGATCATCCATCGATTCATGTTTCAGAACAACAAGGAGTGCTTCTCGGACGATGTCATGCCGGGCGGGTTCAGCGTCGGCAAGGGCGACATCGTGTTCTACGTCCCTTACGCCATGGGCCGGATGGAATACCTGTGGGGCCAAGACGTCGAGGTCTTCCGCCCCGAGCGCTGGCTCGACGACGACAGCGAGTTTCAGCAGGAAAGCCCGTTCAAGTTCACAGCTTTTCAGGTAACCAACCACGCTGGCTCTCTACTGAGTACTGACAGACACATGAAGTGAGACGCTTGTTCGATCCAAATACTGAAATACAGGCCGGCCCGAGGATCTGCTTGGGGAAGGATTTCGCGTACAGGCAGATGAAGGTGCTGGCGGCCGTGCTGCTGCGCTTCTTCGTGTTCAGGCTGCGGGACGAGGAGGGCAGCGTCAGCTACCGGGCCACCATCACGCTGCTCATTGAACACGGCCTCCATCTGACGGCGACGCCCAGATGAGGGCGCGTGACTGATGCCTCACATCTAACTGTAGCACCGTCGTCAGTGGCACCGTCAGGGTGCAGTGACACAGGATGGGGATGTAACACCGGAGCAGCGCAATTCAAGCTCCCTAGCTCGTCTAGCTTATGTGTACCAACATTTTATACGGCGCACATATTAACCGTTGCCTATTTTGATTACGTCTGGCATGACAATGAAAATCGAGGCACGCTTACGCCATACGGAGTATCAGTTCTTTATTCCTTTCGAGGCACGTATACAGCATAGTTTCTAGAACTTTCATATTTGTGGTTTTTTTCAATCATGGAAAACATCCCAAACAAGTTATTCTCATATTCAAATAATTTAATAATCTATACAAGAAATAAATAATTCTATATCACGAACAATGTAGTCCACAAAAGCGAACAAAATGGCTCTACATGTGATTAAATGTTCTACCTAGAGAACAAACTTGTAACTCGCGAACAATTTAATTTTACACTTTGGGGTGAGCCAAATATGTACAAACTAAAAGCAATTAGTATGAAAAATTAATTAAAATAAAAATAAATAATAAAACAAATAGAAATGGAATATTAAATCAAAAGAAAAATGTAGCAATATTTTTTTGAGAAAAGAAAAATGTAGAAATAGAAAAAGGATAAAACAAACATGGGCTGGCCATAG
>CM014274.1:6287402-6339914 GCA_004135705.1 Alloteropsis semialata
TTTTTCTCTCCACGTTTTTTCCGTCCGCTTCTTGCTGCGACTTCCCTCACGGCCCCACCGCATCCGTCCCGCGCCCCTGAGGAGAGACGGTGGAGCTTCTTGCCCCAGAGGAGAGACGGTGACGGCAGCCTGGCCCCATGATTTAGAAAAAAGAAAAAAATAAAAAAAATAAAAGGAATAACCATTTTATTTAATTAAAAATTGTATTACTAATTATTTCTATCCCATGATTTAGAATAACTATTCTAAATGTTTGTGTTATGAAGAAATGTGTTTGTTGGGAGATGGTAGTTGGAGATGTTGAATAAAATATAGCATAGTTGATACAGAGGATGTATATGATGGGTGCGAGAGAGATGAATATAGAGGAGAGAATCTCGATGACTAAGATAGAATATTTCTTTTAAAGAATGAAAATAGAGCATGACGAGTGCGGATAGCGTAAAATCGCTTTCGTTAACGAATCCATTTAGTACGGAGTACAAACTAATGGAGAAAAGGCAGTTAACTGAGGAAACGGTTTATATCAGAAGCTCCACCCATGCTTCGAGTGACACTTATCAACAAGTAAAATTAGCAAAAAATACCAGGCATGTAGCGCCAAAAAAATATAATCGTCCAGTGAGAACAGAGCCAACAAAACTAACTGATATAAAAACAGAAACATCTTATAGATATAGAACAAAAACCAACCACGAATAATAATTCCACAACAAAGGATCAAGGCAGTCTGGACATGGAAATCAAAGAAAGAAACGACGACAACACCGAATAAAGGTATTCAGAAGAGCAACAACGAACACAGGTATTCAGAAGAGCATGTTCAAAGGGTAGCACCTTAATATTAAGATTAAAATATCCAGAACTCCAGATCCAAACTAACAGCTTTGTTCACATCACAAACTTAAAACAAAAATGCCTGTTGCAGGACTACAGGTAACCATAAGTGCCATAGCACAAGTTCAGAAAGCCGCATAAGATAGGACTACTACGATGTGACTACTCGTCATCCTCATCGTCATCGTCAGCACCACCAGAGGCGTTGAGGGCATTGAGCCTTGAGACGAGGCTGGCCTTCCTCTGCTCATAGGTCAGCTTCTTGGGGTTGTACCTAAAATAAACAGATGGGTCAGACATAAGCAAATCATGGAATTAGGATGTGTACTCGGAATTATTCACGAGATATGTAGGATATTTACCTCTTGTGCTCCTTGGGTGGTTGCTTGGTTGACTTGGGCATGATAGGATCAGCACGGATGGCAGCATGGACTTTCTTGTACAGAGCTTCCATGTCATCAGCCTCAATTCCCTTCTTGATGTACTCACTGAAGTGAGTCTGGTACTTCTCTGGCTCTTCATCAGCCAGAGTCTGGAACAATCACGAGAATAACAGCATCAGTAACAAAACCTCCTCCAAAACAACAGCAACTATTAACTGCAAGTTGATAAAATCACTTGGGAACAAACAAACGAAATGCCCAAACTCACCCTCATGTAGTCAGCAACATGGCCACCAAGAATGTACTTGCGGTGGATATCAGCATCCAGCGACTTATCATCTTTCTTGAAACCAGCAAACCTCTTCTCGCTGTGAGGAATATCCAGACCACCATCCAAAGCTCCCTGCAGCAACAAAGTGCAACTCAAGTTAGTTCCACTTAGGCTGCATGTCAACTCAAAATTGTTTAATAAAAATCACATAAATGCAAATGTATATTCTTGCAATGTGAACCATGATATGAAAGTTTCTATGATGCACAAACATAATGACAATTGCAACAAAGGGAACTAATCAGATATATGACTTGAGGAATACAGTGACCTCATATTAAAAGCATGCATTCTAGTCAAGTAAGTTACAAAGAAATTGCCAAGGAAGCATCCTGCTAGCATAAGATCCTAATACAAATGAACATATACCTTCAGGGCACCGAAGACACGATTTCCAGTGGTAGTCCTGACAAGGCCAACATCCAAGAGAGCACGGAACGGCCTCCTCTCATCAGCTGGCTCAACAGAGAAGTCCTCACCAGTTGCCTGCAAAAAGAAAATATGTCAACAAATGTGACCAATGTAACATCAGGGAAAGAGCAACTTTTAGAATTAAATAAGAGAATGGTTTGCATACCTCAACATTACCCTCATACTCCTGATCCAAATCACGGATCTTGAGCACACGACGAGCCAAAAGAAGACCCGTGCAGTACGCTATAAGATGGGTACAAGGAGTTAACTTAGACAACATAAATACATTTAGTAACATGATGAAGTATACACATTCATTACTGACAAAAAGATACCTGCAGCATAGTTGGTCAGACCAACTTCAAGACCATATTGTGGCAGCTCATGGGAGTAGGCAGCAGCAAGAACCATATCACCCGCAATACTGGCAGATACAATTTGTGCAGTGATGTCTTTGTTGGTCTAAGGTGATTGTGTTAAGAGATACAATACCTCCAATGCTCGAAGTGAGATAATAATATAATAGAAACCAGATGATCAATGAACAAAATGACTACATTTAAAGGATACAAATCGCACAACAAATCGGTATTTGGGTGTATTGTACTTGTTCTTGTCTTGGTTAATCAACCTGATCCTCGCCCTGTAGTCAGTCTTACCAGCTGCAAACAACAGATATAGACTATCAGACACATCAGATAAGAGAAATATGCCAATAGAGCAGACAAAAAAAATACCGCGTCTTCTCTTGAACTTCACTTGGAAACGCTTGAAGTACGCATGGGTCTTCTGGGTCTTGACAAAACCACCCTGCAGTATAATGTACATGAATACATTGTCAGTGAGAACTAACAACTATTCATGCATGAGATGCTCTATGTTGCTGTCAACATGATACAAGCCAATAAAACTCAGAAGCCATTCAACAAATGGATCATTACCAACAGTAACACAAAGGATGACCAAGACACTAACGAATTCGAGAATTGATCTCATGGCACAGAGATTTCTACAAACAAATTCCAAAGCAATTGTAGATCCAGCAACCCAACAATTAATGCAATTTCTGAACACCAAACAGTATGGAAGATTGAAACAACTTTCATAAACAGACCAAAAGGCAGCCAAAATCGGCCTTCATGCATTCTACAGCAGATCCACATGTGTGAACCCAGAAATAAATCAACAAATATTTCGATCGCATATGAACAAATCACTCACAATCCAAGCGATAACCAACCCATTACCCTAAAAGAAACTGCGAATACCAGTCCATTCCCGTCCTTCTCCCGCTAAACTTCCAGCTGAGATAATACTTAAGTTTGCGGGTTTACAAGGGGAGATGCATAAAGGATGCCACATCCAGTTCAACCACTATTACTTCAGCCAAAAACATCTATCCAAGTTAAACACGCGGAGCGGCCTTGCCGCCGAATCCGCTCATCTCGGCTGCGACCTAAACGATTCCCATGCCGGGCCCCTCGTTGGTGAACAAATCCACCGAACCAAACGCTAGATGCATACGCATACACGCAGCGAACGACAGGAAAAACACGAACGGAGAGGAAGGGCTCGGGATCTTACCATCTCGGTCGCCTGCGGTGGCTGTCGACGCGGCGGCGGCGGCGGCGGCTTCTCCTAGCGGGCGAGAGGGTGGAAGCGGAGGGTGAAGGGTAGGGTTTATAAGGGCGGCTCCGGGCCCTTTTAACTCTGGGAGAAACCCTAGCCATCCAGTGGACGGATGGATCGCGTGGTCTCGTTGTGGTGGACGGCCAGGATCGATTTGAGGGTTGCGGGACAAATGGGCCTTCTGTCGGTCTTGGTGGGCTGCGAAATAGAGCCATATGCGTTATATGGATTTATGGGCCTTTAATTCCTCCTTTCTAAAGTGGCCCGTTTGGTCACAGCAAAGTACTCTTCATATACTTTCAACTATTTTTTCACCTGATTTATTTTTTATTAAAAAACATAGTTTCTTACATTTTTGGAAACGATAGTTTCTTACTTAAAAAAATCAGTACAGACGCAAACACTCACACTCACCCCTACGAATACACGCACGCAAACTCTACCACTGAAATAATATCGAGGGGCTAGGTCGGCTGTTCCGATCTTAAGATTGACAAAGTCACCACACGCGCCTCATTATCGAGGGGCACGTCGCCTACCACTGAAATAATAGTGCCGGTTAAATCTTGAAATAAATCCAGGAAAATGTGACATCCGTGCCGAGTCGGAGACTCGAACCCGGGTGAGCAGGTTCTACCACAAGAAACCTAACCAACTAAGCTACGCTTAGTTCCACGATAGTTTCTTACATTTACAATCGTCTCACTAAAATTGAAGTGCAGGCCTTAAAAAAAGACCAATCGTTATGATTCTTTTAGCTGAGTTCCATATCTATTTGACCTAAGATGGAACATGATAGTTTTGTAATTTAGGATGGAAAACCTATCTTGATGAAATCTATGACCCACTGGTACACCGTACGCACAAGTTAGAAGCACGAACTAGGTAGCATATGTCAATGTAAGATGACTCTTTCAATTAGGGTTTCAGTGGAATTATAGACAAGTTACGAGCTTACAGCCTACTCCCGCCTTGAGTCCCAGCGCAGGGGTTGTGGAGCTGGTTTTGTAAACTGTCTTATTTAATACTCCTAATTAGTGGTCAAAGTTATAAACAGTAGTACTAAATTTTAGTACACGTGGATCCAAACAGGGCCTGGTAATCCTCTGCCAGCCGCCCCCCACTTTTACAAGGCTTTTTCCCCGTTTTGTTTAGCGTGCGCGTGAGTGGACACTAGACCTGCGGCTGAGCTGTGACTTTCATGGGAAGACCAGTGACCCATACCAGAAATTGTGGGCAAAGATAAAATATGTTGTGTCTAATTTCAGTAAAACTATGTCCTAACCCACATCCGTATACAGTCAGATTTAGATTATCCATATCTGCATTGATATCAAAAACTTTTATCGGAACGAGAGACATAGGTGACTTACATACTCATCTTTATCATATAGGTGAACAAAACCTTTGTTCTTATGATTACCTAGTTTCAGTCTACATAATTGTGTAATGAAACTGTGCACTGAGATTGTCCTCGTGGCAGGACATGATCAAATTGTCCATGATTTCCTTTTATTTTTGAAACATGTCTAGGATTTCCTTAATTGCAAAGAAAGCGTGTTTCCAGCAAACCAATGAGGCGTCTTTATGGCTTCTTTTGGCTTATACACGTCAAACCGAGGCTGAATTTGCCCGAAGCAAAATGTGTGCACCAAATCAAATTTTGGCACAGAGACCTGGCGAGATTGATGAGCAATTCCCCAACAGCTCAATAAAGTAAAAAGCGAGAAGCAATTCATATTGCCACTGTGGTTCACACCGGACCTGGACTACTAGGAAGGCCGGGCGCACTTCGCCGCGCCAGCAGAATAAGGGCTCCTGTGGGCTGCGGGCTGGCTGCGTTTGGCCGGACGGGCCTCTTTCATTTTGGATTGTGTTTAAATGAGTGTGATCGGATCTGCTTTCTTTAGATTCTGGAAGCCTTTCAATATCTATGAGGCATATTGCTAGTGAGCAAAAGAGTCTGTCCTGATTGTTTTCAGAAACATCTATGTAAAAAAAAGAAAAATTTGTTATTAAATTGATGCAACGGAAACATGTATTCATGTTGTTGTGTTTATGAGAACAAACTGGTGTTCATTCTTTCAGAAATCGACATGCAAAGGAAACAGTTTCAGTTATTAAATTCATGCACAAAGATCTGGAACATTGAATATTCTGTATGAATGAGTGGAAGATTTAGTTTGGCTGAGCACGCAGTTGAACTGGAGTTGGCACAAAGAGCACTGGTCATAAATCTTTTTCAAGGTTTCATAGGTACATTACATTGGCTAACCTGGGCACCGATACACACATAACATTATTTGCTTACAGATAGATTCATTGTTTGATTACCTACTGAAGTTTACACCGATACACAATGGCTGCCTAACATATTTCACATGCATACATCATTTCAGTCCTAAATTAGAGGCGCTTGACTATACAGAATAACATTGATTGGTTAGTCTTCAAAATCCATGCATTGGAAATATCTGCCATAGCAGTACGTCCCTTGTGCGAAGACCAAGCATGTTAATAATCCAGTATTACTTCATGTTTCATTTGCTGGGCGACGGCAACAACTGGGCAAAATGAGTAGTTGATGTTCACTCAGTAGCGTCAAACACACACTTCCATTTCTGTGTACAGAAGAAATTAGAATCTACTCCCTCCAACCCATTATATTTGACGTTGGTTAGTTCATTTTTGAACTAACCAACGTCAAATAAAGTGATATGGAGGTAGTATCTCAGTTAGGTTCATGGAAAAGAAATTTATTATTGACAACAGAACTTATTCTAAGGTCTCTCATCTGTGATAAGACGCTTTCTGGCTTTGTGTGTAGCACTGGGGTCTGAATCACTGTAAATAGCATAGCGATATCAAGAACTTATGTTGCTCATAATAGAATCTTATATTTAAAAAATCCAATTGTCATTACTTTATTTTTGTCAGGCAGGCGTTTTATTTCTGTCGTGTCTCATATGTATAACATATAGATAAACTGGAGTGGATGATCATTACACAGACAAATATACATTGAGCATGCGAATGATAGGTACCTTAAATCAGCAGCGGTCTGTTCAAGCTCTGTTTCTCTTAATTTGCGCTTGAGCCTCTTTTTCTGGAAAATACGCCTTTGTAATCAGGAAGCCTAATACATTTAAATAAGCAGGGATATGTTCTATCTAGAAGGGGATCACAAATTCTATCTAGAAGGGGCACCGCAAAGCAAACTAATAGCAGCCGAATAAAACTTGCACTATCCCAGGACTTCACATTAATAGACCAAAAAACACAGGCACACGGGAAGCAAGGCATTGCTATCATTACCACATGATTAATGCAATTTAAAGGCACAACACTGCAACAAGAAGGCAGCTCAAGAATCACACAAGCTGTATGCACGACCTTAATCAGAAGGCAATCCCAGGATGACAGAATCTAAGCAATAGAGCAATGTAGACAGCAGAAAGGCACTCAACACAAATAACCTCTAGAATGACAGGATAAGCACACACCACCATAATGAAAAGCTAACAAAAGAATGACAGAACATATGCAGTACAACAAAGTAAGCAGCACAGACAGGCTATTGAGCAAAGGAAACATTCGACCAAAGGAAAGAACGGTGGAACACAAAAACACAGCAACGAAATCACCTAACAGGAAGAAGAAAAGAACAACCTCGCGCTTCAGGACACGGAGAGACTGAGATAGCACCCGTGGATCTGAACGAAAGGCAGCTGCGCAGAACCGTGGACAACACACCGCAGGCAAACCTCCAGAACCAGCACCAACCCTAGCACAGGATGTCGAACAACAGTGAGAAGAGATACAGGCTCAGGAGGCGAACCTGGCGATGGGGAAGGCCGCACGAACAACGGCGGCGGAGTGAAGACGATGACAACAATGCTGAAGCGGCGATGAAACCTAGAGGCGCAGCCGAATCCAAGTTATGGGCCGCCGCAGCAACCAGGCACGCGAATTTCTTTGCGAGACACGGGCTGGGCGAACGAAAAAGCACACCTGGGCCTCAAAACAGCTTCCGCACGACCCACAGGCGAAAAAAAGCACCGCACAGTGGCAACAGGCGTCCCAGCGCCCGGATTTCCCCGGCGATAGGGATCTACATCCTAGCATTGCCAAACTATAAGAGCATCTCCAACAATCTATCTATTTTTCGCTCTCTATTTGACTCCCTATTTAAGTTGGCAGAAAGATTCCTCTTCATACTGAGTTGCTCACTCCAACAGACTATCCATTTCCCACTCTCCAAATCCCACTCTCCAGTCTCTTACTTGTGGGACATACCAAGTTTGACAAGTGGGGAGAGAAATTTGGAGAGTGAGATGTGATAGCAACTGAGATGGGAGTTCTGTTGGAGAACAAATTTTGATTTGACTTGCCAAAATTTAGTTTAGCAAGTCACACAGGGTTTCTTTTGGAGATGCTCTAACAATGGCCGAAATTTGGTTGGGCAACCGGAGGTTCTTCACGCTCCACCGGGACGCCGTCGAACGCGTGGCCTACCCAACCAGTCCACTGCCCAAGCTCAAGTGCTCAACTTCAACTGACGGAGTCCGAGGCACTGAGCCATCATCGTTATCGATCGGTTGGAGCTGCAGGAACCAACCTGAAAACGACCGCGGCGGGGAGGGTGCCAAGGACATCTGAACATGTGGCGCGCGTAGCGCTGGGACGGGGGCCACCACGGCCACCTCAACGCCGGCGAGCCACACCACACGCCGAATCTCTGAACGCCAATCCGCGCAATCCCGGCAAAATCCGCACCCCGGCTCGCCGTCGCACTGGCTCCACTCGTCCCGGATCAACCCTCTCCTCCACACACCCGCCCGCGCGGAGAGACACGTGCCGGTGCCGAGTCTCCGGGCTCCAATCCAACCAGTTCGCCGCGGCGAGACCGCCCCACCCTCGACGCAACGAAACGGATGGGAGCGGCAGCCTGACGCGATGAGCCCGCCTGCCATGCTGCTGCCCGTCGTCTGCTCCGCCGCGCCCAGCTGCTCCCCGCTCTGCCCGGTGCGCCCTCGCCCTCCTCCAGAACCCCCCCTCCCGGACAGGACCAGCCGATCCGTAGCGGTTTCGCTTGCCGTCTTCACGAGCGCTGATTGCCTTGGTACGATTTGCTCGCTTGGCAGGTGACGGCGTCGCACGTCGTCGCGCGGGTGCCGCGGAGGATGGACGTGGGCGCCGCGCTCAGGTCCTACGCCGACCTGCTCGTCGCGCAGGTGCCCGACCGCCCGCCGCTCGCCGACTCCTCCATCCTTTCCCCCTACACCGCCGCGCCGGACGACATCGTCCGAGGCTTCGGCGGCGTGCCTGCCGAGCTGCCCAGCGCCGGCGCCGGCGCCGACGAGCTGTATGCTGCACGGGGACCGACCAGCCGCTGACGTTCGTCGCGGACCTGGCCGCTCCCGACCAGACCGCTGCCGCCACTGCCACTGCTGTGGTCGACTCGGCCCCCAGCGACGCCGCGGAGCGGGCCCTGTCGGACGCGCCGTTCCCCACCACGTTCCCGTCCGACGCGTCCGAGGTTGAGGACTCCGTGGCCAGGATCATCGATAAGCTCAGCAAGCAGGTCTTCCAGGCGGAGGACGCGCTCACCGAGGCCTACGACAAGCTGAGGCTGTCGGCGTACGACGCGCTTGGGGCCTGGAGGAAGACGGTGCGCGAAGCGGTCGGTGGGCTCAAGGCCTCGGTCGATGCCAGTAAGGAGCAGGCCGCCGGAGGGGTCACGGACGCTTCCGGGGCGTTGCAGGAGAAGGTGGCGGGAGCAGGCGCTGTGGCTATTGATGTTCTTAGGAAGGCAATTGTTGCTGCAGAGGATTCATTGGGAAGTGCAGCGACATTTGTTGTGTATTCTTACGGATCCGCAAAGGAGTCTCTGCCACCGAATGTTAGAGATTTGTTGAGCTCCTCTGAGGAGAAAGCTAGTCTAATTTTGAGACCAATCGGAGATGCTCTTCAACAGGTATGTTGCCCCAAGAACCTGATTTCATTAGCCCTTGTTCTTATCATTACTTTACTGCTATTTCTCACTGAGCAAGTATGAATGATCTGCTAAACATCCAGATATATCCATTTTCATGAACATTCCACTATGAAGTTCATTGTTGATGTAGCCGCTAATAGATTTTGCTGCATCTAATGATTCAGGTATATGTAGTTGTTGAAGGTGTTGAAAAGAATGTTGGTTTGGATCCAAGTGATCCAATTGTTCAATTGGCAGTTGTGCTTGGAGGTTCAGTGACGATAGGGTAAAGGAATATTTCTTTGCTTTGCCTACCTCACCGCTAGTCGCATCTTATTTTCAAAATTCCCTCTAAATTTGGCTACATTGTAGGGCATCATACTGGCTCTTCATATACGGTGGTTATTCAGGAGACCTGTCACCTGAATCAGCATTGGATCTATTGAAAAATGATGGCAAAGCCGTACTTATCGATGTTCGGCCTGAGGCAAGATATTGTAAATCTCACTGGCCTTTTCTTCTTTCGTGTCCTTTTCCATCTAAGCTCTCTTCTGGATCCAGTTCATAATACATATCATTTTCAAATGCTAGAAAGGATAATTTCAAATGGTAGGAAGGATTATTTATTGCTTATTGATTATTAGTCACCTTCAGCACAACGGTTTACTGCCAAACTTTTTGAGGCAAGAGATTGTAAATCTCGCTGCCCTTTTCTTTCTTTCATGTCCTGTTTCATCTTAGCCCTCCTTTTGATCCAGTTCATAATTCATATCATTTCATATTGCTAGAAATGAATATTCAGTATCCACCTTCTGTCTTGTTGCTACAGTACAGCAGTTTGCTGCCAAGTTATTTATTCCTGTCATGCTATTTCCTGCAACTAATTTATTTCGTGCAAGTATAGTTACTGAAGGTTCTTTACATGCTTTTTTAGCATAGGAAAATGCAACCAAGCTCACTATCAGATTATGCTATGTAGGATTTGAGGGGAAAAGATGGTGTTCCTGATCTACGCCGTGGGGCTAGGTCTAAATATGCAAGTGTAGCTTCACCTGAGGTATGCCTTATTTCAGCTAAAAAATCTCCAGAGGCACTTGATTATTCTTTCAATCACTCGGTGATTGCTGAACATTTCCTATGTATGCTTACACTGATTTCAGCTCCATTCATAAGGATAAGCATGGCATTGCAATGAGTGTCCATGTCACGCTAGCATGGGCTCTTTCAGTTTCTCTGATAATTATTCCATATGATTATCCTCTTTAGATTAAAGGGCCAATAAAGAACATGCTTAAAGGTGGAAGAGATGTTGATGATGCCTTACTTGCAGTTGTCATCCGAAACTTGAAATTGGTCAAGGTATGCTTTTACTGAAGCATAAACTTTGTATCTGCCTTCTGATATTTCTTTACAGTAAGTTATAGTATGTTTTTGCCTGCCACTGTAGGGCGATTCAAAGGTCATAGTTATGGATGCTAATGGAGCCCGATCAAAAGCCATCGCTAGGTTACTGAAGAAGCTTGGTGTGCAGGCAAATTTCGAATGCTTTGTGTTTATTGGTAGTTCAGTGGCATGTATCTTCGCCCCTGTCTGAATTTGAAAATTTGGGTGCAGCGACCTTACCAAGTTAAAGGTGGTTTCCAAGCATGGTCAAAGAGCCTGCGTGTCAAAGAACTTAAACCTGAGACTGCATTAACGGCATTAAATGAGGTAAAAAGAATCAGAACCAGAAACTCGCCTGTTAACCAGGAGCCTGTTCGCTTGGCTTATCAGCCACCAGCCAGCAGTACTTCAGTCTCACAACAAATCAGCACCAGCCACCAGCCACCAGTCAGCCAGCAGTACTTTTCTCTCACAACAAATCAGCACCAGCCACCAGCCAACCGAACATGCTCCAGAAGGATTGTACCAGCTATGGCAATCTTGTCATACTCCAGACAGATGTTTTTATTTTCTTTCAAGATCATGTTTGGTAGCTTTTATCACTCTGACCTATCATTGGAATAGTTCATCTAGATTTTGCCTCTTGCGAGCAGGCATTTAAAATGTCTCATAAATTAATGATCTACATAATTGTACCCTTTATTGTTGATCACTCACATTATTGTCTCGAACACATGCAGGACATTGAGGAAATCATTGAGCAAATAAAGCCCACCCCAACTCTTGTGTTTGGATCTCTTCTGGTAGGTCACTGGTCTTATTCTCATTTTCTTGTGGTTTGCTCTGGTTGGCACACTGTCATGCTGTTCCTGAATATATTGCAACTAATTTTCTGCATTTTGTAAGAGCTAGTGCCATTAAAAGTTCAAGAGTATATATATACAACACAGAACACTTATTTTACATGTATGCTGCCTTTATAGCTCTTAGATGTATTATTCTTTTTTCCCCTGACATTGTTGGATGCATTTTTTTTCTTGACAATTTTGTCTCTCTTTTTTGACAGGGCCTCTCAGCGCTTTCCTATGGTATACTAGGTAGGTGTACCAGTAAATCGTGTTGTTGTCTGATTCATACTTCATACATTACTTGGTTAAGACACGTATGACTTGATACCAGAACGGCTCTTAGACGAATGACTTGTGTTCCCGAGAGTTAAATACAGTCCACATTATTTTTCATTTCTTGTTGCTAGTTCATGATGGCACTTGTTGCTGGGTCTTTTAGAATCTGATTGGAAGAAGAAACATGTGTTACTGCAGCTGAATTGGGATATCAACTTTGATTTACTGACTTTGTTCACCGTGCCTGCAGAATGGGAGACGACTCTGCAATACATCGCTGTTCTAAGCATTGGGCTGGTATGTAGTATGCTTGACACACAACATATTTGTTTACCCTATATAATCTATAAGTATACATCTGTATTTACGGAAAACAATACAATATAACTCTGCACTCGTATATTATTACTGTTTAACATCGAATATATACATATCCACTTGCAAAAGGCGGCAGCAACACAGCTTACCTGAAATTTTCCATTGTTTTGGATAGACTATCTACTTGCGATTCTCTACATACCAGAGCTCCGAGGATTTGGAGCAAGACCTAAAGTAAGTTATCTTGGAGTTAGTGTGTGTTTTTGTATCAAAATATGCTTTTTAGTTGATTTGAAGCCTTAGATTACGAGCCCAACACCAAAGAGATCATTACACGTTCTCTCTTTGCCTAGGTTGTTGCTGTCTCCAGTACAAGTAGGAGCAGAAGCGTTATCATTGGCAGCTAAGAAGATAGAGCCGAACAAGGTCGGCCTGCCAACGTCCCCCTCCACGACGGCGGTGAAAGACCGTGTTCTCCAGGCGGCGGCGAAGCACGAGTCGCAGCCATCTGACGCCGAGGAGTCGTCGGCCCAAACGGCCGAAGCATGAGGTATCGAGGTTGGTGGTCAGCTCCAATCCGTGCAGCTGAATAAGAGCTGGGTCGGTAGCCACTCCGGTAATTTGTGAGTTTGATTACGTTTCTGATCTGTAAGTAACCGTTATGAGTTGAGCCACTGGAAGCAGCTGTAAATTAACGAGTAACAAGCAGCATTAGTAAGTTGTTAACGAACTTGTGTGTTAGCAAAAGAGGATGTCCATGTTCCTGTGTGCGTGCAATCTGGCAATTGGCAAACGTGAGATGGTTTACGCACCTGGACTGGACCCTGGCAAACGTGAGAGTTTGGTGTAGTCAGTCCAGTCCGGTTACTGGGTTGTCATCTCCGGCGACATCGACAACCTTCGGTGATACGAAAATTCAATGCTGCAGCTGAGCTTGATTGAGCTAGTGCTCAGTGAAACAAGTACGTCCCCGGTCACCTGGTGAAAATGAAATGCTGCTCATCTGAAGAAGTACCGTACAAATCTTAATTCCGGCGTGAAAATGCTGGATGCCGCACAGCTAACCACACCCATCTTTTTTTCGGCGACATTTCGTCTGCTGGGCATTGAATTTTTTTTTTATTTGGTACGCGAAAATTTAGTTGCTGCCTCGCATATCAGTTCACTTGTTTTTTTTAAAAAAAAAAGTTTCCTGTAAACAATTGACCTTTCTCAGTTGAAGAAACAAGGCGCGCTGCTTTGCACTTCTGCAGCCGTCTGATCGTCTCCGCTCTCCAACCAACGGCTCTACAGGTGCGGAAGCCGGAAGGCAACGGCACGCCCGCATAGGATCCCTCGCGGCAGTCAACTAGTCAAGCAACGTCTCTCTTCTCTTCCCACTGGGCCCCACGTCCCCTCCCTCCGGACCCCACCCACCAGACTAGCCGTTGCCCCTCACGGCCTCACCTCCCGCCGCCGCCGCGCCCCCCAACGGCCACATCCTCCGCGCCGCCCCGCCCGCCGGGCATAAGTACCCACCATTCCGCCGCTCCAACTCCACCTCTCGAAACCTCCCTCCTTCCCTCGCTCGCTCGCAGTCGCAGCCTGCTCCCCTCCCGGCTCCCGCAGTCCCGCTCCCTCGGCTCCAAGGCAAGCGGCGGCCGGCGGGCAGAGACCAAGCGCGCGCGCGCGTCCACAGACCGGATCCGGCGGCAGCGATGGCGGGGAAGTCGCACACGCACAAGGCGTTCCTCCTCTGCAACTACGTGCTCCTCGGCGCCGCCTCCAGCTGCATCTTCCTGACGCTCTCGCTGCGCCTGCTGCCGTCCGCGTGCGGCCTGCTCCTGATCTTCCTCCACGCGCTCACCGCCGTCTTCTCCGCCGCGGGCTGCTCGGGCTCCTTCACGGCGCCCGCCACGCCCGCCCAGTGGCACAACGCGCACACGGCGGGGGCCGCCCTCACCGCCATCTTCCAGGGCGCCGTCGCGCTGCTCGCCTTCACCCGCACCTCCGACTTCCTCGCCGAGCTCCAGTCCTACGTCCGCGACGAGGACGCCGCCGTCATCCTCAAGATGATCGGCGGCCTCGGCACCGCCATCTTCGTCCTCGAGTGGGCCGCGCTCGCGCTCGCCTTCTCCCTCCGCCTCGACGACGAGGACGACGACGACCTCCATGCCAAGAGCTGGCAGTCCTACAATGTCTGATGGTTCCCGCCTTCCTGCTGTGGTGCTGCCACAACACTGTTGCGAGTAATTTGAGGATTCATTGATTCTTTGCGTGTTCTAGTATGTATTTGTTCCTCTCATTCTTTTGTACTACTGTGTACTATTGCTGTCAGCAGATATTATCAAAACAAATATATATTGCTTTTGCTACAAGTCTCATGTATGCATTCTTCAGATTTCATGCAGCAGGTTTCAAAAAACCATTTCTGCAGCCAATTGTCAATTGAACAGTTCCATATTGCTTATTCGACAGAGTCACACAGAACAAAAAAAAATCCAGACTCAATAGGTCGCACTAAATAAAACTGTTCACACAGGTTGCAGCAATGACCAATTTCAGAACAATAGCTTGCGTTAACAATAGATTAATGAACATGTTGAACACATGAAGCCAGACAAATCAACTAAGTATCCTTCATAAATAAACTTATTTTCTGGCTAAAATTACAACATGTCAACACCCAGAAACGTAATCCAGATCTCCATGTTGTCAAAACAAGACCCAAGTTCCACTTGGATCATCTCCAGTAAGTGACAATGCAAAACCAAGTTGCTCTTCCGTAGCCTTTGTACAAGCATCACTATTTCTCGAGAGCTTTGTGCTCATCTCAGTGCATAGCTCCATTGAACCCTGATGCAACTTGAGAAACAAAGCTTCAGGGTTCAGGATATATCATCTTGTCAGGAACTCTACTGGGGTGAGGGAAACAGATTAATCTGAGGAGCTTCCATGCCACCATTGCCATTTTGAACGGTTTTAGATTTCAACCGCAGCTCGGGTGAAGATGCCAGAGCATTGATGGCCTCTTCTGGAGGTAAACACCGCTTCGAGAAGTACATTGCAATGCCTTTGGTCTTTTTTGATCTCACTGAAAAACAAGTAACCTGGTTAGTGAGGATATTTGTTAACAACAAAGTATTCCTAATTTCCTTACTGCCAAAAGAACAGGTGGAGAAGAGTACCTGGTGAAGAATCTAAGCCTAGCTTGTCAAGAATCTCTTTCTTGACCTGCAGAGAAACAAACAAAGCTTTAGTATAAAACACATTAAATCCATTTTAACCTTGCAGGCATAATCAGCCTGTAATCACAATACAGACGCAAAGAAATTAAAAGGGCAGTATTGTGGCTTTGAATGTGAAAGCATTCTAACCTTCCAGTGATTATCAACAAAGTCAGATATCTCCCTCACTTTACGATTCAGTTGGGACTTAGAAACATTTGGAAACTTCTGCTGCAGTAATTCAACCACCTTATTGATGCCATCTCGACATGATCGAATCACCTGAACCTGCATTGGAATTGAAGCAGAATGAAATCACCAGTACGCTTGCTTCAGACAGATACTCGCTGCTACTATTTACTCAATACTTACAATTTCAGGCAGGTCACTTTCTGGTATAGCAGATGCAGATGAAGGAGAACCATTTTTCACATTGGACTGGTTAGTTTCCTCAGCACTTGCAGATGAGTTGTCAACTGTAAGCATATCAACAACCACACCTCCTGGACAGAGTCGCATTGAAAGAACTTGCAGGCATAGTTGCTCAATCTTTGCTGTTCCCTTGAGGTCTTCAGCAGCCAGCAATTCAGCTTTTTCATGATTTAGGTTGGAGATGACAAGAGGCTGGCTCTTCCGAAGAGCCTGCTCAGTCAAAGTGTTCAGGACTTTCTGCTGGCGCAGTAGAGACCTGAATTCTTCAACTTCTGTGCACTGACCAGTTGGTGAGCTACTGGTTTCCTCATCCTTATCATCCAATAGACTTTCAATCTGTATCCCCTGCAGAAACAAAACTCCATTGGTGAAAGTGAAACAAAGAACATTGCTCATGTAATTGAGGTACTATAACACACTCTGAAGATGAAACACCTACTGGCATCGTATACATACAGTTCTACATATTTGAATGTGCATTATAATTTGTAACTAAAAAAAGCACATCAAATGGAATAGAACTGAACAAAACTGCTACTCATGCAAAGAACTTGTATCTTCCTACTTTCTACCACACCAGTACACTACACACTTAGTTTACCCCACTATTTTTTTTCTTACAAGTTCAACATTTTAGCCATGGAATACAAGTCTCACTGTTACCATCTTTCATCATATATAAAACATCAACAGGTCAGTGTATAACTTTTATGAAATGTAGCATGTATCTATCGAGTGTTTAAGATGACAAATAGTTGGAGAAGATTTGCTGGTTTGACTAGCTGATGCACATCAGATTAAACAACATTTGGCTTGCTCTCTTGTCAATGAAATTGGTAGGCACTTGGTTGATTGAAACTAGCATTAAAAAACTGCACCACACCAAGACCAATGAGGTACCTCATTGTCCGAGAGATAGCCATCAGGCACAACAAAGCTATCTTCATCCTCTTCGTCTGTAATTTTGGAATCTTCTTCCATAACTTCATCACCATCCTTCTCACAATCAGAAAGACTCTCACCAGGATCCTCCTATGTAGAAAACAAAACATGAGTATATCTTACCACCAAGGACAAAAAAGCATGAGTATCAACAGGTACCTCTTCCCATTCATCATCACTATCAACCTCATAGTCAAGATCAGGGTCCATCTTAAGTGGACACCTTGGGCCAACAACATCACTGCAGATAATTGTAGAACAAATCATTATATTGCACTAAAATGGAAAGCAATGATAAAATATATAGGTGGCATGAATATTTGCAAGCCAACCTTTTCTTCCTCCAGGTTCCATAATATGCAGGCCTGTTACTTTTGTCAAATTGCAGAAGTTTCTTCCTGATCAATCTAGCTTGCAGAGATTTAGCATTACTAGTGCCATGACTTTGTGTCTCAGTAGCTGGTAGCATGTCAATGTCACTTTCAAGCTTATCATGTTCATTCTCCTGACTTGAGTTGTGGCAGTTATCTTCATTTGGAGTGGAAAGTATTTCATCAACCATATCATCTGAAGTTTTCTGAAGCTTGAGCTCTTTAAATGCCTCCACCTTGGGTTTGTGTCTGATACCCCATCTGGAGGACCTGTTGTAGCTAGATAGCTTCTTCCATCCAGAGATCTGCAACCTGTGAAAAATGATCATTAAATCAATTCACTTTTGTTAAGCGTGCAGGTGAAAGAAACAGAGTTCAGGAAATGTTGCTAACCTCCGAAGATCCTCTAAAACCCAGCTCTCTTGTTGAGACAACGAAGAGTCAATTTTTGATGTTGTTGCCGGTGCTGCCCCTTTGTTGTCAATGGGATCGTCAGCTGAATCATTCTCTCCAGATTTTTCAAGTTTTCCACTATCTTTCTTAGTTTTGAAGAAACGTTCCATCATAGAAGCTTGCTTTTGAATGGCTAGTTGCTTCTTGAGTTGTGCAGCTTCCTTCTCACGGCGCTTCTGTTCTTTCTCAGCTTCCTCTTGCTGCTTTTTCTGTTGTTTCTTCATTTCAGCTTCTTCCTTTTCACGACGCTTCTGTTCTTTCAATGCTTCCTCTTCCTGCTTCTTTTGTTGTTTCTTAGCTTCAGCTTCTTCTTTTTCACGTCTCTTCTGTTCTCTTAGTGCCTCTTCTTGCTGTTTCTTTTGCAATTTCCTCATCTGAGCTTCTTCTTTCTCCTGGCGTTTTATTTCCTTCTCAACTTGCTTTTGCGCTTTCTGAATCTCCTTTTCCTAAAAATCAACAATATAACATAACAGCATTAGGGGAAAAGAAACTATGTGCAATTCCATTGATATAACGATTGTAATATTATGCCATGTACTCACAAGTCACAAAAAAAATGGGAAATAAAAGAGAACAAAGCACACCTGCAAACATTATATGCACTGAATAAAGATATTTCCTAGTTCAAACAGGCAAACTGCGATCACAACATAGTAGTCCAATATAATAAATACTAACTTATTTCAGCATTTGGCATATCTGAATATTGAGAAGTTAGGCTGTAGTACAATTACTGGATTTAAGAAGGTGCTTGCTAAAGGATAAACTGAAATACTACTGATGCACGATAACAACAGCTCCAAAAGACAGTTGTCAGAATGCCATTAGAATGTCTCAAGCATAGGCAATCAAGTGCTTACATTAACAGGCAAATTCCCATTCCGCAGCTCAGAGACACTCACATCGTCAAGTCTGCTGACATTTTTGTCACTTTTCTCTGTGTCTTGCGTCAATTCCTTAGCTGTTAATCCAACATCTCTCATGCCCCTTTATTGACAAAAGGATTACACATTAGAACTTTCAGAACTTCAAGGTACAAAGAAATTGTGCGTGTTAATCCAAAGAAATGCAAAGAGGGTACACACCTTTCTGTGTTGTTCTTTTGCGTCACTCTTTCCACCATTGATCTGATCCCTTCCAGGTTCAATGATTTATTTAATTTCAATGATGCTTTTCTGAAATCATTTACTTGGGTCTCAGCTCCCGGGTTTTCCAGAACTGACAAAGTTGCTGCCATTGATGCATTTGTTTAGTGAGTGGACAGATAAGAAATACAAGGAATAGGGAAATTAAAAGTTTACAGGTTCTGTGAAATGTGAATGTATGCACAAATATAAGTTGACTTGGCATCATGCAGTTTTGAAAGTAACAAACAGTAAAAATGCCATTGTTTTTTCTTGTTGAGATCAAGAAAACATATCATGCAAGCATGGGGCATACTCTTATTACACATTTTCAGCAGCGAAATGGAATATGTAGATAAAGTACTACTGGTTGGGACAAACAAAATGGCCAGATGAGTAAGAAAAGGTTTTCCTTACAATAGATAGCAGTGATCCTCTCATGGATTTTCTTTCTGACAGATCTCCGTGTACTTAGAATGCCGCGTGCTTTTACAGGCATCAGCTTCAAATCTCTTATCTGCACAAAAGAATCAGATTTTTAATGAAAAATTCAAGCAAAACGAATCAAAAGAGCACCAATTTGTAAAGGAACACCCAACTTACCTCCCAGCACCAGAGAGCTGGCTCTGATTCATCTTCCAACACATCAGCATCCGGGGAAGATTTCCCGTACATCATCCTCTGGCCAACGAGCAGGACAGAGCTACGGACTGAAGCCGTTGACACACCATCCAATCCCTTCATCTTCTCATATATCTCGTCCACCAACTTGGTCAGCCCAAGACTGCTTTCCTCAAGCAAGCAGCCAACCAACGCGTTGCCGGACAGGTTCCCACCATCAAACTGCATCTTGCGGTCAGAAACCTCCTTGTAATACTGGAAGAGCCCCTCGAGCTCCTGCTGGCATCCGGCAACAAGAGCATCCTTGTCCGCGGTAGCAATCGCCGGACCGTTTGAAGCCCTCTTCCGCTTCAACTGCTTCTGCACCTCCACGATGGTGTCCGTCAGCGTAGCAGGAGACTGATGCCCCGCCGCCACCGACTGGCTTGACGGCGTTTGGGCTGGAGTGGCGTCGATGGCCATCGAGTCACACGACTCGAGCTCAGGGGACCGGTTGAGAACAACGGGGCCGTCGACTTGCATCTGCGATTGCCCCAGGTCGTCGCGTTGCCCCGCGCCGTTGCGATCAGGGGCTTCATCGGGGCGAGCAGCGCCGAGAACCATGCCGCCGCTTTCCATCGCGAGAGGTTCGGTTCTTGCAGCTGCTACTCCAGGAACAAACCGGGCATTCCTCTATCCAATCTTCGTCCAAACGATGGCCCACAAATCCTGGGTCAAGATGAAGAAAAATGGAGGCATGGCGTTACAAATACAGTATTACTAGGATTTGCACAAACCAGAAACAGCGACAGATGGCTTACGAAGAAAAAGTAACCAGAGAAATCGCAAGTGAACACATTTCCGCACGAACTGAGACCAGTACCTGCAGATCCGCAGAGTCCAAGAACCGGAGTAGGGCGGCAAGCGTGCAGCCGGAGAAAGACGGAGGACGCGGCGGCGTCCGCGCTGGCCTCGGGGTGGTGGGCGGCGGCGGCGGTGGATCTGGACTGGGGATGTGAACGGGCGCGAGGAGGGAACTTGGAGGAATTGGAGGAGAGGAGAGGCGCCGAACCGGAAAGGGAGAGTATTTGTAAAGAGGCGCGCGCGCGCGCGCGCTTGGGAGGGAAGCGGGGGAAGCGGGGGCGCGGCGCGCAAAATGTTTCCCGCGGCCGGCGGTTTCCAGAATTTCGTTTCGTGGATTTGGCTTCCCGCGGGACGGCCCGCCGATAGGATGATGAAGATGAAGTGCCCCTCCACGTGTCTGTATGTTCCGTTAGAATATGAGCCCATACACGCCCACCTTTCTTCGTTCACACCCAGGCGGCCAGGCCCGGCCCATGTTTAAACGGTCCAGTTTTTATTTTCCAGAAAAAAAAATGTTTGCTATAATATCTCGAGTTTGAACCATGCAGTTTGCAAGGTCAGGTAGAGTTTGAAATTTTTTTTAGAGAGACACCCAGAAAGATGTCTCGAATTTGATTTATATCAGGGAGAATGATAGCCGGTACAAATAAAGGACAACTTAACACAAAATGACATCAAGAGCTTTCCGGTTGTCTTCTTTATTCGATTGTTTGTTGTCCACCGGAGTTTAGAAAATAGAGGCTAACAAGTCGTGTTACAATCATCCAGCACTACACAGGTTGCACGGGCGTTACTTGTCGAGTTGACCATGGGATACTCCAGTAAAATTGCCGCTTCACGAACAATCAAAAAATTATATTTCTCTCGGCCATTAATTGATATAGTTTGCTGAGTTTGGCAGAGTTGGTCATTTTTTGTAGCGAACAAATAGATTCTTTATTTATTATTTGTATCCATAAAGTGTTAGGGCGATACATTTTACAATTATCAGGCACCAAAATAAAGGCTCGATGCAATTTAGCGCACCCACACAGCCACACAACCGTTGAAAATAACATAGCAACATGTTAAGCTATTGTGAGTTACGCTATTTAAGCGTTCCTTAAAATGCATCTTAACGCAATAGAAAGATTCTACATATATTTTTCCTCTCTGACATTAATTCATAGGGTTGGGTAAAGTTGAACACTTATTGTAGCGAATAAATAGACTATTTATTAATGTATCCAAAGTAGTAAAATGTTACAATAGTAGTGCACCAAAAGGATTGATAAAATTTAGTACACTCTGCAAAACCACATAGCCATTAAATCGCCATGGTTCACAGCAGATGTGTTGAGCTTACCATGGGTTACTCTATTATACAATTTTTGAAAAAATACATCTCAACAAATGATTGAAAATTATATTTCTCTGTGTCATTGATTTGTACGGTTTGACGTGTTTGGTACTGGTAAACATTTTTCCGTAGCTAATAAATACACTTTTTATTAACTGTATATACAAAGTGTTAGCGTGGTACAATCATTGAGCACCAAAGGCTTGATACAATTTAGCACACTCCACAAAACCACACAGCTGTTTAGTTAACCACTGTTATTCTACTATAGGCTCTCTTTTTAAAATGCATGGATGATCAAAAAATTATGTCTCCCTCGATGGCACTGATTCATAAGTTTAAATATTTTCTGTTACTAATACGTAATACGCTTTTTATTAATTGCATCTACCAAGTGTTGGCATGCTACAATCATTGAGAACCAAAGACATGATATAATTTTAATCACCGGAAATCACATTGAGTTAACTATAAGTTACTTTATGTATTTCTTTCTGCCTCTTAACGGATGATCGAAAAATATACTCTCCTTTAAAGGTCAGGGCAACCGCTTGAAAAGGGCCTCTTAAGCGGTTGCTCGGCCTCTTAAGTGGTTTAAAGGGGCCTTCTTTTTGCGGTTGCCCTGCCTTTAGAGCAACTCCAGCAACGTCTTCTATTTATTTCTTTCAGTAGGGACTGCCTCTATTTTCTAGGGACTTGATTTTTCCTCCTAACTCCAACAATACCCTCTAAACAACCCTCTACTTTTTAGTAGCCCACTTGTTGGTTTCTATTTTGGAATAGAGGGCCCCTAGGCCTAGGGGGTGAGTGTGGCAGACCGCCCCAATTAATCCTGCTTAAGAGCATGGGACCGCTATCCCAGCAGTGCTCCACGCCCTTAAACCGAGCTAATCGTGCAATCCGTCGGATACCTTCCCGATTAAACCACCTTTTTCTCTCAACCGAAACAAAATAGCTGCAGTCCCACTCGAAGGTGGGCTCAGGCAGTACAACTCATCACACATTTTACATCACCCGGTTCACATAGGTATTTATACAAAAGCAGTGAATATGTTTTAGTTATTACAAACCAGAGTTATGTACAGCGGAAGACTACACATCGAAGCAAAAGGTATTATGCGGAGCCCTCGTACAACACCTAAACACCGCGGCCTGCGCCGGACTCAGGCGGCACCTGCTCCACAACCCAACCGTCAGGCAACGTGCACGGCCAAGTCAGAGCAGCAGAAGGGTCATAGCTCACCACCTCCAAGTCTAAAAAACAAGCCACAAGTAAGGCTGAGTACTAATTACTCAGCAAGACTTACCTGACAAGGTTAAAATTCTAGACATGCAAGGCTTTATGGCTGAGGGGTTTATTTTGCCAAAAAGCGCCTACTCAAAAGTTTCTATTTTCAATATTTTAGCCAAGTTTTAAAGTGAGCCTAGTCATTACTAAATTTGCCAAGCTATCCAATAACAATCAATGTTGAAAAACAATTGATTAACATGATATCAACATTTCTCCTCCAGCCACCTCGCTACACCCATTGACCAAGCCACTGATGTGCGACAAGCGATCAAGCAGCTTCATGTAACCGCGAAGGACGGACAACTCGAGTTGATTTCAACCATGCATGGGACAACCTAATCGCACGACCCGTGAGAGACACCCAGGACCTCACGAGGCAACCTTTCCCATCTCTCCCTGCCATCTGCCATCAGGGCCCACTCCACCCGAGTGCACGCCCCAACGGACCCCAGGTGCCCCAGGCAAACCTGTGCCGCGGCCACTGCTACACTCGCCATCAACCCCTCGCCCAATGGAGTAGGAAGGACCTGTCAGACGTCAGTTTGAATCAAGTACTAGGTTTACCAGTTTACCATATTTCCCGGCATACGATTAGTACCTTCAAAAGCTTGACCAACAACGCCACACAAGCAATGCCTTAGCCAACAATCCTCTGCGCAAGCGGGACATTCAACCAAACATGAACACCGCACAAGCCCCGCTTGCCGAATCTCCACTGATATAAAGTAAAACCTATATCTCGCGAGTGATAAGACAATCACTCGACTTCTACCGGTCCTAATTAAGCATAGCATTCTATTCGACCTATACATACTAGTATTAGGACATAGGTACCTAGGGAATCATGCAACTAAGGTTTCAATCAATTCCTCAAAACTTAAATGCACAACATAAGGCACAAGCAAGAGGGTTAGTTTCACAGTGGGTTATGCTCCGGGGCTTGCCTTCTTGATCACCGGTGGCCTTGGGCCCTTCCGAAATTTGATCCGGGTCTTGCGCAGTCGTCAAGTTCAGCTCAGCAACGGCGGGGTCGCTCTCGGGCTCAACCTCAAGCTCGTACACGCTGTCAATGATGGGGTGATTTACACGGGGCACAAGAATTATGCATGAGATGCATGAATGCAGAAACGATTACTATCAAGAATAATTACACAACTTGTGTCACTAGTCAATCATGCATGGAGCACTACGATTAAGAAAGGCAACAAGCACAGAAACCGGTCTGACCGGTTTTGAAGACCGGTCAGACCGGTCTGGCACTGGCCAGCCCAAAAATCCTTATGGCCAATTTAATATTGCACAATCTAGATTTGTCATTTACAAATGACTATTAGCTCTAAGTAGTGTTCCCATGGTTGAACCCACCCCTTCATCAAGTGTGATTGATAAACAAAACTTTTAAGATTGTTTTTCCTACTCCCTTAACTCCACTAACTCTAAACCTACCCAAAGTTATGGATAACTTTGGCCATTAAATACTTAACTCAACTCTATTACTCATATTAGAATCATCAAAAACGGTTTGACATTTGCAGCTCATGTATAGGATTTATGAAGCAAAAACCAAACTCTCTAATACACACCTAGACCCGGAGCAACACATCCTCCAAACATTCCTGGCACACAAGCCCTAGTATTCCATAGAAAACACCTAGGTCTTTACAAATCCTTACCTCTAGGTCCTTTTTGCTTCTTCTACTTAGAGCTACAACTCGAGCTCGGCTCAGTGCTGACCGGCGGCAGCAGTGCAGCTCGGGTAGAAGGCGAGAAAGAGAGGAAGATAGCCGGGGATGGCTCGGGCGAGGTGAGGGCGAGGTGGGGGAGCTCGGGGCGCGGTGAATCGGAGAATGAGCGAGCGAGGAGGAATGGATGCGGCCAGAGGACGTTAAGCTCGAGAGAAGGAAGTACGAAGTGGTTGAACCGACCCTCCCCACTCGGACGTGGCACAATACCGAGCTCTCCACCACACGAACTGCACAGGGGCGCGCGGACACGCGTCCCAAGCGGCGCGAACGCCCGTACTGCCGCTGGGGAGGCCCATACCGGCACGGTGGTTGACGACCGACTGTTGCGGTGGGGGGGTAAAACACCCACCGCAACAATCCGCAGGTGTCGAAAAACACTGTGCCGACAAGTCAAATCCAGATCCCGCGGGCCACCGACTGTTGCGGTGGTGGTGGGGATCTGGCACCGCAACTTTAGGTGCTTGGGATTTCTCCAAAGACCAAACATCCCCGAAGTGTTGCGGTGGTGTAAAAATAGGTAACCACCGCAACAGTCCGTCAATCCAGATACGAATTTCACTGTTTGACTCGGATCACCGACTGTTGCGGTCATGCTTTTGGAATAGGACCGCAACATCTGGTGGTTCGGGTATTGATTATAGGTAACTCAACCATGAAGAGTTGCGGTGGTGCACAGCTGAGGATCCACCGCAACAGTCCGTCAATCCAGAGAGCATTTTAGAATTATGCCTGGGTGACCGACTGTTGCGGTGGCCATTCCCCTGGCACCGCAACTTCCTTAGGTAACTGTATTTGCATTTTTCGGGTTGCTTTTGATTTAAACTTTGCTAAACTAGGCCTAGTTCCTTATGATGGTTAAATTTGATCATACATATACGCATATGCACAAACAAACACTATGATTATGAGATGATGCATGTCATTATTGATTTAATTAAGTTCGTTATGGTTCTTAATTACGATCGTGACACTAGGAGTGTCACAGTGAGGGAGGAGATTTGGAGGCCTCCCTATTTTAGAGGCCAAAATGAGGGCCTGCTGGAGTTCGTTTTTTTTATCTTCGCCCTCTAAACTCAGAGTAGGAGCTTATTTAGAAGGTCTGCTGGAGTTGCTCTAATGAAGTACATTTAACGCGTGGCGCCAGGACAACCGCTTTAAAGGGCCTTCTTTTTACCTAAGGCCTACACACGATATTCATCCACGTTCCATCCACCAATTTTTCTACATTGTATTTGTTCCTTTCTTCAACTGTCGAATTCAAAACTTGTTTTTTCCCCTTCTTGAACTCGAACCTTTCTTCTCCCCTTTTCCTCTTCAACCATATCGATCCTATTCCTCTTGGTTACTCCCTCTTCTCCCTTTCCATTACTCATAGCAAAATCCTAGAAAACAGCGAACCAACCCTCGCCTGTTCTGTATTGGGTTCGGAGACGCACATGGAGCCATGGAGGACACCACACAACGCCATCTCTTCTCTTGCCTATGAAGGACAAAAGTGTTGTTTTCAACTTGCCCTAAAAAAAAGTGTTGTTTTCAACTACGTTGTTTCCATATACATTGGTAAGTTGGTTGAAAGGGACAAAAGCGGGGGTCTGTTTCTAAAACTCTGCAAAAAAAATGATCTATGAAACTTTCTTTACAGAAAGCTTTGGAGAAAAGTTGACTGTTATTTGCATTTTTTTGTGAAAAGTTTTCGCAGATATTGTTGAGAAGTTTTGCGAGATTATTTTAGAAACAGTAATTTTGTGTGTGTTCTCTTCAACAAACTTTTGTGACAAGTTTTCTTCGATAAAAGTCCGCAAACTTTTTTGAGAGAAGTTTTGTTGATATTTTTACTTCTTTAAAGTGATTGTGATTTTTTTTTTGCATGGTGTAGTATTTTTCTAAGAGCAACTCCAGCAGGCCCTCTAAACGAGCCTCTACTCCGAGTTTAGAGGGCGAGGATAAAAAAAGAACTCCAGCAGACCCTCTATTTTGGCCCTTAAAATAGAGAGCCCCCAAATCCCTTCTACATCCCCTAGGCCTAGGGGTCTCTAGGAGACTTTCTATTTCAATCTAGAAACTAACAAGTGGGCTAATAAAAAGTAGAGGGTTTTTTAGAAGGTACTACTGGAGTTGTGAAGAAAAATCAAGGGCCTGTTTAGTTGCACACTTTTTGCATAAAGTTTATGCATTGAGAATCATGTCAGTTCATTCCTTCTCTTTGTGCACGTGGCCCAATGCATAAACTTTTTACCTTTTTCACCAATCTAAACACCCCCAAAGCTCCTAGAAAATAGAGGCAAAGTCTACTTGAAAAAAATACAGGGCTTATTTAGAAGGTATTGTTGGAGTTGCTCGCACAAGCATTTCTGCAACTAAGGGCCTCTTTGGCACAGCTTTTGTTGACTCAACTTCATCTGTTTCGCGTAAAACGAGGCACTGTAGCGTGAAGCTGTTTCAGAAAACGATGAAAAATGAACTGAAAGCTGCGCAAAGCTGGTTTTTTTAGCTTCACCAAAACAGCTTATCCAGTGAATCTGTTTTTGGATGAGTTGTATCAAACGGCCCCTTGAACCAACAATCAATGATGTATTCATGTATTACATGGCACTTGATAAAAAGCATATGCACGAACGAACTTGACGCATGGAATGTTTTCTTCGATGGAGTCGCCGAGTATACACGGCTACGCAGCTCACTGACCCCTCAAAAACCAAAACAAGGGCTCGAGGCAAAGGAGGCAGCAACCAGAGCAGCTAGCAAAGCACAGCGAATCACCAACCGCGTTGTAAACTCACACCCGCAAACCACACCACCAATCACGTACAAATTTAATCCAAGAGTACCGAGCAAGAGGAATGCAACCAGAGTCCGACACGTATCTACTTGAAGGGCCTCCTGCCGAGCCCCGCCGGCATGGACACGGTGGAGTCCACGCTCAGCCCGCTGATGGACCGCGTGGACCGGTGCCGGCCGCCGGCCACCGACGCCGCCGGCGTGCCCACCCGCGACGACGGCGGCCCGCCGCCAGCCTTCCAGAACGGGCTCTTGGTCCAGCTCCCGATGCTCTGGCCCAGCCCGAACGAGAACCTGGGCTTCTCCTGGGCCGCCTTCTGCTGCTGTTGCTGCTGCTGCAGCAGCAGCTGCGCCCGCGCCCGCGCCTTGGCGGAGGCCGACAGCGTCGGCGTCATGTAGTTGGGCACGCCGCCGAACGCCGGGCAGCTCGTCAGGCTCTCGTCGTCGCGGATGCTCATGCTCCCCGCGTGGCTCGACGGCGGCGGGGCTCCCCCCCTCGCGGGCCCCCTCGTGGCCCTGGGCTTGGAGTAGGCCGAGACCACAGACCGGGCCGGTGTCGTCGCCGCCGTCATCGCCGTCTCGCGGTGGACGATGGCGAGAGCCGGCCGGGGCCTGCTGGCGGGCTCCACGGGGCGGTAGGCCGCCTCCGTCTCGTGCCGGCGCTCGATGGGCGTCCACCACCAGGGGCTCCGCCCCGACTGCAGGTCCGCCAGGATCGCGTGGGCCGCCATCGGCGTCGCCTTCAGCAGCTGCCGCCGCCGGCACCGACACGACAGGGCAACAAACAAACAGCGCGTCAGTCCCGGTCAGTGCGTGCGAGATGACAAAGTGTAGCGACAATCTCAACTCCAACACCTGCCAAACAGCGATGGCGCACCGCCTGTTTGCTTTTTAGGTGGCCGATCAAGCTCGAGTGGCTTTTCCATGGCGCGGCTGAGATGAGATGAGAGTGGGTTACGTGTGTCATGTGGATTGTAGTACCTGATGCGAGTAGGCGTAGGCGAGGGCTCTCTCGCGCTTGATCACGGCCTCCACCTTCCGCTTCGTCCGGGCGTCCGCCTCCTCCCGCGTCAGCCGGCTGTCGTCCCAGATGCCGCCGTCCTGCGATGCACGGAGAGCTTCCTGTCACTTGGCCGGTCGTGGCGGTCGGAGGAGTCTCTATCACTATCGGTAACGTACCTGTGAGCCGGCGCGCCATCTGCCGCCGTCCCTGAGCATGGCGCCGTGGTGCTGCCGGTTGCGCCGCTCCATGGCCTCGACGCGGCTGGCGCGCACCTGCGCCTGCACGCGGACCAGCGTCTGCATGCACCGCATCGCCTGCGCCGTCTGCCGCCGCACGCTGGCGCCGCGCATCACGCCCTGGAGACGGATCAGCCCGCGCAGCGACCGGTAGTTCCGCCGCGCCTGCAGCCACCAGCATCACCGCAAAAACGCAGATCAGAGGCGACGTCGCAGTCACACACACATCGATGGACCGGCAAGCTAAGCGATGGGAATGGACTTGCCATGTAGCCCCGGAACGCGGCCTGGATCGCCACGGCCGCGGTGCGCGCGCGGTCCGGCGGCGCGGCACGCTGCCTCGCCGCGCGGTGCCGCCTCGGCTGCTGCTGGCGCCACTCCGTCTCGGCCCTGCTCTGCTGCTGCAGCTGTTGGAGCTTCTGCTGCTGCTCCCTGTCATGGTCGAACCTCCTGATCAGCGGCGGAGGGGACGGCGGGGGCAGCGGGAGCACCACGGTGGCCGGCTTGTCCTCTCTGCCGCGCTCGCGCTCACGCGCTGTTGCCACCGGCTGTGGCAGCGGCGCGGCAGCAGGAGCAGCACTAGCGGCGACGGCGGTGGTGATGGGCCTGGCGGGCGTGATCTGGTACTGCGCCCTGGTGGCGGCGTAGTACTGGCGCTGCTGGTCCATCTCCGCGTCGCCGAGGATCTTCTCGATGCTGCTCGGCTCGCGGTACAGCGGGATGTTGATCAGCGCGCCCGCCGCCGGCGACGCCGGCTCCGCGTGCGGCCGCGACCGCGCGAAGCCGCCCCATCGCTTCTTCTCCCGCACGTGCCCGTGCGGCGACGAGTACTGCGCTACCAGCTGATGCCCCTGCACGCCATTGATCGATCTCACCTGTCAGCGAATCACTACTCCACAGTGATACCTATTTTTTGTTTCTTTAATCTTTGTTATTAGTTGAAAGTTGCGCAGACAATTTATTCATGTTAGCTGAGGATGCATGGTGACAAATTTGCTTTGACGTATAATCGAAGCATTCATACATCTAATCGTGGGGGTTTTGGGTAGCAACTTACATTTGTTGGCTTATCCCTGGGGCTGGAGGTAAAGGCCTTCTTGAGTGCAGTAAACCAGCTTCCTTTCTTGCCCATCTCCTTAACATTTCTCCTTGTCAAATCCCTTTAACATTTCTCCCTTCCAGAGGCCTGTGTAATTCCACTAACAACGACAAGAGTGAGGAACATGTCATTGTTCTGATGAATTCCTATAGTTTTTTTTTCCTTAAAAGACCCTTTGGTTGTGTCAAATCAGAAAGGCCTTTGTTTGAAGATGTAGAAAGTTTACAGTGCCCTATACTACTACTCAGTAGTATAGAGTATAGAGGAAGGGCATTCTAGTAATCTCCTTCTATTGAGAAATTTTTTCCCCTTTCTACATCCCAGGTTCGAATCATATTGATGTCTTGACATAGATTGTTAAAAAATATTTACAGTTGTGCCATTAAGATATTTTTAATAATATTATATTTGTGCAAATAAATTTTTTTCAAAAAATTACATTTGTGCCAATTATAATTTTTCCCTAAATACCCATACTAGACTATACTACCCACCTATACTACTATACCACAGGTCAAGTTCTCACCAGTATACAAAAATTCTGAACCGTCCGATCCTTTCATATTGGTCCTTTTTTATTCTATACTGGTCCATCTTTAGAATAGTATAGGGCACCGTAAAAGAGCTCTAGGATTTTACAAGCGTGGCTCACTCTCTTCTGAGCCCGTAACTAAAGTTCCAGATATAAACTGAAACGCATCAACTTAAAGAAGTAGCATTACCCAAAAAAAACTGTGAATCTATGGTTGGTCTAGTAACTAGCATGTGTGGCAATCCTACATTACCTGACACTGCTGCCAATTTTGGCGCGTTTACAGTCTACAAGCAGCTTAAGTAGCAGAATACCACCACATATATAGCTGATGGGTATGAAATTAAGATTTAACAACATACTTGCACCTTAAAGATTTCGAGAACTTCATCCCATCTTTGAACTTAATGCTTAGAAAAATTCAGTAACGTGCAAAAAATTCAGCATGATTTGTATATTGACAGTGCAACACAACACGGACCATCTTATTTTCAGAAAACTGAAAAAAAGATGATGAAATAAGAATGTGAGTCACAGGCACAAACCTTGTGTTTACAATTCCGTAGCCTCTCCAAGATCCTGCTTACGCTTCACCAGAGTTGCGACGTTATCCTAGCTCCCAACAATTATGCTCCCTTCTATCCTCACAGCTTCACGACATTCCTGCATCCATTCTGGCTCAAGCCCTAGGCAGTTCAGTTCATGCAGGCACCGGTGGACCGCGCCTCGCCATCGCCTTTTTTTCCTCCGAACTCTCTGCAGTCCGTGAGAGGCCTGTCTTATAGATCTCTTTGCGGATCGGTGGTGGATGGGAGTGCCCACTTTCCCACTCAATGACACCCGACCAACCTTGCTTGATTACCAAGCCTCAAAAGGCAGTGTCTTGCTGCAACTGCAGGGAGGACTTGAGGGGCACCGTTGCCTTGCCTTTGTAGTTTGTAGTACTTCAAACATGTCTTTTTGGGACCCCCTCTGCCATGTGTGCTGTATACTTGTAGGCTTTGTAGTTGTACAACATGGCTTGTGCAGTTGTACACAGGCCTCTAAGGCTGCAAGCTTATTGGTTGAAAGAATATCCTATATACTCTGGGAGTCTACAAGAAGTTGTGATAGGTTAAAGTAGCAGGTATGTTTCACTATCATTGGTCTCCTGAACTGTGAGTAGATACTGAATACGCACCTGAATAGTTACAGGTATGTTCATGAAGATCACTGATCAGTCTGGATTTTGAAGTTTGAACTTCAGATTAAATTCATGGCAAGTCCGACAGATGTGTGCTTGCCTTAACTCATCTAACAGTCCCTGTTCAGCTGTTATTGTGCATCACACATATTTTTGGACAAATGGATAATTATGCTAATGATTCTATTTTGCGAAGTTCAGTGGATTCTTAACGTGGGCAATGATGCTGTCATGATCGTGCTGGTTGTTGGTTAAATCGGAAGCTTATCTGTAACTAACCTACGCTACAGTATCATCCTATATAGCAGCCAGTCATCTGGTAACTTGATGTCTATGTCATTGCTCTCACTTGCTTGAGGATGAATCCTCTGGACCAGCAAGATGATTCACTTACAACTGTCATCCTGATTAGCAGCATTTTGTCAATGAAGTTACCATCAACAAACAACCAGCAAGAATCTTCCGTGGGCCAATATTCTTGCTGCTGCAGCTTGTATTCATGCAGTAGCGAATAATACTCCATTCAGTTATAAAACACTAGACACTTTTTTTTTTACTTTTCTTTCTGTTAAAATTTTGAAGATGTGATTGCCAACAATTCTATTTAGTTTCGAAACAAAAGAATCATACGTAGGCTTCTCTTGCAAATTAATATCATGAAAATACTATTAGAAGAAAATAGAGGTCAAAGCTCCAATTCATCAAAATGTTTTTGAAGGAAGATATTGGTAACTAAAAAAAGTCCTGGATGGTTTAACAATTTTACCAATGTCTCTTAAGTCTTAACTGCTTCAGTAACTGTAGTAAAACTAACCAAATTGCAAAGCGACAACACTAATCTACTGTACCCATCGATCGTCGCTATGATTTGTCTGCATATGTAATATGAGTGGAACGTGTTGTAAAAGAAGGAGAATTGAATGGGATTGAGTGGCTTAAGTGCCGAGGAGACTGGCAATGGAGTCTTGCTTGCAAGGTACTCCAGAGATCAAATGCAACTTAAACATCTCTCTCTCCTCATAAGATAGAGGCCTAGCAAGCTAGCAGTTGGGTCCCTGGTCCAAATCAGAGCACGGCTTAGTGCTGGGAGTTGCTCCTAACAACGCATGTAGGCCACGTCCATGGCCCCCTCCCCTCACTACGGAAGCCCCGCATTTGCCGAGTGCCTAAAGCTTCGCCGAGTGCAAAATTTCGGGCACTCGGCAAATACGGGATATGCCGGGTGTTGGAAACAACACACTCGGCGAAAAGTTTACACTCGGCAAACCCACGCTTTGCCGAGTGTCAAACCCGAAGCACACGGCAAAGACGGCTTTGCCGAGTGCCCGCCACCAGGCACTCGGCAAAGCGCAACCTGGCCCACCTGCCAGGCCGCCGCCGTGGCGCGGTCCGGACGGCGGCTAACGGTCCACCTGTTTGCCGAGTGCCAGACCTAGAGCACTCGGCAAACGTCTGCCCGGCCCCACTTGTCAGGCAGCCGCCGTCACGCTGTCTGGACGGCGGCTAACGGTCGGGGACTTTGCCGAGTGCCCTAGGGTTAGCACTCGGCAAAGATCCCTTTTGCCGAGTGTATTATCTGGCACTCGGCAAACAGTGGCTCCATATTTCATGTAAATGCTTCCAATCCTTTTTTGTTGATTCAAGTATGATACAGTGTACTCTATGTTGCAATTTAGGATTTTTTTCGGCTCGTTTACTATATTCAATGATTTTGTTTCATTAAATTGAATTTTTTGTTTAATTCAAAATTTGAACTACAGGTGTTTGAAATCTTGGAACAGAGTGATTGCAAAAATGATATTCATGTTAGTAACTCCTTATTTAGACAATATCAATGAGAAATAAGTCAATTTGGCAAATGATATTTTTGAAACACGACGATGTACGTGTGGTAGGATTGTTTTTTAATTATAAAAAATTCTAATGAACTCCGAAAATCCTGAGATTTGTCGAGAGCTCATGATATCTTATGTGGAGCCCCTTTGCAGACCCGAGCGGTGCCGAGTGCTCTTTGCCGAGTGTAACACTCGGCAAAGGCTTCGCCGAGTGTATTTGGCCATTTGCCGAGTGTTTGAGACACTCGGCAAATCTGAGGTTTCCCGTAGTGCCTCATCGTCCATTATGTCCTCATCTCGGCAACTATTTGGCTCCTGTTGGAGCTGCTGTCACCTCCGACGTTGCTTCTGGGACATGGATCCATCGCCCCCGTTTCAGTTTGGAATAAATTAGGCACCTTTCTGCTTGCTTCTGAAAATTAATTATCTGAAAGAGCAACCACTTGTTCAGTTTAATTTGAGTGTGGTTTTTCTTTTATACACCAAGTGGTTTTCCTACGTAGATTTCAAGCTTACCTTCTTTAAAAAAACTAAAATGATAACCGACATGCCGCATGCAAACATGTGGTTTTAAATTTTCTATCTGAAGCGCTGGAAAAGCTGAATCATCTATTTTTAAATTCTAGTCCCTTTGGGTACAGTTCATGCGATTGAAGCCAACTCTTCTGGTAGAAGTTTTTCCACACCTAACGTTAAGGTCCATAAGGATTGAGTGCTGTTTCAGGTGGTCGATCGACTGATCTTGCCCCTTCACACTCCAAACCTTATTCTAAGAGCTGTCGGCGAGTAGGGTTCAGACTCGAGAATCGCATGCAATTGCAGCGTATCAACAGTTGGTGCAAGTACTATTGCAGAAACTGTGCGTGGGTGTTGTGCGCGCCAGGCTGGGCCAATCGAGGTGAGCAACTGAACGGAGCACGCAGGCTTGGCAGGGATGCGAGTTCAGGTTCAGGCTCTCCATGTCGACATGTGCACAGCACGCACATGAAGTGATCGACTGGAGGGACGCGATCACGACGAAGATGAATGGCCGGCGGCTTTTCGCTGCTTCAGCTGGAGGCAACAGGTCTATGGCCGACACGCAAGCTGCCTTGTGCTCCTCGCTCGGGCACGCACAGTGCATGGCCCAGTGCAGGTAGCTGCGCAGCGCAAAGCTTCCCTCTCTGAAACTGGCGGCAGCGGCACTGAACTTGCCTCTCCATCAGACATGCAGACAGGGTTGCTTCAGGTGGCTCCTTCCCGTGTTCTTTTTTTGGGCCGCGGTTTCTCCTTAAAATGGGCCTTGGGTTCAATCGACCGATTTGCTGGGCCGCAGCTCATTTCTGCACCTGGCTGGCGTCCTGGCGTCTTGGTAGCATCACAACAAGGGCCGAATTCCAAATGCGATTCGATTCAGTGCCGTTTTCCTTTCGCTTGTGTGACAGATGCTTCAGATTTTTCCTGTGCCGTGCTCGAGAGTTCTGAGCATTGTTCGTCCGAGTTCGTAGCCCGTGAACTCGTCGTGCCCTAGACACTCGGAGGTGGCACAGCCTTTTCTTCTCCAACCACCGCTATTTTGCGGGCAGCTCCAGTCATTGACCAGATACGCTAGCACCAGCCACAGCGAGCACCTCACCTGACTTGAGCCCTGCCTGCCTGCACGCGAGAGAGGCTGCAACTTGTCCGAGCCAGATGGCCTTTGACTTTTCTCATCCCCATCGGCATCATCCTAGTTTGGTTGGCGACGCCACGCCTTGCACGGCTACAAGTCAAAAAGAAAGACTAGTGCCCATCCATCTGCCACTACGAATCCCACCGTACGCGATGTTGGGCGAAACAGAATCCTACGCCTGATTTGGTCGTGGAGAAATGGGCTTGGGCCATGTTTATGTTTAGTTTTCACGCCAAACTTTAAACTTCACTATTCATCAAAGGGAATCTTACATGCATGGAATAGTAAACGTGTGTTAATGACAAAACCCATTCCATAACCCCCGGTAACTTCGCGAGACGAATCTAATGAGCCTAATTAGGCCATGATTAGACAACATCGTGCTACAGTAAACAATCTCTAATGACGGATTAATTAGACTTAATAGATTCGTCTCGTGATTTCCCGTCCATCCGTGTAATTAGTTTTATAATTAGATCATGTTTGGTCCTCCTAATTTTGGGTTTAAAATTGCGGATTCAAAAAAGTTTGAAAAGTCCCTCCAACTAAACATTGGTTACGATTTCTTCAGCATTCCTGCTGCAGAGAGGACTACCGACTATCTGAATTCAGTGCGATGAGTTGACCAGTAACACCTCAAGGACTATAATTCTTCGCTCGCCAAAGCCTAGGCCTACCTAATCCCACAATTCTCATCGCCTGCTGACTTGTCCAAGAAAGAAAACCATGCTCAAGAGCAGCTAGGCATATGTAGAACTAGGGCTGGACGAAAAGCTCGCTCGGATCGGTTCACTAGTAGCTTGGTTCGGCTCGGCTCGTTAAGAAAAGTTCACGAGCCGAGCCAAGGTTTTTGCTCGTTAGATTTAACGAGCCAGCTCGAGCAGCTCTGCTCGCGAGCCGTAACGAGCCGTAGGCTGCAGCTCAGGTCCGCAGTTCCCCAGGATTCTAAGAAGGCCCAGTCCACCCTTTCGGCCTCCGCTTCTGTTTCGCGCGTGCGGCGGCGGCAGCGGCCAGCCGGCCACCAGGCGCGTGAGTGCCGTCTCCCGTCCCATCTCTGACCGTTAGTACGCGTGCGCCAGCTCGACCGCCCCCAACCCCCACGTCCCCACCGCTCGTCCGCTTCCCGGACCCCCGCTCCCCTGTCCCGATCTGCTGCTGCTGCGGTGGCATTTGCAGTTCGATCTGCTGCCCGCTGCTAGCCTGCTATCATCTTCCATGGAGAGCCACACTACCCATCCCTCCAGGCCACACCACCCTCCATGGAGAGCCAAGCTAGCCAGCACTCAGCAGGAGCAAGAGCAACAAGGACATCTGGATTCATGTATTCTGTTTATGCGGTTTCTTGAACTCCTGTACTCTTCTTTAACTAGGTTCTTCTTTAACTTAGTTCTAATTGGTGGTGGTGTTGGACTGTTCGTGAATGGTGATGGCGTGATCCAGCCAATGCTTATGCAATGCAGTAATATTATCCCGAATGTTGAAGCTTGATACGCTGTGGAATGTAGCACTGTGCATATATTTTCGAGCCGGCTCACGAGCTAGCTCGAGCCACCAAACGAGCCGAGCCGAGCCGAGCAGCTCCTCTAGCTCGCTTTGTTAACGAGCCGAGCCGAGCCGAGCTGGCTCGATATCCACCTCTAGTAGAACAAAACCAAGTCATTAACAAGAAGTATCTTTTTTTTTCCCCGAAAGACAACAAGAAGCGTCTTTTCTCTACATGATATATATATATACACACACATCTCTTCAGAACCATATAGTGGCTCAAAGAAAGCAAAAAAATGGTGTTGCTGAAATCAAAGGAAACCAAAGAACTTGAAGAATCGCTAAAGCCTTTCCACCCTTTCCGTGAAAACCAGAGGCTACAGTCTAGTCTAGTCCCTAACTAGAGCAATGTTTCACCCTTTCGTGAAAACCGCAGGCTAATGGACTCTGCGTAGCACGCCGGCTCAGTGCCCGGCGCCTCCCCCGCTCGGGCCCTGGGGCAGCATCTCCATCAGTGCCGACACCACCGCGTCGTACGCCGACCCCGCGCCCGCCGCCGGGCTCGGCGGCACGGGCCTCGCGGCGTCCGCGCACCGCGCCGCCAGGCTCAGCGCCACGACCGCCGCGAGGACGACGATGGCGACGAGCGACAGCCCACGGTGGTGGCCCATGGCTGGTCTCTGCCTTCTGCTGCTGCCTCGCTGTACGTATCTCTTCTCAGGCTCCTTCGCGACGAACAAACAAGGGTGTGTCGCGCTCTGCTCTGCTGTGGACTCACCAGAAGAGGCCTCTGCACGTTTATATAGAGCGTGCCACTCTGAGGCACGTACATGGTATATGCTCCCGAGTCGCCGGCCGGGCCGGGCTTTCTTTTCCCCTGCGCCAAAGTCTCCGTTTTGCAGCCAACTAGGTTGAAAATTTCGTGCAGGAATGCTGACCCGTTTTAGTGCCGCTGCTGGCTGCCGGCCGGGAATCAAGAACCGGTCAAGAATCAACTCCACGATGAGAAACCGAGAATGGATTTTTTTTCCCCCATGGCAAAGCACCGATGCATGCGTTGGACCAGAGAAACGGTCCAGGGTTTACCACGCCTGCTAGCTGCTGAGTGGTGACACGAAGGGCGCCCGAATTTTCGGTGATCTTCTCACGGGCGGCATGAGGTTTTCAGGTGCAGCGGCCAGCCGGCCAGGTTGGTGCACCGCCCGGTGCCGCCTGATGGGAACCCGGACCGAAGCTGGGTTGGGTGCAGTGGAAACAGTTGCGGCGTCTCAAAGTCAAGCACGCACGCACGCACAGAAACCAGCTTCAGGTTTCCGACGTGGCGTCCGCGGCACGGGCACGCAGCGTTGGAAAAGTCAAGGCGGTTGAATTCACAGGCAGCCGGAGCTGGGTTGGGTTGACACGCCAGCGTCTCAGCTTACCCACCCTGCTGATCTTTTCTTTAGTTCCTTTTCATTCGTTTAAGACGCATCACAACGCAGAGTATGTACGCAAAGGGTCGCTACACGCGTAAGCAAAACGTCATCGTGTATGCAGCCTCTGTTTGACATTAGATTTCAAGCATTTTTTTAAAGGTAAAAACTCTTGACGGAGGGGCAACAATGTGTACAAGTACAAGCAAGGACGCAGGGACAAAACATGCACAGACCACAGAGTCCATATTTTGCAGCATTTGTCGTGACAAGGTACGAATTCAGACGCTAATTTAAGACAAAACGACCGGCACGATCAAGACATTAAGTTTGATACTGTGAGTACAGTACTTCCTGACCAACCAACTTCAGGTCATGAGACTGAACCATCGGAGATGGCACTGAAACCATCGGTTAACATAAACAACGGACCAGTCGCACCCGAGCACTGACTTGGACTTGGACCCGCCTACAGCCACACGCAAGGAAATGCCGATGGACTTGACGATATCTTCGAATATCAGCGCATGTTGCGAGACCAAGAGAGGGGGGTCAAAACCACGAGGGTGGAAACTTCAGACTTTCGATCATATATGTTGTGCAAAAGAGGCTCTTGGGGGGGTAATGATTTACATCAATTTATGGCTAACTGTACAGATGTCACTCGAACGGGAAAATGCCGAGAATTTTGGACGATTCCATTCTCTTAACAAACAGGATGCACCGGAGTTCCAAAGGTGCAATGGAGCAATATGCGGCTATACTATCTTCTGGGGTTCTTCAGTGATCAAATCCATCAGCTCTGCTGCATCGACAAGATGAGCTGTGGGGTCTAATATTCTTTGGCCTTCCTCCGCAGCTCATTTAGCTCGTTTTCAATCTCCAGGTCTGGGAAAGGGCGTGCTGCGCTTGAGTTGCTGACTGCTGTTCTACCCGGAGGAAGCTCCCCTTTCTGTAGTTAACATAGATAAATGTTTATATGAAGGAAAAAGGAAAACCATAAACATACAGAAAGAAGGTGGTGCTACAATGTTAGAAATTATTCACTTGGCTTGTTCTGACGGTGAAAAGAAAGGCATTAGGCACAACATCAAGGTGCAGGTTTATTCAACAATTATACGAGGCATGCTATAATAGGTACAAAATTATGTCAGTACGGTGAATATTAAAGAAACATCTTTTAAGGCTGAAGTTCACCATATAGAGCTTGACCACAGTTAATACAAAATTAGTCAAGATTATAGAAGATAAAATGAGAAGAATACTTTTTAGAGGGGGGCCAAAAAGTTTTGAAGTCCTCAGAACACCAAGTTTTTTATATGCTATGTCTCATATACATCAAAGTGGATCACATTTTGGTATCATGTGCATGACAAGGCAGACAACAATCAGTGGAAAATAGATCATTAGCTTGAAATTTTGTAATCGAGTGATAATCTGAGCATCCCAATAAAACTACGTACCAATGAACTTCCAGATAGTTCCTTTTTCATTTGTGCAAGATCATCATCAACAGATGAAGTCTCCAGCAATGCAAACTGTGTACAAAGTGATAATCAGATGTGATACTACAGCAGTTAATAATGAACAGCACGTGAAATTCAATTTTACCTTTCCTTCTAGATCATCGGTTGCTAACTGACCAAGTGCCTCTGCTTGGGACTCCATCGCCATAACTGACAGCACCAAATGTGCAATTATTTTTATACGCAAAAGGTTCAAATGATTTCTCAAGAAATATCACTCGTTGCAAATTAACTTGGCCAGGAAGAAAAGGTAGTGGCATATGCCATTCCTCAACTAAGAGAAGACATGTAGCCTTAACAAGCTACACATGCAGTGCAAGAAGATGAGATAGCTGTACTTTGCCAAGATTACACTCATAACACTGCAATTGCAATAGTGACAAATTCTGGAATATACCAATCAAAGTTTTGCTACAGAAAATGAGAATATGTTCAAAAGGCGCCAGCGATTGGAAAAGAGGCCAAAAACACTACATATGTATGTGTCATGTTGCTGAATTTTGACAAGTTAACTGCCAATAATTTACACCATTACCTTAGATTTAGCTGATATGGTGTACTCAGAATGTTTGGCAGGTAACAGATCGACAGCCATAGTCTGTGAGTGCATGATGCTGGTGGATGGCAGGGGCAGCACCAATTAGAGGGCAGAATATGGTAACAAATTTTTGCTGCTGAATTATGGAAGCCTTTAAATGTATATTGGATATGCTATATCTGAAGCCATGAGGGCGTTAGTGTTGGCTACTTGACAGTATTTTCATTACTTGACCTCTTACAGTTTTAATCTACGTTTGACACATAGCACATCTCTGGCCTCAACAGGAAACAGTGCCAGCACACCCACAGTGCAAACAGGTAGCAGGGTAAGTAATAATAATAGTCAAGGAAAAGTAAGTACACTTAGGATAATTACCTTTTTCCTCCATTTTCTCAAACGCTGAAAGGGCACCACTTGTATTTACATTACCCAACATTTCACTAACTTTTGTTGCCGTCCTGAAGAAAGTTTTTTTGTCAGTGCATCCAGGATACGTAGGAACAAAGCAATAATTAGCAAATGATAAATGCATACTTGGCTGATTGAGCACGGGCTTTTAGGGTATCCTTTTTCTGCCTGGCCTCTGCTATCTTGCTCTCAAGAAGCTGCATAATGGCATACTCCACAGGTCAGTAAAGATTAGCTAGTGGTTAAAAACTGTGAAATAAGCACCTTCAATCATGTGTGCCACATCAATTCAATCAAACAATACTGACACATAATAATGATTGCAGTAAAGACTAATAAGCTCACCTTTGTATTTGACACCAAATTTTCAACAACACCCTTCTGCTGATCAAGCTGGGCCCTTAAGGAGCTCGCATTATCCTAAGCAAAATAAAAATATAATAGAAGTGTATCAGGAATTTGATACGTTAATACTTATCATATAAGAATATATATTGCAGGCATGTTATTGCCAAACAGAGCGATAAAAAGCCAGCAAAACACTTTGTACCACAGAGCATCCAGGTAAGCCAATTAAAGGCTAAGTTGCAGATAAACAGTAAGATAGGCGCAGAAATCAACCCAAAACTCTAGATTTACATGATACATACAGCATATGATTTACGCCGCTTAAGGGCTTCACGGGCAAGATCCTCATCCCCCTTTTGAAGAGCAAGCTGAGCCCTCCGATACCTACAGTTTTCAGAAAAATGTAGATCAGTTACAATAAAGCAACCAGATGCCAGAAGCCCCAAAACCCAACGTTGGCTTGCAATTAACCATGGCATACCAATCATCCGAAGCTTGCTCAGCAGCTTTGTATTTATTCTCAAGCCGCTTTTGAGATGCCAAGACCTTCCAAAACCACAATCCATGTCAGCAGGTAGAATGCATTACACATGTAGGATAGAATCATATTTCCATTTCGTGAATGCACAATGAGGGTCCAACAAATATAAGAGGCAGCTGACTTGCAAAATATTCAGGGAACATGAATGGGAATGGCAATAGAACAGAAAGTAGTAAAAAAGACAGGCTTATGTAACTAATGGAAATTAAGAGCATGTACTATCTGTCAATGATGAAATTTATGATTGCCTACAATCACAACAAACCTGAGCAGTGGCTTGACGCATCTTTGTTAAATCATCATTCATCTCAAGAACCGCCTGATCTAGGATCTTCTCGGGGTCTTCAAATGAACTTAAAACAGCATTTGCATAGGACTAGACAAACCAGAGAGCCAAGTGCTTTAGATGATTATTAACAAAAGAAAAGAAATCCCTTGATGACATAATGAAGGAAACAATACCACGCACCTTGACAACCCTAGATAGTCTATCAAATAGGTTACTCCGTATGGCATTGCACTTAAATCTGTTGATGTTTGATTGCCGTACGTGTGAAAATCTAAGTGAAACTGCAGAGCAATAAATAGGTAAATTCGAAGCTGTTAACATAGCTCATCACCATATTATCGCACCCTAGCGTGTATGCTCTCAAGTCTCAAGTGATGCATAATGACTGATATTACCAGCAGTAATGCAACAACATGCAATCCAATATCTGTATTAGAATGTGCATTCAGAACACTGACTGGAACAAAGAAAGTATATTCTCTAAAATTCTAAGGTGTTTCCATAATAATCAAACAGTGATTTCACCAAGCAACCATCCCACACAATGAAATGTCATTGGAGGCCATTTCTGTTTTTTTTTTAAATTTATGGGATAGCATATTTCAGGGTACTCTAGACAAAAGAAAAGGAGAACGAGTCCACTAAGCGTGGTACATAAGGTGCTAGCATTGAGAAACATGAATAGAGCTAGAATCAGCACTCCCCAACACCTTTAACTCAACAATACATGCTTCACTTTGCATCTACATAACCAGGGTTGTTGACAAATCAGAAGGACTCATTTAGTTGAATTAGTTGTACCGATAGAAACAGTGTGACATCATTTTATCAAGAAATGATGTGTTTTAAACATAACAAATTGAACTGAAACTATACTTTTAGGCTCATTTTCTGTGCAAAGGTGGGCATTAGTACAGACCCAACATTGCAACCTTAACTAAACCACGACAGAATGGTTCGTTGCAGCAAACTACTAAGTACTAACATCATCATCGAAGAGGACCTACAATCCCAACTGTAGGCACTGAATCAATAACAGGCATCACCAACTACGAATTCTCAAGTTTGCCGCTGTAAAGTGTGGATATCGACCAAGCATACCCCAACCCACCAAATAAGCTTTAGGGCACGCTAACCGAATTTGCAATCAAAAACCTCATGCGGCAACCTCTCCCGCGGACCGCGGGCGATGATGGAGTGGGATGCGAACTCGGGGAACGTACCGCTGCCGTTGAGGAAGGAGGTCTTGAGGGCGGTCCGGCGGAAGCTAGCGGAGGCCGGCGGTGGCGCGAGCCTCAGGCTCGTCGGCGGAGCCCTAATCTCCATCGATTCGGGCGGGGGTCTAGCCGAGACCGAAACGGAGAGAATGATTTTTTCCCTTTGTTTTCTGCTCGGTGTTTCGATTCGCTCTATCTCCGAGGGCGAGTTCGTGTGGAGAAGAAGGGAAGCGATGGGAAGAGAGCGATCCGGGTCGGGTCGAATGATTCAGCGTTGCGCATGGGCGGTGTGGACCGTGGAAGCTTATTACCGGCCCAAACGGCCCAATCAATTTTTATGAAAAGGCCAACTGCACAATGGTTTGAGTCGATTTGAGTTTTTCTTTCGTCCCCAAAGCTCCTCCTTTCTTTTTTTCCGAAGAGATTTATCCCCAAAGTTTGAGCCCATGTATTTGCAAAACATCTCCAGCAGTTCCCCGTTCTCCAATCCAACTATACTATTATATTAAGGAAAAAAACTTCAGTGCAGCACGGCTGCAAATCGCCCTTCGTGCAGCCCCGGCACGGATGTGCTCCGCGTGGACGCTCAGGCAATCCGACGCCTGCTACTCGCTGAGCTCCCACGCGGGCGGGCGCTCGGCTCCTACGCAGCTTTTAGGCTTGCAGCGATCGGCTTACACACGCAAGACTCAACATATATGCATCGGCTTCAGAGGCATCATATTGCCGCCGCCGCGGGACCCGCAATGGAGTTGCACCAGCCTTGTGCCCTAGCCGCCGCAGCCATCGTCATGCTCACACCTAGCAGCTGCCATGGAGGTTGAAGTTGTTGCTGCCGTCAGAAGGGACCTTGTAGCCGGTGCAGATGCATTTGATTCTTCAGGCACCGGTCGCCGTGACCATGATTCAGACAATATTTTGAATCTTTGTACTTCCATCTGCACGCAGCGCAAATGCATTCCATCCTTCAAACACTATTATGCTCTGCAGATTGCAAAGGAGTTTTAGCTGCAGAAACATGCTCTAGATTTCTAAAAACAAGGCATCTCTAGATTTCTGAATCAGCACAACCATCCAAATATGACAGAACTCAGTCCACCAGCTCTACACCATGAGCAACAGCAGAAGGTAAGGAAAAAAGAACCAAGAGCACATCATGAACTCCCGTGCAACCTTCCGGGTCGGGGTGGGAAAAGCTGATTGCAGCGACCCCGGAGGCAAGCCAATCCACTGCAGTCGTACGAGCGTGCGCCCTGGTGGCGGAACGCAGCGACGGGGAGGGGCAAGAGCCCGGCAGAGTGGGGACGTCCCTCGACGCGAGGTCGGGCTTCGGGGACGATGACGACGCCGACAGACGCGAGGACGACGACGCGGCGGCGCCGTCACGGCACAGATCAATGTCACGGCGATTGCGGCGGGCGGGGAAAAAGAGCCGCATCTATCATTCGATCGAGCCGAGCCATCATCATTCGAGCCGAACGTCATCGGAAGGAGCCTCTTCGTCGCATGCGTCGGATACTTTAGCTGTGCACGTGGCGCACATCAGACGTGGGGCTGCACGGGGGTCGATTTGCAGCCCTGCTGCACATAAGTTTTTTCCCATATTAGAAGGGTTATTGGAAAAATAGTGCTCTAGCAGATTCCCTTTATCTTTCTCCTTTTCCAATAATTATTGGGATGAACCGATAATTCACTCCAACTCTCCCCATATAGAGGGAAAGTTGTGACTCTCCCCATGCGGTAGTTGGATTGAGACAAAATTATTAGGGACTGCAAAAGTAACTCTCTCAATAATCATAAAAGAGTTATTGGGATATCCCCATTAGATGATTATTGGTAAATGTTTATTGGGAGACTGTTGGAGATACTCTTATCTTCGCATTTTTTTCTAAAAAATAATTTCACATGAAATCAGGTTAAAGTTCGAAATGATTTTCCCTCGAAAACCAAAATGCTTAAAGAGAAGTAATGAAATTGCGAGAAATAAGCCAACAAGAAGCTATTCAATTTTCCGAAGAGAACTAGAAGCCAACATATTCTAGTACACAATGCTCACCAACCCATTCCTAACCTTCATCACATAAACAATGTTCTATCAAAGGCGGAACACACGCCATCCGCTTATTTAAAACACGCATCGTCTAGCAAATCAATCCAGACAGCCGCTGTGCACGCCACAGCGCCCATAGTTCTCAACTCCACTCGATCGCAGCGCAGCCCCATCTCGCGTCCACCCTCCGCCTCCGGGCACGCACGCTATGGCCAGAATCACGAGAGCAGCTAAACACTTGGCCCAGCAATGCACGCTACACACTGTTCCAGTCCTCATGGTGGCTCTCTGCTTCTTCAGTTCGTGCCTGCCCTCGGTGAGCTCGCAGAGCGCGGCGGACTCGTGTAGCAACGGCCTCAGCCTCGGCAGCCTCGTCCCCTTCAACACCACCGGCCTCACCTGCTTCCAAGCATGGCCCTCGCAAGATTTCATCCTAAGAGTAAGCACTCGGTTTTCGCTAGTGGATTGATAGGTTTCAAAATTAGCGTAGTGCTAATGCGGGCGTCCATGACATTGGCCGCTCGGCACGGCGCCTTCTTGTTGCGTGCAGTTCGGCGAGGCGGCGTCGGGGAGCAACGTGTGGAGCTTCGTGCTGTCGGCGCCGGACAACGGCGGGTACATCTCCATCGGCTTCTCCCCCACGGGGCGGATGGTGGGGAGCAGCGCCGTGGCCGGGTGGGTGACGTCCGCCGGCGCGGGCTCCGCGAGGCAGTACTACCTCGGCGGGACGAGCTCCAGGTCGTGCCCGCCGGACCAGGGCAAGCTGGCGCTCGCGCGCGGCGCCGCGGCGCCGACCATCGTGTCCAAGGGGTCCCGGCTCTACCTCGCGTTCCAGCTCGCCGGGCAGCCGCTCACCGACGTCGTTTACGCCATGGGCCCGAGCGGCAGCTTGCCGGGCTCCAACGGGCTGCTCCCGCAGCACCAGGACATGGCCTCCGGCACCATCACCCTGTCCGGCGGCTCCAGTGGCGGCGGGAGCCCTGCTACCGGCGGCGGTACGCCAAAACTCAAAATGATTAATAATTTCTCCCGCCGATCTGTTTCCTGACTGGCATCCTGATCAATTTGCGTTGCGTGGTTGGACCACATCTGCATAGGTGACGATGACGGCGACGGCGATGGTGGAGATGGCGGCGAACGAAAGGGTAAGGGTAAACACGCAGGAGAGGGCAGCGGCGACGGTGGCGATGAGGGGAAGGGTGAGAGCAACACGTCCCCGAGCTCAGCATCCAGCTCGGGCGCCAGCGGCGGCGGCGCCTTGCTGAGCACGAAGCGTCGGCACGGCGTGCTCGCGGCCATCAGCTGGGGCGTGCTGGTCCCCGCGGGCGTGGCGCTCGCGCGCTTCTTCAAGCGCTTCGACCCGTTCTGGTTCTACGCGCACGCCGTCGCGCAGGGCCTCGGGTTCGTGCTCGGCGTGCTGGCCGTCGTCGCGGGGTTCAAGCTCGACGACGACGAAGGCCCCGTCGCCACCCACAAGGCCATCGGCATCGTCGTCCTGGTCTGCGCCTGCCTGCAGGTGATGGCGCTGCTGGCGAGGCCGGCGAAGGAGACGAAGGCGAGGAGGTACTGGAACTGGTACCACCACAACGTGGGCAGGGTCGCCGTTGCTCTCGGCGTCGCCAACATCTTCTACGGCCTCTCGTTGGCGAACGAAGGGCAGGAGTGGAGCTACGTCTATGGCATCTTCGTCGGGATCTTTGCCGTCGTCTACCTCGTGCTCGAGGAGTGGAGGCGCAGGCACTGATCCGTCCGGCGGCAGACTGCTTGCCTTCTTCTGTCCATTTCTCATGGCTGCCATGCGAGGGCGTTTGTGTGTGATTAGCATTGACGTGTATTATTTCTTCTCGTGGCATTATTCGTTGTGTACCGAGACTCTGTTGTACAATTGATATATGGCATTCGTTTCATTGATATGTATAGACTTAATATAGTACGGCGTTGTTCTTGTTCACTTGTCAGACATTTTCAATCAGTAAGCTTTTTCCACAGCGGGTGAACTCAAAATTTCATTACTCAGAAGTCAGAACAGCGAAATTACATCTGGTGTTTAACAGTTCGGTACGTCTTCGAAATTAATATGGGTTCATGCACCTTCAAGGCTTCAACCTCAAAACTAAGGTTTTTTAAGAAATTTTAAGACAAACTAAGCAAGGAGGTAAGAGTCTTTTGTACCTCTTGTTAAACACAGGGACAACAGGTGGACTAGGTTCTTGTTTGTGCGATTGATAGCCTAGCCAGCTCTTGATTTGATTTGTACAACTAGTGGTCGAGGCAGCTCTTGATTGCAAACCCAGATGCCCTATATTTTAGAACAAATTTACGCTCTAAGTCCAAATCCCTCCAAATGCAAGTTTAATTTGTGTTGATTCATAAGCGGCCGCAGTATTTCATTCATACAGGATGTAAACATTTTTAATTAGATACGAGACATGAGAAAACGAAACTTTAACCTTCAGTGGATATGTGGAAGAGTTTCATTTCATTAAAAGCCATGTGAATCGAGATGAAACTCATTCCCTATCTTTCTCCATAACTCCAACGCCATGCCATCCTAGACCATGTGTTTACTTACATGATACCATGAGAGTGAAACTCCTGCCGAGATCCACACACCAAATGTGCAATAAGGCCTTGTTTGGATAGAGGTGGATTGGAGGGGAACGAAGGAGGTTGAGAGAGAAATGAAGTAATTTCTCCTCCAATCCATTCCATTTCCCCTACAATCCAGTCGTTGCCAAACAAACCCTAAAACAGTAATCGATGATCGAACATAGTAGTCCTTCCGGTTCATTGTTCCAATTTTGTTGTTTCATTCATTCATGGGCAACATAAGAGAGTGTTTCTAAGTGAGGTGGAACCCTCTTTTATATCACTTCATTGTTTGTTTGACATCTTTCTCACAGAAATGCCTACATAACACTCTATCAAATCTAATCTAATCTAATGAAAACGAAACCGCGACGGGGCTTTCCAAGCCAAGCGCGTCGCGCGAGATGTGCATTGTTATACTAGCAGCAAGTGGGTTAAAAACGGTGGGCGTCTCATAGGAAATCAGCGGCTGAGACCTGCCCCGTGGATGCTCAGGAATCACCGAATCAGCATACAACGCGTCTGCTGCTTCTTTTCAGCAAAGTCAGGCTGGGCTTAGGGGGTGTTTAGATACGCAGAATGCAAAACCAGAATGCAAAATGGATACATTGGAGCACGTGCATAGAGAGAAAAAAGTACATTGAAAAGCGCGTAAAATGCAAAACATGAGCATTCTGCAGAATGGACCCGTATCTAAACACGCCCAGCTCAGCCGTGTCTGTCGAGACAATGGCGACCTGGAGGTATACACAAGCTTCCGTGTTGGTTCCGGTCACATCTGAACTTATCGCGTTTGGCCACTGCGGCTGTAGCCTGTAGGTCGAATAACTTGAGGACCAAAGGCCTCTTTAGTGTGAAAAGAAAGTTTACGAAAGAAAGTTTTCAATTCTAAATCGAAGATTAGAAGGACTAAACATGATCTAATTATAAAACTAAATACACGGATGGACGGAAAATCACGAGACGAATCTATTAAGCCTAATTAATCTGTCATTAGAGATTATTTACTGTAGCACGACATTGTCTAATCATGGCCTAATTAGGCTCATTAGATTCGTCTCGCAAAGTTACCGGGGTTATGAAATGGGTTTTGTCATTAACACACGTTTAATACTCCATGCATGTAAGATTCCCTTTGATGAATAGTGAAGTTTCAAAGTTTGAAAAGTTTCGTGGTGATGTAAACATGCCCTAAGCCTCGTGCTGCAGCGATTACTTGAAGACTTGAGACTATAATTTCCACAAGGCTGTTATGATCTCGCCTGCTCCAATTCATGCAGCTGCGACTAAAGGATTATCCGAGCGTGCTAAGCCAATATAATCCCTGCTTCTAAGCTGAACAGGCAGCGCAGACGCAGTGCAGGCCACTACTTTCAGTTTCAGGTGGAGTGTCTGCCTAGTGCCCACAGCCAAGGTTGTCAGTATCGGGATTCTAAATAGTATCGGTTTTTGCCCGACGGTATCGGATCGTATCGTAGTATCGGGATACTATCGGATTATATATAATATATATTTTATATCAGATTTGCAATATATTATACATATTGAAGCCAATTATGTCTACTTTGATTAACTAAATTGACTATTTGCAAATTTAAGTGCTCTAATTGACATTATATTCAATGCAACTTATCTTAAAAAATATTTTATCGCCATGGAATCATTTAAAAAATCATTTATATCAATTATTATGTGGTATCGTAGGGTCGTAGTATCGGGATACTATGAAAATTAATGTAGAATTGTATGGAACCTTTTAGTAGGATCGGGATACTATGAATATTAAGATACTATGTGGGATCGGTATCGTTTTGTCTGAGTAGAATCGTAGTATCGTAAGATACTAAGATACGTATCGGCATACTATCAACCATGCCCACAGCCGGTGGTTACGAGGCGATGGGGCAACCTCAGCGATTGGCCGGCACGGTCGTCTGGCCGACGGCAAGGCGCGTGGCCGCCACACGCCGATGCGATTTTTAAAGCGAAACGGACGTCGTCGTGCGGTCCAGTGGAGAATCCGTGCAAGCCACATCAGGCCACTTGGACAGCCCAGCCACAGCCACAGGGCAAGCGCTTTGCTTCTTCCTCGAGACGACGAGCCGTGGCCATGGTAGTCTTGGTCGCCGTGGACCTTGTTTCTGAATTCACGGGCAGATTCAGTGTTTCAGGCAGATCAAAAAGCAGTTAGCACCTTGTACTCTGCAGTCTGCACTACCCAAGAACATGCCCGTCGTAGCGGCCACCCCTTGTGGGGACAGAATGGGGGCTTCAGAAAGAGGCTAACGCTAATCAAATGATAAACGACGGTTTAAATATTGCACGGGCTGGAACCTTCTAGGGCTCAAGATTAACAATCCGGGAAGTATATCCTATGCGGTTGTCTGTCGGTACGGTCAGGCGTGTGGCCTCCACGCGAGCGTCGCACTCGATCTCACTCCACTACAGACAGAGAGAGAGAGAGAGAGAGAGATGCGTATCGTCTTCCGGAACGCGTTGCGTGGAAGCTGAACAAAAGTGCCCCCTCCCTGGTCACGTCTTTCTGCCGCTACAGTAGACGTAAAGGTTGTCCGTTGACGCTGTTGACTGAACGGATTGTAGTATGCCTTTGTGCATCTTTTTTTTTGCGCGAAATGTCTATGTGCATCCTGTTCAGCTGTCCTTTGTTTTTGATAGCTGTGCATGCACCCTGTTCTTAATTTGTTAGTAAATCATGAGCGGATAGACTCCCTGCGAATCACAATGTCCAGAAGACTGGTAAATACAGTCCGTATACCACAGTTGCTCGTTTCGTTTGAAGCTTTACATATGCTTGTCCCTTTTACAGTACTCCATCCTACCAACGAGTGGTATATAGTATAGACCCCCATAAGTAAGGGGTAGTTTAGTAATTTCACTTAGATGAAAATAAAATTAGAGATTGAAAATGCAAAAATATATATCAAGGATCAAAGTGATTTTTTAAAATCAATTACGCCATTAAGTTTTTTTTTCCAAAATACCCATATACTACTATACTACTCACTGTATACTACTATACTACAGTTGAAGTTTCCAGTAGTATACAATTAATCTGAACCGTACGATCTTTTTGTACTAGTCCTTTTTAAACACTAGTATAGAGTAGTATGGAGCACCGTAAAACAACTCAAAAGAAAATAGAGTGACTACTGACTACACTGCCAACTAGTAAACTTTTGCCGAGGGACACACCGAAAACGTAGAATCAGTTTCGAGGCCAACTGGCACATACTCAACTGGCACTTGGCACCGTGCTCAACTGCCACACGTTGTCTACCACTCTATGCATTTTCGTCGAAGGAGCTTGCAATTCGACTGGTGTCACATTCGAATCAAAGAGATGCATGCATGGTAGTATATATCCGCACCCTCCATTTTGGTCAGGAAACCACAGCCCGGGTACTCCATCAATCGGCAGCTGCCCCCTGCAGCACACAGACACAACTAACCTCACAAGCGGCCAGAGAGGAGAGAGCCACGCAAAGGCGACAGATCAGTACACACAGAAAACATGAAGCCGCGGTCTCGTTCATCCAGCACTAGCGGCGCGCTGCTCGCCCTGCTGCTATGCTGCTTGTGCATCTCCGCCGCGAGGTCCCAGACCGCCGACTCGTGCGCCTCCAGCGGCCTCGCCGCCGCCGTCAGCCGCCTCATCCCCTTCGACACCTCCAACCTCACCTGCTTCGACGCTTGGACCTCCCAAGGATTCATCGTGCGCGTACGTCAAATCGCATCATCATGCTCTTGCACACATGTATCCGTACGCCCGATGTTTTAATTCATTGCCGTGTGCCCGTGTGCAGTACGGGAAGAGCGGGCGGGACACGTGGAGCTTCGTGCTGTCGGCGCCGGACGCGGGCGGGTACGTGTCGGTGGGGTTCTCGTCCGACGGCGCCATGGTGGGGAGCAGCGCGGTGGCCGGGTGGACCACCGGCAGCGGCGTCGGGGTGGCCAAGCAGTACCGGCTGGGCGGGACGAGCCCGGGGAGCTGCCCGCCGGACCAGGGCAGCCTGGCGCTGGTCCCCGGCACCACGCTCCTGGCGGCGCAGTCCTCCCGCCTCTACCTCGCCTTCCAGTTCACCGCCGCGCAGCCGGCGCCGTACCTCATCTACGCCGTCGGCCCCTCGGGCGCGCAGCTCTCCAACAACTACCTCGTGCGCCACCGCCGCTACGCCTCCGCCGCCGTCGACTACGCCACCGGCGTGGCTTCCAGCGCGAGCGGCGGGGCGTCGTCGCTCGACGCGAGGAAGTGGCACGGCGCGATGGCCGGGCTCGGGTGGGGCGTGCTCATGCCGGTCGGGGTCGTGCTGGCGCGCTACTTCAAGCGCCACGACCCGTTCTGGTTCTACGCGCACGCCTCCGTGCAGGGGGTCGGGTTCGTGCTCGGCACGGCCGGGGTCGTCGCCGGGTTCAGGCTCAGCGACGACGTCCCCGGCGCCGACAGCCACCGGGCGCTCGGCATCGCCATCCTCGTCTTCGGCTGCCTGCAGGTGCTGGCGTTCCTGGCGCGGCCAGGCAAGGCGTCCAAGGTGAGGCGGTACTGGAACTGGTACCACCACTACGTCGGCCGCGCCGCGGTGGCGTGCGCCGTCGCCAACGTCTTCGTCGGGCTGTCCGTCGCGCACGAGGCCGCCGCCGTCGGCGCGTTCTACGGCATCTTCCTCGCGGTGTGGGTCGTCGCCTCCGTCGTTCTCGAGTTCAGGCTCTGGAGGCGCGCCGCTTGATCCATTGCTGATCGATCGTTCGGATTTGGGTAGCCTGCACGGCATTGCGTCCCGGTGTATGAGGCGCAGATTCATGTGTACTCTCTCCCCTGTCTACAGTACTCTCAACCTTTTAGCTGTTTGTTGTATGAGCATAGATGATTTGTTTTCGTCGAGATATATATTTGTTGATTTTATATGATATATACCGTACACCATTGATTTATAACCTGTGTTCCAAATTCGGATGGGTCTGACGTCTAGTTAAGTTTTCAAATCGAAATGCTGGGTTCTGCAATGCC
>CM014274.1:6349767-6366879 GCA_004135705.1 Alloteropsis semialata
ATAGCAGAACCCATCAAATTCAACAATTCAAATCACGCAACCCCACCTCCCGCCACCAATTCGTGCGTACTATAATCAAGCCCTATCCCCTCTTGATCAGTGAGCCCCCAATCCCCCCACGCGTCCTGCGGATCGCGGCATCATTTGATCCACGATCCGCCAATCCCCGAGCCAGGATCCTAGGGTCCAAATCCCAGGGAGCATTCTTCTGTTGAAAAATGGGGAAGCCGTTGATCTATGAGATATTGGAGAAGCCGGCGAGCAGCAGCGTCATCGGCATCTGCTCCCTGATCTGGTGGTTCATCCAGAAGCGGGGCATCGGGTACGCGGACGTCGGGCTGAGCTACGAGGCCGCCGTCGACGGCGGGCAGTACTGGCGGATCATCACCGCCGCCTTCTCGCACATCAGCGTGGTGCACCTGGTGTTCAACATGAGCGCGCTGTGGAGCCTCGGCGTCGTAGAGCAGCTGGGCCAGATCGGGCTCGGCGTCGAGTACTACCTGCATTACACACTAGTGCTCGTCGTGCTGTCCGGGTTGCTGGTCCTCGGCTTCTACCACTTGATGATTCAGAGGTTCAAGGTGGAGTACTTCAGGAGGGTCACTGCTGTTGGGTACTCCTGCGTCGTGTTTGGCTGGATGACCATTCTGGCTGCCAAGCAGCCGTCGTCGAAGCTTAACATTTTTGGGGTTCTGTCACTGCCGATCAGCTTTGCACCATTTGAGTCGCTTATATTCACATCAATCATGGTACCACAGGCTAGCTTCATTGGCCACTTGTCGGGGATCATTGTCGGGTACTCAATTGCCTGGGGTCTGATTCATGGGATGAACAACTACTGGGCGATCACCATGCTCGGGTGGATTGTGCTTGTATTTGTCTTGAGCTTGAAGCGTACAGGCTCTATGGAGTTGAGTTTTATTGAGATCGAGCCAGTGACAGACCCAACACTGCCTTCTGTTGGTGTGGTTGCCTCCAGAAATGGTAGAACTCTGCAGATGGATGTGCTGCCTGGAAGAAGAGTTGCAGACATTGTATAACGTGCAGAGAGGAAAGTTGCAAAAATGTTCGACAAATCTAGTTTTTGTTCTGAAAATTGTGTCAAGTCAAGTCGACACCATGCTATGTATTCAGTTTTGAAATTGTGGTGTCACAGATGCCTTTGGTCATCGCTGGTGTAAAGGAATTCTTCATCTGTACTTCCAGATGCATCATGTTCATTTTGAAAAGAAAAGAATTCTTTTGTGCTTGTTACCATGTAAAGAGAGGTATTCCAACTGAATTTCTTTAGCGCTATTCATTTCGTGTTGTTTATTTGCAATTTAGCTTGCATGAATAACTGATATGTTCATTCCATCTGCTGTGTGGAGCCATTGGAAAAGCGTTTTTGGCAGGACAGAATTGTTTTGCCGGTCAATGCAATTATTTCTTCCCTTTACATTGCTCTCTAGGAAATCTGATGCTGTTCTGGCGCATCAATCAATCAGTTAGTTCTAAACATAAACAGGCAATCAGTTAGTTCTAAACATAAACAGGTCTTACAGCAGGTAACTTGATCAGTTACTCATAGGCGGTGGTGATGTAACAAAACCGTAATGCATAAAAGAAAACTCTTGAGAGCTTGTAGGTTCAGGCCTTTTCTTCTATGATCTGGACTGAAAGCCCAAAACATACCTGTTCATTTATGCATTGGTGGCTCGGTGCTGATAAACCAAGCATATGACTTATCAGTATCCTTTTGAATAAAATTTTATGAATATCAAGTGTTCATCAGCAGCAGCACTCTGTAGGATTCTGACTTGATATGCAGTAAAAATTGGTATCATCACAGTTTCGTATGGTCAACTTGCATTATTCATATTGGCAAAGACAATGTTTTGAATTACAAAGCTAGCACATTGTCAGAGTAAATTACACAAACAAGTATACAACAGTGTCTTGTCCCACTATTTCAGTGCCCACTGGAATGTGTTGCTGTCGTGCAGGAAGCAGGAATGATCTTCGGTCTTGTTCATTCTATCTCAATCCAAGTTGAATTTAATACTTTTTGGTGCATAGCATGGAACACTTCAGGTTGTGTTTGGCCTCGCAAATCAATTATTGGTTAAAACTATCGTGCAATGTCCATGGTGGCTTGAGCTTATGCTTCAAAGAATGTAATGTTGTGGGAGACTTCACAGCTCATCCTGAACATGAAATGAGCAAAATGCATAAGTAATCTGTTATACTCCATTTAGGAGTTTCGTAATAATACCAAAAACTAGTACGAGAGAATGCATTTTGACTTACATGGTAGTCATCCCAGTGATCCCTGGGACGCTGCAAAAGCAAGGAAGGAGAGTTAGTTCACCACTATGTATTTGGAACGTGTTACTGCATCATATTTTAGGCAATGATATGCGCCTTTAGCACATGAGCATAACACAAGTGGCAACACAAAAATGGAAGGATATAATCAGCAGTACATATATTCCTATGCCTTCCTAGTAGTAATTCCTTTAGGTTTTGTTTCTGTAATATGCCACATGAAGCATTGGTGGTATGGTTATAATTTGGAAAAACTAAGGAACCAGAGGTGAAGTTTTTATAATTAGGATTTACATGAGCTATGTGACAGGATCAAGAAAATATACCCTTTTGGGCCTCCGCCGCCGCCCTCCTTCGTCCTTTTCTCGTTGAGCTTCCTGCACAGTTTAGCAGTTATTTTTTTGCCTCTTTACAGCTTTAAGTTATTCTTTTGATTCGAGGACATTAAATGATGATCAACATCCAAGTAACTAAATCGAACTGAAGACAGATCATTCATAAACCATAATGCTTCATTCTAACCTTATCTTCTCTAGCTTTTCTCTCCTTTTCAGCTTCTTCAAAAGCCTCCTTTTCAGCCTGCAAAAATACAGAATCCTGAGATAGTGTTCCCAGGAGCTAGCATGGACCAATTTGTTTATCTGCAGTTACCTCTCTATTTGCAACCCAAATTTCATCAACAACCTTTCTTGCATACTCAGGGTCATCACAAATCAGAATGTTGTCGAAAACTGAGCCAGCTTTTACCTGCATATGTTTGAGATGTAAGTCTACAACTCTACATTATGCTTATACATCACTTCAGAAATCATAAGGCAGCAAGAAGCTAGAATTTTGACAAAACAGTATTTAAAAATAAATAAATACGCTATATATGTTACCTGCCAAACTTCGATTCCAACATACTTCAAAGGTTTCAGCACATAAAGATCTGGATCATCTTCAAACTCTGCAAAAATAATACAGCCCAGTGTATCAAATTTGATCTTTAAAGTTTAAAGTGGGGTTTAATTCAAAATCAGCTGTTGAATGGAATATTGAACAGTAGCCTGAATGTGTATGGTAGTATTAAATACTAAGTACACATATAAAACCGATATCTTTATTTTCTTACCTGGATTATCAATCCATGGTGTCTTCCATTTACCCTTGTAGTTAGGGTTCTTAATTCTCTGCAAGCAGGGGTATGTGAAAAATGTGAACTCCATAAATAGATGAAGTGTCAAGGACGCATTCCTAACAAGATATCAGACCTTGCGTTTCCATGGTCCCTTGTATGCTGGATTTGATATCATTCTCGGCTTCCATATGCCATCATCATCTTCATCCCATGTGTCAGGCTGGTTTAGAAGAAAGAAAGTCATATATTTGGTCTAGTGTCTATTTATAACAAATTCTTTGCATGAGTGTCCTTGCTTATGTCCCTCCATATTAAATCTTAAGTTTGACTGATGTTAGCACCTGCATACCTTTTTGTCTTTCGGATCAGGAATCTGTTTCGGGATAGAATCGTAGCCCTGAAATAACACAGACGAGATGTTACACAACATGTGCGACGATGCATTGTTCAGGAAAGATTCATGGAATCACAAACCTCTGGCTTAACTTCATCAGGATCTTCAATATATTCTCTGTCATCCCAATCCTTAGGCTGCGCAAAGATGTATATGTTAGATGATATCACTTTATAATGCTGTAAATTCTGGGCACGATATAGTTGTAATGATAAAAATAATAACCAACCCTTCTAGCGTGAACATCCTTGATTTTACGAGGAGGGAGGATGTCCCAATCAGTGTACAAGCTCCCAGATTCTCTTTCACGGTTATCAACAAGTAGGCTATAAGACGCATCCGGCCTAAGAATGAAAGTATACACATGCGTTAACTTGTCCGTCTCGCATTCTAGATCTTTCTTGATGGGGTAATTCTGCCCTTGGTAAGAAAGTATAAGATGGAGCTTCTTTGTTTGAGTACCACATATATCTGGCCCAAACATCAAGCTGCACAAGAGAAAATCATGATAGTTAGCAGGCATCACTCATCAGCCGATATAACAAGAATAATTGCATAACAGTTAACAATAGAGGTTGCAACTCATATTCAGAAGCAATGATAGGATTATTCATTTGCAAGCTGTGAAGTCTATATCGACTCCTAAAACACAACCAAATTATGTGACTTAGAGTGGCATTCATCATCCATCAACAATTTGAACATGTTAAGAAAGCATCGAGCATACGAATCAACGCATCTTTGGAAGAGTGGAAAATTTCACAGGGGCAAAAGCTGGTATGAAGTTTACCTGTATGGAGTGTCCCCACTAAATTTTTTCTGGTTGACATAACCAGACATAAGCTTAATATATCCACCACCACACTCGATATCCTGCTCAAACTTAATGGAGTACTGGACCACCAGTGTCCGGTTCTTGTTACTGAATTCTGGGAACTTGGCTGAGATAGCAAAATGCCTAGCATCCATTGTTGTTTGTATTCCTGGTATGGTATCCACAAAAATAAAGCACGGGGATTAATGAACTTACTGCAAGTCTGGAACTAAGCCACTGAGCAAGTATGGCATGTTTTTTGATCAAATAATCAGCATATATAGTCAACTGAAACAGAAGCATGACAGGGACAAAGAAGTAAACCTTTGTCATCAGGATCTCCAGAGTATCTTCCAGCCGTGTGCTTGAACCTTCCAGCTTTCCCTTCACTCCTTTTCCAATCAGATTCCACCCACCGTGACTCCCAGCCATCTAAACACTCAAACCAGAACAAATTTAGTACTAGCATGGTAAAACACCTAAAACTAGAATATAAGCTATTAGTTTGCCAAAAACAAGCTCATGTCATCCGGTTTTGCACTCCATGGCACAGCACTCAAGTTCAGCATGCTGAGCTAAGCTGCTAAAGCGCTACACCAAAATCCTAGAGCGCTTTAGGTGCTAGTATCAATTTCAGTTGGAGCCGTTGAGTACATCAGTTCAGCTCATCTCCAAACGGTCAAAACCTTGACGGCCATAGCATGATAGCAAAAACGGAAGCACCGAAGCAGAGTTTGCAAAGGGCAGCAACCATAGGGGCAGTACGATAATACTCGCAAAACAAAGGGTGTGAACGAAAGTAGCGCACGCCCATCATCAATCATCCGTCAGTACTCAGCAGTCATCCCAATTCAGTAGTCTGCCCGCTGCCGCTACCAATTCAGCAACTCGAACCGAAAGCCAGAAATAAAGCGCGACCTATCCATAGATAGCACGGGGCAGGCAAGCTAGGACTAATCGGGAAGCGGGGGAGGAGCGGAGCAGTCAGCAGCGAGTGAGGCATGTATGCGATACCTTCGAAGCGCTCCTCGAAGATGACCTCGCCGGACGCGAGCAGCAGCAGCGACGAGAGGACGAGGAGGCGGCCCCGCAGGCCGCCGCCGCCGCGGCGGCGAGTACCCATCGCCGGAGAAGAAGCGGGGAGGGGAGGCCGATCGAGCTTCGCCGCTGCAGCGTGCTAGGCTGTTGGACCCAGGGAACATTTGTAGCACGCGTGGTGACCGAAATGCCCTTGATGTTGGTTGTATTCGCAATGATGCCCCTCTGGCCTCGCTCAAGGCATCGGTGAGTACACGCGACGCGCAGCGGATTAGTGCGTGGCGTTTTGGTGATTTATTGGCGACTTGGTGGCATTTGACGCGGACCAGGGGAGATGAGGGTAGGACCGAGTGGGAGTGTGGAGCGGGGCAGCAGCACAGCAGTAGCAGGCTAGCAGCCGGCCAGCCTTGCCGCGAATTGTCAAAGTCAACGTCGCGGCTTCGGGCGTGTCCCTACCACGGTGGGTCCCAGGGATGGGAGATGCCCCGCACAGCGCGTCCATGCTGGAAAAGCCTGCGCACTTAATTTCCACATCATCCAATCCCAGGTTAGTAGATCACCTCTATAGCCAGTAGCAGGCCGCCACGTCAGCCGGCTGAGGTGTTCGCTGCTTCGCTGGGTCTGGGCCTCGCGCTGACCGGAAGTCGCTTCTCTCATCAGTCGCCGGTGGACCGCGACTTGCGTTCATGCGCCGGTCTGCCCAGATGTGGTCTCGTCGTGCTCTCGTGGACGGAGTTGGAACGGCTCAGCAAGACAGCAGCAACTGAGCAGCAAGAGCGCTCAAGCCCACTGCTCTAGGATTCGAACTCGAATCCTAGCTTGTTTACGTAAAGAATTCACGATCCAGATCTCTAGCTCGGATGGAGTCTCGGACCAGTGCTAATTTAAGGGAGGAAAGATTCTGATGGCGGCTACTGCTCGAGACTCCTGAAAAAGAAAAACTGATCACACATGGACGCAGGGCGCGCTAGCTCCAGTGCTCCACCACCGGCACAATGCAAAACCAAGAAACAAATTACAGAGCATGCAGTTGGAACCACAAGTTGGAAGTGAAAACCAGCAGCCACTACGCAACAGCGCAGTCACTACCTGAAAAGTGAAAACTCTGATGTCTCTCTCGACCTGAAGCTACACACACCTGGCGCTGGTAGGAACCTATTCCTGAACTGAAAGTCTGAAACCCACCAACCATCAATCAGCTCAGAAATTCTTGTTAATTAAAAAAATCCTACCAAAAATAACGTTTAGAAACACTTACGATGGCCGAGGCCATTCAACATGGGCCTTGCCCGAATTTCATTACCTTTGCAAGCAACAAAATTACAGAGTTCATGGGTATCAAAAGAAAAACAGAATGAGAGCAGAAAGTAAATCGCAGCTAGCCGCAGAGGTTTAGTGTAATTTTGTTTGATTTGAACATCCCTTTTAATTTTACTCATGTATCCAATAATCATTTTGGGGGTCTTAGCTACTGACCCAATCACTTCTAATCTCATATATGGCAAAAAAACTGACAGTTTAAGAACTCAAACCTCTGATAGAGACATCTGCAAGATATTCATACTGCAGCTTCTTCCCTTCAGCTGATTATGTTTGACAATTGCACAAAGTTTGGGGATACCTGGATGTAAGACTAGCAGGAAAACAGTTAGTAGCACACATAATCCAAAGCCAGGACTGCCTTGTACTTTGCAAACACTGAAAGACAGGAGTATCACTCAGAGTCAAGTTACAACATGAAAATTGCATCATACAAGAATATCCACACTACCAGTAAAGGACGAGAGGGACTCTAGAAAACCAAGCAAGAAAAGGTCAAAACTAACAAATGGAGATATCAAGACTACTAATCCTATATACTTTTAGAGAAAGGTAACATCAATTGCTCAATACCTTTTGTACCGGTGGGCTACTCACATGTAATTGTTCCTTTAAGCTATGGTTCGAAGGCTGATTCTCCATAGTATCAATTTATAAAGAGGAAGCACTACCTGAAGGACGGTGGCTATAAGATTTATGATCATCAACCAGGAGACCAGTGTTAATCCAGGACCGAGGGAGTTTCTGCATAAGTGACAATATTAGAAGCCCGCGTGATTTAGAAGTGATCACAACATGACACACTATTCATGTTATGCAATAAGGACTGTACTACATGTTAAAACTACGCAATGCATACTTGGAATATCCGAAGGTTCGAGATATATCAAGACACTACTTTGCCATGCATATATGTATAAGATCATGGTAAAATAAAAAATAGTGTGGAAGTTAGATATTTTAGGTAGCCATACTTCATGGTAAAGTGTGGAATATTCTAGAATACAAATATTTGTATGTGGTGCTTTGGATGGTTGCCACTTGACATCAATCCAACGGTCATGTAACATTATAAATAAGGGTGCCCTCCACCCCAAGATACCATTTCATGCTAAATAGAGGCCATTTGGAAGATGGCATAGGTAGCCAACATAGAAGAGTAGAGTGGGTAGGGTAGCCACGTAAAGAGTGTAAGTCATTGTGTTTTGAATAAAGAGTTAAGTTTCATATAGTGTTGGTTTCCCGTGTTGGTGTAAGTGTGAAGGTCTCCTCGAACTAATGTGAGTATAATCCACTGCAGAAGCGGTATCACACCAATTTGGTACCACTTTTACCAAGTCAATGTCAAGGTCGGGGCGTCGATTTCTCAACATTACATATTTCTTCCCATGCTTACAGAAACAGATTATAATAGTGGAAAATATGTTGTTTTGCAGAGCTTCAATGACATCATACACAGACACAATAAAAGTTAATATTTTGTAACAAATAAAATGAATTTATAAAATATAGCAAGTAATACTAGATCAGCTTCAAGATTTGTATAAGTAAATAAAGAAAGTAGAAACACTCTCGGTTGGATACCCTGTAAATGTTTTGTTTACTTGAGACATTCATGAGTAGCAAAACACAGTCTAATGGAAATACCTGATAACGAAAGATCAATTTCATTGGCACCGACATAAAAGGAAATAATTATTTGGAGAACAGCACGGGTCATTAATCTTGAAGAGTCATATCTTTGATGCTCTAACACAAGAATTGTCGCAACACAAAATAAATTACTTCCCCTCCGCACCAAATAAATTACTCTCTCGTCTCTTCCCTTTTCTTCCATTCCCAAATTCTTCATCTTGAATTTGTCACACCACAAACCAAAAAAGCCATGGATGGACTTCTCCTCGAAGACCACAAAGCACGCGAGATAGAGCCGCGGTTGGTGCCCTGGCCGGCAAGCTGCACTGCAGTGACCAGAGTGCCGCACCAAGCCCTATAAACCAGAAGCTTGATGACATCGAGCTGTCAGGTGCCAATAATATCACCCACCTCAAGAAGACAAATCCGTCCAAGAAATCTGAAGAGGATTCGTCGGTCCGGCAAAATTATCGTCAAGAAACATACAATCGACCAAAAAACAGATTGTTGTAAGAAATCAAATGTTGTGTTGGTCCGGCTCGAGCAAGAAATAATGAAGAATCTGTGACAAGCAAAGAAGGAGACGGATGGGCCGCTCAGCGTCGAGAAAAAGTCCTCACTCATTGCCAAGAACAAGCTGAAGAACAATACCGATGTCTTTGATGCCAAGACTTCACACAAGCGCGCCTCAGAAGTGCCGGTCCAGGATCCGCCGCTCAGTGTCGATGCACTTGCTGAGACAGCAGAGACTTTTGCACGGATCCAGCGCGACACTGAGTTGGCCTCTATTGCCGAGGACTTCGCCTTCAAAGCTCGCGAGTTCGCAAACAAGCCCGATGACCTGGTTGGCAGGGATCGGTTTCTGCAGCAGGTCAGATTTTTATCAGATGCAGCACTTGATACACTATGTGTCGTCAATGACACCCATATCTTTCACCTCCTCGAAGCCTCATACACTGTGCTCTCACGACACCAAGTTCCAGGCTGCTATCCTCCGGCTCTGGCATCTTCATGGCCCTGCTGTCCTCATGAACCTGCGAGCAGTGACAAGAAGCAAGGTCTTGAGATGCCTCCTATGGAGTCCCTAGCAGAGCAGGCTAATGCATTTGCCAAATCCTTGGACGGCTCTTCAATTGTTGCTGCAGCCGACGCCTTATGTCGCGCCACTGAGCACTTTGCTGGTGGAAAGGGCCGAAAGAATTGAGTGACATACACGAAGTTGAACAAAGTCGTGATGACTTTGTTCTCGGTTGCTGAACGTGTCCTCCCAAGGATATTTAATCTTTTGCCACCGTCTCTAGTGGCAAGCATTCAAATGCCAATTTTAGAATGCATCATATAAATTTGCCATTAGTGAGAATATTTCTTAAAACTTTGCCAAGTTTGGTGACGTGGCACATCACGTCAGTGCGCCAGCGACAAATAATACAAAATGTCCTTTTTGCCCTTGCTAGACAAAATGGTCACCTTCCTTATTCTATGACAGACTGGTCCAGCTTTCATCCCTAATCTCTCTCCCTTGTTTCCCCTTTCTTTTTTTGATCAACCAAAAGGAAGGGGAGACAGGGGAGGGAGCTTAGGGATGACAAGTGGAACCCGTTTATCGTGAAAAAAAGGAAGACTGCAATTTGTTGCCCAGCAAGGGCAAAAGAGTCATTTCACATGATTTGTCCACGTTGGCACGTGATGTGTCGTACCACATTATCAATATTGGCAAAGTTGTAAAAAATATTCTCTCATCAATGGCAAATATGTAGAATGCATTTTAAAATTGATATTTGCATGCTTGACATCGGGAAGGATGGCAAATGATAAAATACCTATCAAGGGGCCAACGTCGCTCCCATGCTATACGCGCCGGCTCGAGTTAGACCCGATCGATCGAGCTCATCCGCCGCTGCCGTCCGTATCGTGCCGCGCCGCCGCCGGTTCCGCGCCACCCACCCCGCCGGCCACAGCTTCCAAATCCCACGCGCAACTACGCCATGTCGAATATGTTGTGCTAGATCTCTCCATTAGCATGCGCGCTGGGAAATCATCTACTAGCGACTACTACGATGGCTATCAAGTATCAAGAACTAGTACCTACGATGATTATCATTAAGCCTGCGTACCGGTGGGCCATCCGGGTGAGGGAATATATTCGCATGCTCACTTTCCCTCGACACATGGCTGGCAGTGTTGTAAACTATTTCTCTTCCAACATAGTATATGGAATAGAGTGAAAACCGATCTAAATTTCCACCCGCATCCCTCCAAATACGTGTGGATTAGTGTATTAAAAGAGATTATTAGTACCTTGGTGCCCTTTCTTCATTCCAGAGTAAATTGTCATCATGTATACTTTAATCACCTGTCAGTCATATAGAAAACTATAAGCATGCCTTGCTCACATGTTCTGCATAAACAGGTAGAAAGAGGTTAGTGGTTCAGGCCTTCGTGGCTGTCCCGCTTCTTTACATGTTCCAATAACTTTTGTGCTGACTTGAGCATCTTCTATTCTATGTTCCAGGGCTTTGTGGTTACATGCGCAACCGTGCTGGCTATTTGCAATATTATTACTGAAGAGGACCTCATCCTAAAGATAGTGAGCATTGTTGTAATAATGTTGACGGTGTGGTTTACAATCATTACCACGGCAGACACACTTGGATATAGGGTTAAACAAGTGACAGAGATTCCACCAGAATCCATGGTGTGATTTTTATTCACCACAGGCGGATAGGTCTACAGTTTAGTAGCAGTAGATTTAAATATTTAATATCATGTTGAAAGTTAGACAATGTGCTTGCCTTTCCCTCATTTTTAGGCTTCCTCAAGTCAAATTTTGGTGCATAGCTTGTAGATTGTTAAAAACATGAAGGTAAATTGCAGGTTTTTAATGTCAATAGTATAAGCCCTTAGCTGTTTTGCATGGGTAGGTGAATGCTAATGATGGGTATTTTTTTTATTAAACTTTGATGAGCAATGGTCTTTTTGGTAGGCACAACAGCACAAACCGTAAAAAACTCGGGAGAGATAACTCATGAGGTGGTTGTATTCTGAGCTAAAGATTGTTAAAGCTAGAAGAGGTGGCATGTTTTAATCAGCTGTTTTAAAAAAATCACAATCCATAATCTATGGCTCATCTAGACAAGTTAGACCAACTATCTAGACAAAGTGCCAATTTCATTTGTCGTAATGTTGAATGACTTTTTTTTCATCGGGACTAGTGAAAAAGTAAAACCATCAGACATCGACGCGCTAGCTCCACCACGAGGACAATGCGAAACCAAGAAAGAAATTACACTCTCCAACGAGTATGCAGAGCTTGTTCTCTTAAAGAGTGTTCGCCCCGTTTGGTTGTCTAGTCTAGCATCTAGCACGGAGGGAATCTTTTTTGCATGGAGTACTAAATGAAATCTATTTGCAAAACCTTTTCACGGATGAGCGTAACTTTTCGAGACGAATCTAATGAGCCTAATTAATCGATGATTGGCTACATTGATACTACAGTAACCATTCTCTAATCATCCTCTAATCATGTGGTCAAAGGCCTCATTAGATTCTTCAGGGTTCCTAGTGCAGGGGTTCTGAAGTTAGTTTTGTAAAATACCTTTATTTAATACCTTTAATTAGTGGTCAAAATTGTGAACAGTTTCTACCACTGGAAAACCAAACGGGGCCTTCATATAGAGACTTCGGCATAGACTTGCCTTTGCTCATTTCTTGTCTCCACGACAAAATACGCTGAAACATAGTACATTACCAAAGAGGTACATGGCCATGCCTGCGCCATGAACTTGTATTTTGTTTTCTCCACAACACAGCACAACAGGAAATACAGCTCAAACACGGTCACAAGAGATACTGTTTCTCTCTACCCAAAAGCGACATGAGAGCAGAGTTACACACACCTGGCTGGGATCCACCCGGCCTGAAGTCTGAAACCCACCAACCATCAATGGCAACTAAGGAATTCTCATTGATAAAAAAGCCTCCAACCAATGCTAATCTTCAGAAACGCATTTTGAGCATCTCTTCAGCATAAAAAGAAAAGCATCCCTGCCAAACGGCAATTCAGCTCTTACTGTTGCCAATTGAATTTCCTGCACCAGAAGAACGAGCTGCCACACTTCGCTGATCACTGCTGCAACAATGAATAGATCTGCCCACTAGCGAACATACCAACAATTGCTAGCAGTCTTCACTCACGCTAGTGGCTTGCGCGCGTGAAGCCACCAATTGCTATTTGTTGTGTAGAAACTAATAACTACAACGCCTGAAACGAGTTCGATCATAGTCCTGAACACATACGACACAACACGACGTCCTTTTTTCATAGTCGGACACGGTACGACAAATACATGCGGACTCTTATATAGCAGTACTCCTTGATCTTGAACCAACACGACGGACGACGACCTGCCCAAAACTCCCCGCGTCACCTCCGCGCCGCGAGATCTTGCCGTCGCCGACCCTAGGTTCGTTTCAACCGTCGATCGATCTGGTGCGACCGGCCGGCCGGCTCTCAGGGCTCCATGGCGTCGTGCGCGTTAGCCGGCGGCACCCACATGATCATCAAGTCCGCCCACAGATCAGCACGGCGACATGGCAACCCTCAGCAGCCATTGCTCACCACGGGAGCATCGTCGGACCTCGCCGGCCGCAAGATGGAGGAAGGAGAAGGACTAGGCATGGACGTGAGCAGCACCACCTGCAAATTCCTCAACATCGCCTTCATGGTACGAAACCTATAGCTATCTATCTCGTCTCTCCCATCTAACTAAGCCTAGTATATGATCTGTGAAAATCACTTTACCTTTCTTATGCTCCTGCAGTGTTTTACTACTGTCCTGGGCATCACAATTCTGGCGCATCTTTTTGTGGCGCGGTTCGTGTACCACGATCCTAAAATGAAAGATCCCTGCAAGATGGTAGGGCGTGTTGCTTTAGCTCTTGGTGTGATGGCTTCCGGATACTATCGAGCTCTAACCAAATAATGTTGTGATGATGAGACGCATAAGTAGTTCTTTTCAGGGGAATTGTGTCTTATTTAAATTGATGCAGCAATTTGTTGGGTATCTGAGCTACGTTTCGCATACAATAGACAAAACTTGATGAGCCAATGAAGTCATGTAAACTGTCACAAACATACTCCAGTATTGAACTCATTGCTAAGCCAATGTGAAAAATAATGATGGGCAGCAGCAATGGACAATAACATATGTAGATGAAAGAAAGCTATAAATTATGTTTCAGAGATAAGCCTACTAAATTTATTTCGATATTGTGGGCAAAGCCTACTTCCGGATAATATTAAATAACTCATAGGTATAATATGAGTATATGACACCTTCAATATGTTTACATATAGCAGCAAAGGGCAAAGACATAGGTAGATGAATGAATTTCAGGAAGCATTTCAAAGCAGCAGAAGCTTGCAAGACCAGCTGAGTATCATAACAGAGTATATTGAATTTTCAGACAGATAAACTATACATGCAGTGCGACACAATAAAAATGGCAATTGAGAAGGTGCATTTGTGTGATTCACACTGTGGTGAATCCATAAATAGTTGACAAAAAAAAAGCATCTGAAAAAAGCTTACAAATCTGAGAGACCATAATTATCCAAATTCCAGCATATTAAGATGGCAAATGTGCTGTTGCAGTTCTGATTCACCCTGGTATCCAAAAGATGACAACCAAAACGCCATCTCAGAAGCTCTACAATGCCACAAAGAACCAAAACAGGCACCCACAGAAGCACAATTCATGCTACAACAAACTAGCTAGGCATGACTAGGCAAAACAAGAACATAGCTATGTAGGTACTCCAAATTCTTCTGTAGCTAAATATTGGAAGTTCATGCAATGGTTAAGGCACTTTAGAAGCCATGAATAGGAAACCTATACAGGCACCAACAACCCATATGGCCATATCAGCAAATGAAGTTTCTGCAAAACAAACATGATAAACCACTTCCTGGACAATCCTGGGCATAGATTTTACTCGTTGACATAACTATCCTTGCGCCCCTCAAATCCAGGGTGCATAAGCTTTTTCTCGCGCTTCTCAATCTTGCGCATCTTCTTCTGGTGTGCCCGCTCCCGGATGTTCTCTGTCCTTTTGTTCTGCCTCTCCTTCCTGTGCTTGTCCACAGTCTTCTGCCTCTGCTTCCACTGGGCAGCATGCTTCTGCTGCTGCTTTTCCTCCTTCAAGCTCTCTCTAATCAACTTGGGGTCATCATGCACCTTCTCCCCAGCTGCCCGCCTTCTTGCCGTATCCCACGCGATCTTGTTCGCCTTCTCTGGATTCTGCTTTGCCTTCTGCAACCGCTTAGCCTGCTCAAGCTCCTTGTTCTTGTTCTTAATCCTCCTCTTGTTCCTCCGCCGCCTCTCTTCCTTTGGGTCAACAACCACGTTAGCATACATGAAAAAAAGAAAAAAGAAGAAGAAGAAGAAGAAGAGAGGATTCAGTCTGTGGCAGTGGTTGTATGGTGCCTGATCGATGTCCCAATCCGATCGGGTAGAGTTGTTCGTGATGGCTCGGATCGAGGTCCCAATCCGATCGAGCACACTAAGTTGAGTTTGAGTTGTGGATCGGCTTTGAGATGAGGGGAACTTAGAAGTTGTTTGAATTGAGTAGAGCGGTGCGTGTTGATGGCCCAATCCAACCCACCGAAGTTGTATGGTCTATGGACCTAAGTTGTTTGGGGGTTATACCTGTCGAGTTGTGCGGTCTTTGGACCGAAGTTGTATGGTTTTCGGACCCGGTTTTTCTCATAATCTGGGTCAACTCTCTTCTTCTAATAAAAATTCGGGAAAGCGTAAGCTTTCGCCGTCCATTCAAAAAAAATACATGAAATCCGGTTTCTCCTCAGCCATCTTGGCCTTTTTCCCATCCTTGCCCTCTGCATCCTCCACGCCATCCTCACGCTTCCTCTTCTTGCCCTCGCCATTCCCTTCTTCTCATTCTTTCCCTTCTCCTTCTTGGCATGCTGTTGACATGTGCTGCTCGCTGTTGACATCCTGTACGAAGCATTAACCGACATCGGCGAGAGCGGACCCACCCGCACCCGGCGCCAGGTCCACGGTTATTTTTTTCGCAACCGGCTCCATCCCCAAACCCTAACCAATTGGAATCCCCGCCGCCGAATCCCTCCCGGCCGCCGCGTCCACGTTTCCCCTCTCCTCCCCCTCCCTCCCTCCCCTCAGCATCAATAAATAGTCTTCCCTCGTGAGATCCTCCGCTCCCCCTTCTTCCTCCTCTCCCCCACGCCCCACCTCTCTCCCCCTGGCGCGGAGAAAACCGTGAGCAGAACGAGGGGCCGTGTGAGTAGCGGAGATGATAGAGAGAGAGGAGACGGTGGAGGCCATCGCCGGCGTGATCAACTACATCGGTGAAGCGGTCATAGAAGACAAGTGCAAGGAGCTCGTGAAGCTGGCTGGCGCGGTGGAGCAAGCAGCCAATGATGCGGAAGTCAACTCCGACGAGCTCGATCGCGCCAAGAGGGAGTTGCAGCAGGCGGACCCAGTGCAGAGGCCCGCAGCGGTGGCCGGCCTCCTCGACGCGTCCGCCGCCCTCAAGAGGACACCCCCCGCTCCGCTGGACGATCTACGCGCCGGCGCGGCGAGCCTGGCGCGCTCCTGCCAAGAGTACCGGAAGGCCGCCGGTGACATGGATAAGATACAGCGGGCGAAGGAGAAGCTGGCGAGTCGGATGGCTGCTGCCCGTAGGTGGACGCGGCTTTGGAGAAGCATCTCGTCTCAGGGCTCCGCCGAACGCGAACCTCTCCTCGCGAACGACCCCGAGGCACGCCTACAGGACAAGGTACATCGCTCCATTTGCGCCGGAAAATGGGGTTGGGGGTAATCGGGGGTAGGAATTGGAGAATAGGCTGCACGAATTGGCGGCGGCGGCTGAGAGTCGGAGCTCATGTTCGGGTGCGCGTGGGTTTCTGCAGGAAATTGCTGACAGCATCGGATTGCTCTGCCAAGGCAATCCGCAGCTGCAGGAGAGAGGCCGCGGGATAGTGCTGCAGGCGCGCCAACTGCTCGCCGCCGCGCATGCCGACCGGGTGCCCTGCGACGACTTGCGGGTGGCCACCGACGAGCTGGGTCAGGCCGACGACCCTTCGACGCGGCTGAACCGCGTCATCGACCTCGGCAACGCGGCCACTGCGATGGAGAAGGGGGCAGACACCGCTCCGCTGATTCATCTCCGCGAGCGCGCGGCGGGCCTGGCGTGCGCGTGCCGAGAGCTCAGGCAGGCGTGCCATGCCATGGACCGGGTGAAGCGCGCCGCGGCCGAGCAGAGAGAGCGCCGCCTTGCTGGTGGCGCTTGGTGGGCGCGTCTCTGTTGCAGGCCCCGTCGTCGCCGCGGCGAGCAGAGGGAGGAGGGGCCCGAGGATGATGCGGCGGCGGCGGCGGTCCAGCCCGTTCTCAATCAGGTATGCGGGTTGCTCTTTGTCGATTGAGTCCGTTGATCCGTGGGAACCC
>CM014274.1:6371852-6426406 GCA_004135705.1 Alloteropsis semialata
CCTCCTAGCCTCCTCCCTCCACCCCCATCTCTCCCCCTAGGTTGTGGAGCTCGATGTCGAGGCAGGAGCGGGGCAGCGGCGGCTCCCTCTCTCCGCCTGTCCCCTCTTCTCCGGCCGGCGCGAGGGCGAGCAGGAGATCCGCATCTCCGGTGGCCCTCCTCCTCCCCATCTCCCCATCTCCGGCCGGCGCAAGGAGCAGGCCGCGAAGATCCACGCGCACAGAGGCCGGCGCAGCGACGACCTGCTCATCGCGGCCCCTTCCCCGGCCGGCAGCGGCGTCCCTTGCGGCGCCGAAACTCCCTCCCTCCCTCCGGTGCGGCGGCGGCTCCGCCTCTCTCCTCCCCCTCCCACCGCGCGGCGAGGACCTCAACGTCGTACGGATCCGGTCCCTACGCAACCGGATCCTGTGTTCAAGGTGCCTGATCCGTCCCCAGGTAAAGAATGCTCCATGCCGCCAGCCATTGAAGGTAAAGAATGCCCCATGCCCCATGCCCTCCCCTTCCTTGCTATCTGGATCTGAAGAATACCAAACCTTCAGTTGCAGTAAAACTCCAACCGCCAGCCATTGAAGGTAAAGAATGCCCCATGCCCTCCCTTGAACCCTCCCCTTCCTTGCTATCTGGATCTGAAGAATACCAAACCTTCAGTTGCATGGAAATGTGCTAGCAGATCTGCTAGGTTATCTCTCATTATATTGATGCATGGAAATGTGTGTACAACAATTGCCAATCATGATGAATTCTCATTTATTTTAACTGAAGCACTTACTGATTTATTTTAACTGAAGCACTTACTGATTGCAATGGGTAAGAACACTTCATGACGTCAGATTGCTCTCTGATGGTAGATATGGCGTCAAGTCCTATCTTTGTCAATAGGAATTGATCTTTGGTTGAGACACTGAGTTGGTAAATTTATATCTTGCTATCAAGCCCTTTTTGTCAATGTGCTAAATAGAATGACTATCTTTTTATTGTCTGCACATGGAAATTGTTTTTTCCTAACTGAGATCATGGAGCTTTGGTACCACAGTCATCTTTACCTTGACATGGATTTTTTTGTAACATTGTATTTGGCTTAAGCTGAACTGTGTAAATAGACAGAACTGCGATGCTTTGAGCTGATTGCTTCTACTCATTTTGAGAACAAAATGCTGGTTCTACATTGCAAGTCATGAAACTGAGCATGTGTATGTAACTAATTTTGATGTAAGGAAATTTCGAAGTAAGTCCTGGTGCTCACATGATGGGGGTAAATTACATGCTTCAGGTGGGTTTCTTGCTCGGTGATGAAAAGGGGCCAAGTGAGATGAGTATGATAGTTCAGATCATAATCTAGGCTCTAGTTGTGCTACTGTTTTCATCTGCTAGCATCTCTATCTTTATTATAAGCTCTTTACTTTTGACAATATTCCTACAATGCCTATTTTATATTGCTGTTCAAACCTGTGTTCTTGCTCCTATTGGATTATTTGATTGGTACAATAACATTTGTGAGCCTAGATTATTGGATTTGTACTATCACACTCATCAGGATCTTGGATAGGCCACATTGGCGTTGGAAGGCCGTTAATTCAGTAACCCGCACTGAGAGCAATTTATTTGCAAGAAACACTTGTGACCTAATATCTCATTGTTTGTTTCCTTAACTTAGGTGGCTGTCTATTTTCCTTAATTTTATTGGTGGTCGTACTATTATATATGATTTACTTGAAATGTGTTGCTCTATACTGTCCTACATCATGTTGCTAACATTTAGTCTTTTGCATTTGGATCCTGAGATATCTGTTCATATCCTCTAGCCCTCAGACTGGTATACTTATGAAATTTGTCTTAGCCTTTGAGCACTATAACTGCATTTTCATGCTGTAGCAGTGAATAGGCTTTAGCTATGGAATCGTTTTTTAATAATTGCAAAGCTGATAAGTGAAAAGCAGTAATTCCTTTCTGGTAACCAGAATTCTTGATTGATTCTGGTGCAAATATCTCTTTCAATAGAGTCAACAATAGCATTAGGTGTCTCCTTCATGATAAATCTCTTCGTTACAACAGTTTTTGCGAAAGGATTCTATGGCAGTAAGGAAGCTGGTAATATTGGCCTCGAAAATGCTGGAAGCTGATAATATTGTCTTTTGTGTGTCACCGTAGCGTTAGCACGGGCATTGTACTAGTAGTAGTAGTAGTAATGTTGGACTACAAACTTGTATTAGACTTCATGTAATAAAGTTGATATATGGATTGCAAATGTACTATGTTGGTGATGAATTGTGAATGCATTATATATTTGTGAATTATTGTGCTGTGAAAATTGAGACATTCTAATTATTTTTTTTATTCTGGAAAAACATATCACAGCCGGTTCAAACCGGCTGTGAAAATGCCCTTTCACAGCCGGTTTTTATTTGCAAAAAACCGGCTGTGAAAATGCCCTTTCACAGCCGGTTTTGGTTGGAAGAAAACCGGCTGTGAAAATGCACTTTCACAGCCGGTTTTTTGACAAAAAACCGGCTGTGATAGCGCTTGACGCAGAAGGTTTCCAAGGTTCAAAACCGGCTGTGAAACTATTTTCACAGCCGGTTCATGACGTAAACCGGCTGTGAAAATCAGTTTTCACAGCCGGTTAAAAACCGACTGTGAAAATGAGATTATCAGCGCCACTTAACCAGCGCCACTTTTGAAAACCGCCTGTGATATGGGCAACCGAACCGCCTGTGATGCTCCTGCTGTAGTAGTGAAACAAAGGGGTGGAAGTTCAAGAAGTCAATCAACCCAAAGAAAAAACACAAGGTCTCATCCAAAAGTTGTGAGGAGCAATTAGAAGCGCTTAAAAGAGATAGACTAGACAGTTCTATAGCGCAAGATTCTTGTATAGGGTAAGAATCAAAGGGTTCTAGAGAGTCAAGTAGAGTTGTGAGAAAGTGACAATCGCTTGTACTCTTTTGGAGTTGTGTTTAAAGAATTTGCGACCGTCTTCGCCAGAATCCTATTCTCTTGTCGTGGTTATTTCAACGCCATCATTTAGGGTTTTTTATGAGATTCATCTACTTTGCTCTGGATATGGTGCAAGCTCGTGTGGTATTCACAATATTCTTTCTAGATTCGGAGGGGCTACTGCACGTTACGAGGAGTTATCAGATTCTAACAGTGTCGTATGTATTCAGGACTATGAACTCATTTCAGGCGTGACGCGTGCGGCATAGAAAAGAAAGGGGAATTCAAAAGGACGTGGAGCGCAGTTACCCAAGCGATGGATCATGGATGTCATCCGTGCGTGATTACCTAGTACGGACTAGACATTACTCAGCTGTGCCAGGTGGTATTGGTAAAAACTAACCCAAAGCCACACCAATTTATTTAGACCATGTTTGGATCTAACCAGAAAAATTTTGGCTAAACTTTAGATGAGAGGGTTGTTTGGATCCCCAACTAAAGTTTAGCTTGTGTGATTGTGTCTTACATACCACCCAACTAAAGTTTAACTGATTAGCTGTGTAGATCCAAATGGGGCGGGGCCTTAACCTATACTTATACTATTAAAACCAATATAACCCTAGTTATAAATCAATTAATTAATCTTGTATCGAGCATGCAATGCTGTGCTTACGGATGGTAATGTTATTACCCACTCCCTCTGACCCAAAAAGAATGCAACTATGGGTTGTGTCATTGCGTCTAAAAAGAATGCAACTATGGGTTGTGTCATTGCGTGCCAATTAAAGTTGTTCATGTTTGACCAAATTTCTAGTTAATTGTATTCATATTTATGGCTTTAAATAAATTTATTATGAAAATATATTTTGTAACTAATCTAGTGATATTTATTTGATATTATAAATATTAATAATTTTTTATCCATAATTGGTCAAATTTAAGATAATAAAACATGACATTGTGCTACAATTACATTTTTTGGGACCCAGGGTGTAATTATAAACCTAAGAGTAACTTCAGCAGTCTCTCTAAATAAGTCCCTACTCTAAATTTAGAGGACGGGGATAAAAAAGGCAAACTCTGGTAGACCCTCTATTTTGGCCCCTAAAATAGGTAGCCCCTTCAAATCTGTTCCAAAATAGAAACTAACATGTGGGCCAATAAAAGGTAGAGGGTTGTTTAGAGGGTATTGTTGTAGTTGGGAGAAAAAGTCAAGTTTCTAGAAAATAGAGGCAACCCCTACTGAAGGAAATAAAGGACTTATTTAGAGCATCTCTAGTAGGTCTCCCAATAAATATTTACCAATAATCTTCTAATGGGGATGTCTCAATATCTTTTTCATGATTTTGGGGAGAGTTATTTTTGTAGTTCCCCAATAATCTTGTCCCAATACAACTAATATATTGGGAGAGTCACAACTCCCCCTCTATATGGGGAGAGTTGGGGTGGATTTGGATTATTGGTTCATCCCAATAATTATTGGGAAAAAAGGAAAGATAAAATAGATCTGCTGGAGCACTATTTTCTCAATAATCCTCCCAATATGGTAGTTGGATTGGGAAATAGGGGACTGTTGAAGATGCTCTTAGAGTGTATTGTTGGAGTTGCTGTAACGAATCATTTTCCACCCTCGAACAAGAAAAGCAGGGAAAAAAGGACAAATAGCACAAGTAGTAATCTGCAGTGTTGCAAAATCATGAGTCTGATATTCAGACTTTCCAGACCATTTTTTCCCCAAATAGTTGTGCACTAATCTGAAGCACTGAACAAGAATGACTAGTCAAACCATTCCATTTCAGATGTGACGGCAAATCATGTTAAAAACCATCTACACAAGGTAGCAGATGCAGTACCTAGCCGATGCTTTCGTTTTGTTTCGTTCTGTTGATATGTACTTTGTTCGTTGGGCTTAGGCCGGCAAGGCGTCCATGTAATGTAATTCATAGCCTTCCACGAATGCTAAAAAGACCCTGTGTCGTCAATGACATTTTTCTGCCATTACCTTATCATAATTCTATACCTTGTACTCAACCTCCAGGATTTGGAGTGATCTAAGGGCATGATTTACTGCAGCAACTTGTCCCCCAAAAAATGTACTGTAGCAATTTGTACCCCAAAAAGTACTGTAGCAACTTCCTACCTGAGCGGCTGTGCCCCCTGAAAAAACACTTTCCACCTGTGCAAAGAACTGAAGCTTTTGGTCCCTTGCTGTTCCATGCGACATTTGCCTTGAGCACTATTTTGTGATTTTTTCAGGAACAGCAACAAAACTTGCTTTCTTTCTTCTACCATGCTACTGTATATAGAATGTTTGTTCAACCGACATCATCATGATTTTGTACCATGAATCTGTCAGCAGTTTTACATTAAGAATCCCCTGAGAAGAATTACTTATGCGTCTCATCATCACAACATTTGGTTAGAGTTCGATAGTATCCGAGTGCCATGACACCAAGAGCTAAAGCAACACGTGCTACCATCTTGCAGGGATCTTGCATTTTAGGATCGTGGTACACGAACCGCGCCACAAAAAGATGAGCCAGAATTGTGATGCCCAGGACAGTAGTAAAACACTGCAGGAGCATAAGAAAGGTAAAGTGATTTTCACGGATCATATATCTAGGCTTAGTTAGATGGGAGGGACGAGCTAGGTTTTTTTTTGTTACCATGAAGGCGATGTTGAGGAGTTTGCAGGTGGTGCTGCTCACGTCCATGCCTAGTCCTTCTCCTTCCTCCATCTTGCTGTAGGCGAGGTCCGACGACGCTCCCGCGGTGAGCAATGGCTGCTGAGGGTTGCCATGTCGCCGTGTTCGTCTGTAGTAGTTGAGGATCACGTGGGTGCCGGCGCCGGAGGACGACATGGAGCCTGCGAGCCGGCACGCAGATCGATCGACGGTTGAAACGAACCTACAAGGGTCGGTGACGACGCGGCCGGGGAGTTTTGGGAACGAAGGTCGTCGTCCGTGTTGGTTCAAGATCAGGAGTTATATAAAGAAGAGAGTCCGTATTTGTCGTGCCGTGTCGGACTATAAAAAAGGTTTACGGAGTCCTCCGTACTTAGGTCTGTCGTATGTGTTCAGGAGTAGTATATAAACCTAGCTAACGATCATCCCCCTCGCAGAAGAAAAGCAGTGGAAAAAAGGGACAAACAGCATAAGTACTAATCTGTCAGCAGCTTTACAAAATCACGAGTCTCTGATATTCCGAGACTTCCCAAACCATTTCCCCCCAAATAGTTTGCACTAATCTGAAGCTCTGAAACCATTCCGTTTCAGACGTGAGGGGAAATCATTTTGAAAAAAACATCTACACAAGCTAGCAGGACCTAGCGGACGCTTTCGTTTGGTGAATGGATTGGATTCGAAATCCTCCTTCGTTTGGTTCTGTTGACGTGTTCCACGAAGGCTAAAAAGAAGTAGAAGCCTCAACAAAAAAAAAAAGAGTAGAGGCCACTGCGTTGGCCATGATATTTTTCTGCCACTAAAAATAATTTTTTTTGACCGAAGTCAGCAGGGGAGGCCCCTACCTATTTTTTATATATAAAGAATAGATATGTACATGTACAAGGCCGTAGGCCCAAATAAAAAAAAGGAGATTATGGCAGACTACTCAGCCAATCAGTAATTAGAGCCCTGAAATCTGGTTTCCCTCTAAGAGTAACTAGTGACATCTCCCTTTTAAAAAAAACTCTCCACCTCAAAAAAGAGAGAGAACCATTGTCAAAGATAAGACTATTTCTATGACACCAGATGGACCAACAGGCTATTATGAGAACTTCTCTGAAAATGTGTGAACCTGTCGGGGTTCTTTACCGCCAACAAATAATAAGATCGTGGAGAGCGCGTCGGGCCTCGGGTGGTAGTGCAAAAGGACACGGGGGTTTATACTGGTTCGGGCCACCCCTGGGGTGTAAGACCCTACGTCCAGTTCGTGCTGCTCGTGTTATTTGCACTGGTTTGTAGTAGGGGGTACAAAGAGGGCGAGAGAGGGACTAGCTCCCAAGTCTCTGGAGTGCGAATCGAGCTCAGTCCAGTGACCGGCTGGAGGAAGAAGAAAGTCGAGGGAGAGAACTCCTCGGGAGAGAAGAGAGGCTCCCTGCCTCCCGTAGGAGGCCCAGGAGAGAAGAGGAAAAGAGTCCGTTGCCCCTCGCAGGGGGCCTGGCCCTCCCTTTTATAGTTCAAGGGGAGCCAGTAAAGAATAAGAGAAAGAGTACAGTCAAAGGGTAAGACGGGAAAAAAGGAGGCGCGCATGCCCATGCTGTGGGGCCCGTCGTCCTTCCGAGCGCTGTAGCCATGTCCTGCTGGTGTCAGTTGCGTCAGGGAGTGGTTGGCACAGTGTAGCAGCTTGACTCCGGGTGCTTCGGTCTTCTCGGTGGTTGCTTGGTTGCGAAGGAGCGAACCAGTCGGAGACGGAGATCTCGTCGGGCGAATCGGAGTCCTGTCGGGCGATGGAGCAGCTCGTCGGGCGATGGTGCAACTCGTCGGTCACGGAGACCTGTCGGGCGAGGCGGGCGCCGTTGCTGCTGCCGAGTAGTCGGGCGAGACGCGCAGCTTGTCGAGCGAGACGGAGAGTAGTCGGGCGAATGGAGACTGGTCGGGCGAAGGAGCAGCTCCTCGGGCGGGACGGAGCAGCTCGTCGGGCGGTGGAGCAACCTGTCGGGCGCTGCCTGCCACTGATCGGGCGAGTACGCAACTCCTCGGGCGAGTACGCAACTTCTCGGGAGAGTTCGCTGGGCTGCTGCGTGAGATCGCAACTCCTCGGGAGAGTTTGCTGGGCTGCTTTACGTATAGATAAAACGTGAATATTAAAGCAAATATAGCTACAGCTTCGTTGTCATAGCTGCCAGCTACAGATCTCGAGATGTATGATGGGACCATAGCTAGGATAGCTGCTGCGTGAGATTAATTTCAAGATGATTTCTGTTATATGCACCCAAAGAAAGCTACCAGGAGGTTGCCAGCTCATTGCTAATCGCACATAGGAGGTGTACATCAAGCTGCAGGTTATTTTTAATCGCTGTCATTGGATACCCCTAATACTGGTATCCGACAGTAGCCCCCGAGCCTGGGAGCGAGTCGCAGACTCGGTCGCGGGCTGAATTTATTGAGATGTCGAGAAAGCGGTGAAATTTCGGGTGGGGGCGCGCGAGCGCACCCGCCGGGTGTAGCCCCCGAGCCTGTGGGCGAGTGGTACACTCGCTCGCAGGATTATGGCATTTGCGCAGTGATTCGTTGTAAATTATGCGACCGCGCTGCTGGTCTCTGTTAGCGATTTCGACCCCGTGTGTATCCCGAGACCGGGGTCCGGACGGGGATTCGTTTCGTCTTTTTGCGTTTTTTCTTACGTCGTAACCCCTCATGCATCTCTTTTTTTCGTAAGAGGTGGAGGGGCCGGACCGAGCCGTATTTTTGCCTCGTTGGCCGAAAATGCGGTGTCCGTGTGAGCTAATAACGGGCCAGTTCGAGTGAAGCCACGGCATCCCGGTCGAGGGGTTCCGATCGGACCAGCTGGTGGCCAGCTTCAGATTCTTGGTGGCGAGATCATCTAGTTACCGAGTCCGTTCGATGGGACTTGGCGGCTCGTTGCCTTTCCGTTCGGGGGAAAAACCATGACCATTCTTGCCATCAAGACTCGAACGCAGTTCGGGATGCCCACGACGCTCGTGCGCCCGGGTACTGGCCGCTGGGACCCATCCTTCACTGCCCCTCGCTCGACAAGGTGACCGGGGGCGGCTGTCGAACCCTTCGACGGGCCAGCCTTCGAACCCCCGTCGGGATCACCTGTCAGGTCGACTGTCGGAGTCGTCCGTCCCGATGCCCAGCCCCCGAGCGCAGGGCTGCGAGGGGCCGTTAGGGCCGGCGGGAGCCGCTTAGTTTAGAGAGTTCGAAGGGCGCGTTTCGGAAATCGATCGTGTGCGTATGCTTGACCCCGTGCGCCGAGGTCGGGCGAGACAAAAGGTGTCGTTCCCTGTATGTAGGAGTTGCTGCAAGCTTACCTGAACTTGCCATGCCGAGCTGCAAAAGACAGCGTAATGCAAAAACGTTGCGTAAAGCGAGAAGTCGGGATTTACTCGTTATCAACGAAAAGTTGCGTACGCCCTGCCTTTATCAGGCTACGTATTTCCTCGGGTAGTTAGCACATCACGTTTAAGCTCCTAGTCCCACTAACCACTGCTCGCAGAGAGGACGGCTTACCGCGGACTACACTGCTCAGCGGGGAGGCTTAGGTGTAGGCGGCACGCAGGACGAGGTTTCACGGATGAGGCCTATGCTACCCGAGTACTTTAGCGACACCCAAAAGAGGCATGCGGGACTGTAAAAGGAAATGTGTGGAAATACGAAGGATCGTAGTAAAACTTAGCCGTTTTAGCTTCTCGTCGTTGAAGCTGAGTCGAGCGAGCCGTCCGAGTCGGGGCGGCACACTCCTTTGGAGTCGAGGTCGGGTCGGTCGGAGTCGAGGTCGGGGCGCGCACTCCTTTGGAGGCGCGGCCGAGTCGGTCGGAGTCGAGGTCGGGGCGCGCACTCCTTTGGAGGCGCGGCCGAGTCGGTCGGAGTCGAGGTCGGGGCGCGCACTCCTTTGGAGGCGCGGCCGAGTCGTTCGGAGTCGAGGTCGGGGCGCGCACTCCTTTGGAGGCGCGGCCGAGTCGGTCGGAGTCGAGGTCGGGGCGCGCACTCCTTTGGAGGCGCGGCCGAGTCGGTCGGAGTCGGTCGGAGTCGAGGTCGGGTCGGTCGGAGTCGAGGTCGGGGCGGCGCACTCCTTTGGAGTCGAGGTCGGGTCGGTCGGTGGCGCGGGCGCTGGCCGGGGCGGAGCTGGTAGCCAACGTGATTACGTCGGTCGGCGCTGCAGCCCTCTCTGTCGTTGTGTCGTACGCTCGTTCGGGGGCGTACCTCGCCGTGGTGGCCCTGCGCGAGATCATGAAAACAAAAAGCTGGTACAGGTTAGTTGAGGTCATTTGCGGACTTTGGGCACGGTCGTCCTGCCGCGGTGTTCCTCGCGAGGGTCGCCCACTGCTGCTGCGCCGCGGGTGCGCGGCCGCGTGGTGTCGATGCTGCCGTTGGCGGGGTCGCGGTCGCTGTTGGTGATGCCGTGGCCGTCGTTGGCGGAGTTGGTTGGGGCTGCTGCAGCTCGGTCGATGCGTCTGCTCGGGACCGTCGTTGGCGGAGTGGCGGCCGCCGTTTGTGCTTCCGGAGCCATCAGCCCGTTGGGCGGAGTCGCAGCCGCCGTCGAAGTTGTCGAGCGAAGACCTTGTCGGGCGAGTCGGAAAACTTCTCGGGGGTGACTGGGTTGCTGCTGCTGCTTGCTCCGCCCCACTCCGGTTGGTCGGACATACACGCAGGCCTTCAGGATAAATGCTACTGCCTGCTCCTCTGTTGTGCTGTGCTGAATCGAGAGAGAAAACAAAGAGACACGACATATTTGGAAAAGACGTGCATGCATTGGTTAAAAAAGATATCCTTGCATGCACATGCATACGCATGCATGCATCTGCATACAGAGTAGTCCTGGGTGTGCCTGGTAGGCAGAGCCCCCGAGCCTTGTTCGGTCCATCCAGAAGGCCAGGAGCATTGTTGTCGTCCTCAGCGTTGTTGTGGTCATTGGGGTTGCCGCCGCCGTCGTCGCCGTGGTTGATGGCGCTACGGTCGTCGTCGCGGCCGTCGGTGTCGCCGCCGTCGTCGTCGCCGCGGTTGACGGCGTTGTGGTCGTCGTCGCGGCCGTCGGTGCCGCCGCCGCCGCCGTCGCCGCGGTTGACGGCGTTGTAGTCATCGTCGCGGCCGTCGGCGCCGCCGCCGCCGCCGCCGTCGTCGTCGTCGTCGTCACGGTTGGCCACCTGAGACCCGTAAGGAGAAAGACGTGACGCGCAAAGGCCCCACGGTGGGCGCCAACTGTCGGGGTTCTTTACCGCCAACAAATAATAAGATCGTGGAGAGCGCGTCGGGCCTCGGGTGGTAGTGCAAAAGGACACGGGGGTTTATACTGGTTCGGGCCACCCCTGGGGTGTAAGACCCTACGTCCAGTTCGTGCTGCTCGTGTTATTTGCACTGGTTTGTAGTAGGGGGTACAAAGAGGGCGAGAGAGGGACTAGCTCCCAAGTCTCTGGAGTGCGAATCGAGCTCAGTCCAGTGACCGGCTGGAGGAAGAAGAAAGTCGAGGGAGAGAACTCCTCGGGAGAGAAGAGAGGCTCCCTGCCTCCCGTAGGAGGCCCAGGAGAGAAGAGGAAAAGAGTCCGTTGCCCCTCGCAGGGGGCCTGGCCCTCCCTTTTATAGTTCAAGGGGAGCCAGTAAAGAATAAGAGAAAGAGTACAGTCAAAGGGTAAGACGGGAAAAAAGGAGGCGCGCATGCCCATGCTGTGGGGCCCGTCGTCCTTCCGAGCGCTGTAGCCATGTCCTGCTGGTGTCAGTTGCGTCAGGGAGTGGTTGGCACAGTGTAGCAGCTTGACTCCGGGTGCTTCGGTCTTCTCGGTGGTTGCTTGGTTGCGAAGGAGCGAACCAGTCGGAGACGGAGATCTCGTCGGGCGAATCGGAGTCCTGTCGGGCGATGGAGCAGCTCGTCGGGCGATGGTGCAACTCGTCGGTCACGGAGACCTGTCGGGCGAGGCGGGCGCCGTTGCTGCTGCCGAGTAGTCGGGCGAGACGCGCAGCTTGTCGAGCGAGACGGAGAGTAGTCGGGCGAATGGAGACTGGTCGGGCGAAGGAGCAGCTCCTCGGGCGGGACGGAGCAGCTCGTCGGGCGGTGGAGCAACCTGTCGGGCGCTGCCTGCCACTGATCGGGCGAGTACGCAACTCCTCGGGCGAGTACGCAACTTCTCGGGAGAGTTCGCTGGGCTGCTGCGTGAGATCGCAACTCCTCGGGAGAGTTTGCTGGGCTGCTTTACGTATAGATAAAACGTGAATATTAAAGCAAATATAGCTACAGCTTCGTTGTCATAGCTGCCAGCTACAGATCTCGAGATGTATGATGGGACCATAGCTAGGATAGCTGCTGCGTGAGATTAATTTCAAGATGATTTCTGTTATATGCACCCAAAGAAAGCTACCAGGAGGTTGCCAGCTCATTGCTAATCGCACATAGGAGGTGTACATCAAGCTGCAGGTTATTTTTAATCGCTGTCATTGGATACCCCTAATACTGGTATCCGACAGAACCAAAATCATCTCTGGCTTTTGAAATCATCATCTCTGGTTGAAGAGTGTAGTCCCAATTAATGTCCAGGTATATCCAGCAGGCCTGACTGAAAGGGCATTCAAAGAAAAGGTGCCATAAGGTTTCCTCACACTGATCAATACATAGCACACAGCTGTAGCTAGGCAGGAACATGTTTTTCCTTTTAAGTAAGTTCCTTGTATTTAATCTGTCCTGCAAAAAGAGCCAAAAGAAGAATTTGTGTTTGTTCTGAGCTTTTGATTTCCACATCCACTTATAGAGGATGGAGCATGGCCTGGTGCCTTGTAGAGTCTTATATGCTTTTTGACAGGAAAAAACACCACTCCCCCAAATGTAGTGCCAAATGTCATTTTCTGCTGGATTGCCATTCAGATCGGACAATAAGGTTCCCAGTTCTGTGAGTTGGACTAAAAATAAATTTGATGACCCCAAGTGTCGGATGTTTGGACCCGGCAGTCCACACAGGGTAGCCTACGTGGTTGATTTGTTGAGGGACAGATCGAGGATCAGAAGTCGATGGTAACACAAGACACAAGGATTGAACAGGTTCGGGCCGTCGAGATGACGTAATACCCTACGTCCTGTGTTGGGGGTGATTGTATTGCTGTGTATGAAGTTCCTTGAAGGATCTCCGTAGTTGGGTTCTGTCCTAGGTTAAATGAATGCGTGGGTTGTATCGTGTTCTGGAGGGGGTCTCAAGGCGCCTTATATAGTCCGGCTGCCTTGAGTTACAAGTCGGCTAGAGATCATAACCTACCCGAAATACAAGGATGCGATCCTATAACGATTACAGATATCTTTCCCTATAATTCCGGCTAGTTTATCTTGATCTCCGAGCTTCTTGCGGGATACGCCGTCTTCTTCCTTGCCGCGCGCGCCGTCGCGCCCATCCGATTCGCCCGACTGGTGGGCCCGACTGGTGGGCCACCCAGTCTGACAAACCGATCCAGTTGCACTCGGATTGGGCCGCCCCTTGCTGGTTGGGCCAATCCGCCTTCTGGGTACCCCTGGGGGTCTACCCCCGACAAGCCCCCGAGTAGTACGTGGTTGAGAGACAAGTCGGCGAGGTCGTGCTGTCTGATGAGCGTCGAGCCTGCTGCAGTTGGAAGCGAAACCGCGTGATACTGGAGAGAAAAGAGCCGTTTCCCAACGGATACGCCGTGAGGTGCGTCCGTTGGCCGTAGCCCCCGAGCCTTGAAGCGATTCCGAAGGAATCGGTCCAAGGGTTAGTAGCCTTCTTCTGAGGTCGTCAGACAATCAACGGATGCGCCGCGAGGTGCGTCCGTTGGCCGTAGCCCCCGAGCCTTAAAGCGATTCCGAAGGAATCGGTCCAAGGGTTAGTCAAGGAGCATCTGGCTAGATCATCCGACGTTAATTTCGGCGCCCAGCCCCCGAGCGTGAGGGCCGGGTCGAGCTGTCCGAGGCACGCCGAATAGTCGCCCAGCGCCCAGCCCCCGAGCGTGAGGGCCGAGCACGCCGAGTGGTCGTCCCGGCGCCAGCCCCCGAGCGTGAGGGCCGAGCACGCCGAGTGGTCGTCCCGGCGCCAGCCCCCGAGCGTGAGGGCCGAGCACGCCGAGTGGTCGTCCCGGCGCCAGCCCCCGAGCGTGAGGGCTGAGCACGCCGAGTGGTCGTCCCGGCGCCAGCCCCCGAGCGTGAGGGCTGAGCACGCCGAGTGGTCGTCCCGGCGCCAGCCCCCGAGCGTGAGGGCTGAGCACGCCGAGTGGTCGCCCCGGCGCCCAGCCCCCGAGCGTGAGGGCTGAGCACGCCGAGTGGTCGTCCCGGCGCCAGCCCCTGAGCGTGAGGGCTGAGCACGCCGAGTGGTCGTCCCGGCGCCAGCCCCCGAGCGTGAGGGCTGAGCACGCCGAGTCGAGCCGTCCGAAGCACGTCGAGTAGTCGCCCCGGCGTCCAGCCCCCGAGCGTGAGGGCCGAGTCGAGCCGTCCGAGGCACGCCGAGTAGTCGCCCCGGCGTCCAGCCCCCGAGCGCGAGGGCTGAGGCACGCCGAGTAGTCGTCCCGGCGCCAGCCCCCGAGCGTGAGGGCCGAGTCGAGCCGTCCGAGGCACGCCGAGTAGTCGCCCCGGCGCCCAGCCCCCGAGCGTGAGGGCCGAGTCGAGCCGTCCGAGGCACGCCGAGTAGTCGCCCCGGCGCCCAGCCCCCGAGCGAGGGCTGAGGCACGCCGAGTAGTCGTCCCGGCGCCAGCCCCCGAGCGTGAGGGCCGAGTCGAGCCGTCCGAGGCACGCCGAGTAGTCGCCCCGGCGTCCAGCCCCCGAGCGCGAGGGCTGAGTCGAGCCGTCCGAGGCACGCCGAGTAGTCGTCCCGGCGCCCAGCCCCCGAGCGCGAGGGCCGAGTCGAGGGTCCGTCAAGTCTTCGTCTTCCTCGTCATGTGGTAGCGCCAGCCCAGTACTCAAAAGCACTCAGCTAGCGATCCTTGTGGAGTGTAGCGCCAGCCCGAGTGCTGCAAAGCACTCGGCTAACGACCGTCGTAGAGTGTAGTGCCAGCCCGAGTGCTGCAAAGCACTCGGCTAGCGACCGTCGTGGATTGTAGTACCAGCCCAAGTACTGACTGATTCGAGTACTCAGCTGGCGGCGATGCCGAAGTGGTCCAGGCCCCGAGCGTAACAGGCAAGCTCGGGATCCAAACATGTGCCCTACAATGAAGATATGAAGGATAGGTAGTATATGGTGTAGCAAACACTAATTCTGGAGAAAAACATTCGGCGCTGTATGTAATAGAATTTCTACTTCCAACTCTTTAAGTCTATTAATTTCCTCGGGTAGTTATCCTGTTACGTTTATGCACCTGATCCCCGATAGCCGTAGTCCATAGCGCAGGGAGCTGGGCCGCATGCACGCGTAGGAGCGTAGGCGTACGGAAGAGTCGAGGTTTCACGGATTAAGGCGTGTGCTTCCCAAGTACTTTAGCGACTTGTACAAGAGTGGAAAAAGAAATAAACGATGGAGAAAAATGCAATATATGTCCGTTGGGTGTAGCCCGACTGCTCGTGTAGCGCTCGGGCTGTATAAGCAGTCGGGAACAAACCAAGGGTAGTCGGCGATGATCATGGAGACATGTATATGGAGATACGCGGTGATCGAAAAATATTGTGAAAGTATTAAAGTATGACTTAGCTTGATTCGTGTTCGAGTCGGAAAATCGATTTGTCGCCCTTGTATGGGTGTCGTGTCCGAGTGGACGAGATTGTCGACGAAGCCGGCCAGCCAAGGACGAGCCATTCGGTCAGGTCCAAGCGCTCGGAATTGTTCGACGTAGCCGTGTATGTCGTGACTTGATTCCCGTGCAGGAGTTGTTCGCCCGTGCATCTTGGAGTTGTGGATGCCCAGCTACGCGTGTAGCTTGTGAATTGCGTACATGTGCGTGCATGCGGGGTGCACGCATATCGGCGTTGCTTCACGCTTTCACCACAGCAGTTCCAGCCATGTATCTGCAAAGGTCGCCGCCCGGGCCAAGCCTTCTTCGGCGCGTATACGTAGATGAAGAGCCAGCAGGCTTGCAGGGTGCTACTGCCGTTGACTTGACGACGGAAAACCCGGCGTGCAGCTCGTAGGCATCGATGTTGATGGAGGACATCTGGAAGCCTGCATGTGCGCGTAGTAGAACTTCATGAATTTGCATGTAGAGACGAACTAATCGATCGACACGGAGACCACCTTGGTGCACCAATTAGCATCGGCGCCGTTAAATCTGCTAGCTCGTAGATGGCACCTTAATCCACGTGTAGGTGCAGCCGTGCAACAACGAACTTGGTCCGGGTCGGCACCCAATGATACGCACGACGCCAGGAACGGATCTGTGGCTGCGCAGGGTTCCGCCGTGGGGGTTCCGCCTAGAGGTCGGCGTCAGGGAACAACGGAGACGTGTTGACGCAGGATCGGTAAAAGCTGCGCAGAGTAGATCACACAGCCGAGTTGCCGGCGTAGTATCTCGCCTCGGAGTTCCACCGCAGTAGATCCCATCAACAGGGTTTCTTCGCGTCATCGAGTCGCCAACAGAGTCGGCGGATGGCGAACGACTCGCGCAGCACGATTCCATGCCGCCGCCGCCGCCGAATAAATCTGTGTAGATGAATCTGCCATCGAGCTTGCGGATTGATCTCGTCGACCAGCCCCTACCTGGCGCGCCAACTGTCGGATGTTTGGACCCGGCAGTCCACACAGGGTAGCCTACGTGGTTGATTTGTTGAGGGACAGATCGAGGATCAGAAGTCGATGGTAACACAAGACGCAAGGATTGAACAGGTTCGGGCTGTCGAGATGACGTAATACCCTACGTCCTGTGTTGGGGGTGATTGTATTGCTGTGTATGAAGTTCCTTGAAGGATCTCCGTAGTTGGGTTCTGTCCTAGGTTGAATGAATGCGTGGGTTGTATCGTGTTCTGGAGGGGGGTCTCAAGGCGCCTTATATAGTCCGGCTGCCTTGAGTTACAAGTCGGCTAGAGATCGTAACCTACCCGAAATACAAGGATTCGATCCTATAACGATTACAGATATCTTTCCCTATAATTCCGGCTAGTTTATCTTGATCTCCGAGCTTCTTGCGGGATACGCCGTCTTCTTCCTTGCCGCGCGCGCCGTCGCGCCCATCCGGTTCGCCCGACTGGTGGGCCTCCCGACTGGTGGGCCACCCAGTCTGACAAACCGATCCAGTTGCACTCGGATTGGGCCGCCCCTTGCTGGTTGGGCCAATCCGCCTTCTGGGTACCCTTGGGGGTCTACCCCCGACACCAAGTTACAAAGGTCCGACATAAACCTTATCATAATATCTTAATACAATAGTGTCATTCGGACATAATCACAAAATCCTAAACTATCACTTTGCTGAACAATATCAAACCCTAAAATAGTATTTGCTTCTTTTGTGCAGTGTCGCACTTATTCATACATGCCAGATTACCTTTCTATTCCGTGTCACCACTGAAGCATACTTGGACCTGCCGCAATCGTTGAGTTTGTTCGAGGAGGGGCGTGTGATCATGGAAAACTTTAAATTGTACTTAGAGTGTCCAATGATTCTTTTTTTCTTTCGATAGGTCATTACCAGCACAAGCGTGGCTGATGCTTGATGATGACGTACATACATAGTCCCATTACTTTATCTTTACCACCGTTCCTTACTGTTTGTTGGTTAGTTAAAATTGAGCCAAGTAATGCAAGAGTATCTCCAAGAGTATCTAAAAAAAATGGTTTTGTAATTTGCCAAAAACTAGTGGAAGAAAAAAAACACTGACGATTCCCAATAGTTAATCCAAAAAAAATTTAAAATTGTCGCCACATCATCTCTTCGTGTCACCGGTACTAATGGTTAACTATAAGTACCAGATTTTTATCCAACAGTAATGTGTTTTTTTTGGGTTCTGAAGAATGCAACGTTAACATTCGACTAGAGCTGTCAAGTATCCAGTTCTAGCCTTCTAGGCCTCGTCATCCCGATATTTGGCTAGACCTGGCAGGTATCCAATTCCTATCACAGCAAGAGCTAAAGCAACAAGCAGCAACGCTTGGGAGGGGTCTTCAACACCAAAACATACGCCAGCATTGCGATACCCAGGACAGTCGAAAACACTGCAGGAGAAGAAAAAAAGGATGAAGGTGTGTCCGTGTGAGCACAAGAAAATTGTGACCCGAAAACATATACATTATTCAAAATCATGCATGCATGTGGGCTTCCGTACCCTGAGGGCGATGTTCACCAAGCTCCAGGGCGACGTACGCTCCCCCTTCCTCCAGCAATGCCTGATGACGTCGCTGCTGCGATCTTCTGGCGATGTCGAGGGCCGTGACGATGCCGCCGGCGCACGCCGCCATGGATCTACCGGAGCTAGCGCGCGCACAGGTCGGGGGTGAAACACTCGACCGGCGACGGCGAAATCGATCTCGATCTCGGCTATACTTCGTCGGAAGAGGGCCGTGTTACATTACTGTGTACATCTGTATTTATCGATCGACGTCTCGTGTCCGATGTTGGCACGTTGTCTGCTTTCTTTTGGGGCTGAGCCAAATTTTCTGCTTTACATGGGCCGCATCCCACAGCCCACAGGTTTAGTCGACGAGTGATAAGCGACTGTTTTGCTGGGCTATTCCAGAGACCGACGCATCTCACTGAAGTATCGTCCGCTCGCACGGGCCATTTCAACCAGGCGGCCCAATTGCACATAATTTTGGATCTCCAGTTTCTCCAATCTATCCGCTGCCACCGCCCCAACTTTCCTCCTCCGATTCTCTCTCGGAACCCTTCTCGTTTGTCACTAGTCATAATCTTCACATGATGAGCTAGTTTTTTTTCGAATAATTTGATGCTGTAGCTAGTGTATGCCGGCTTGGACTCGCTACAGCATCATGTGATGTACGTGCAGTTGTCGAATAATATACGACGTACGCTTAGCCGACGGTGGCAATCATGATGAGCTTGGTGCCTTGACGGTTAAACTGAGTCAAAATAGCCAAAATCGTCTCTGAAAATTTTGCGTATGGGTCAATTTTGTCCTCTAACCCTTGAAAGATCTAATTTAATCCTCCGACTTTAGTTTTCTGGTTCAATTCTACAGTATTTCTCATCCAAGATGGACACGCAAGCATTTCACGTCATCCAATCGTGCCACATCATACCTAACGGACGGGGACAATGCTTTGAATACACACATGCAAAATCCAACCACTACAAGCAGAAGCAACTTGAGAAGCTGGATCGGCTGTTCTGATCTCGAGGAATCGAACCCAAATAGACTAGTTCGACCATAAGAGCCTAACCAAACTATCCATAGTTTGTTTTTTTTTCCCTTCATGTAAGCATGCTCCAAAATAGGACGACATGACACGTCATATTGTTGCTGCAACGACTGTATTTTGTCCTTTTCTTTTCTTCATGTAAGTAGTGCTAATGAGATGACTCATCTTTTGGGCGAGTGAGCTTGCTACTTATTAAATCTTGTGGCAATGTGTTCCTAGTTGCATTCAGGATTATGTAATTTTTTGAGTGTTCATGTTAATAAATAATCCAACTTGATCCAAAAAAGCTATATTTCCAGAGAAACGTTTTGCTAGCTGTAAGAGCTGCAAGAGTTGGAAATGCAGTAAGATATTCAATTTGCATATACTATTCTGTGCAATTCATTCATGGCATGATCAACATATGAATCGCTAACACCAAAGTCATGCTAACAAGGCGACACATAGAGATACATGATGATGAAACCTGCGTCATGTGTGACACAGGTGCTCATGAAACAACTGACCATCTCTTCTTCGATTGCCCCTTTGCACAACAATGTTGGAACACCATACAATTTAATTGGGACTCAACTTTGGAGCTGGGAGACAGATTTATCAAAGCAAAGCAAGACCATGGTCTGGGTTTCTTCTCTGAAGCAGCCATGATCGCAACATGGGAAATCTGGAAGATGAGAAACGCCAAGATCTTCGACAGCGAAAACCCAAGTCAGGCAAGATGGCTGATTCTCTTTCGAAAACAATGTATTTCCCACTTAGTTAGATTTAAGACAGATCTGCGATCTGCTTTCAGTTTCTGGTTAGATGCTTTCAGCTAAATAACTCTGTAAGAACTTTTTAACCCCCCTTTTTAATATATAGTTTTACTTGCTGTGGGGATCTCCCCCACAGTTTCCCCTCAAAAAAACATATGAATCGCTACTACGAACATCCGTGTCATTTCTCCAAGCATTAGGTACAAACTAGGAATTAAGTCGACTGCAAGCAAAGCCATGTGCAATTAAGGGCGTGTTTGGCACAGCTCCACTCTAGGAAATACAGTTTCGCTCCAACAACTCCAGGTTTCCTCAGCTCCACTCCACCAACTCCAGTAAACCATGGAGCTGCTGTACATGTTGGGCAAATTGACTGACTCCAGCTCCGCGAAAGGAATACTTTGGGAGGAATAGTCTGTTTTGCCCTTTTTTTTTTCACTGCTACAGTAATTTCCGATATGCTACAGTACAGCAAGTGCTTCCTGATTTGCTACAGCAACCGGAAACGGTACAGTGATTTCTGAGTTGCTATGTGAACGCGTGCAGCTACATTATTTAGTTTTTTTTGCCTGATGTTGTACAGTCCTCGCAACAGCTACAGCCCGGAATTGCGACAGTAGCTGATATTTCACCATGAAAAAATGAACAATAGTAACACGTCGGAGAAGAAAAGTCGCGGAAGGGGAAGGGGGCGCCGGCGCCTTTTCTTTTTTTTCGCGAAGGGGTACGTGTGTAACGAGTGGCAATGGTGGGTAATTTTACCCCAACTCCATAACTTTGTTTGTATTGAGCGTTTTTGGAGCACCCCTTGAGGAGCTCTAGGAAAAAGGTGGAGTTGGCCCCCAACTCAGGATTTTTCCGGAGTTGGAGTTTCCGGAGCTGGACGTGTTTGGCATGAAAATTTCTGGAGTTGGTGGAGTGGAGCTATTTTCTTAGAGTTGGAGCTGTGCCAAACACGCCCTAAATAGTGATAACTACTGCAAAGTAGCTAAATCCACTGCTAGTTTAAAGGTAAAAGGTAATGTATCTTTGGTACATGCTAAGACCATAAAATCTATGAAGTTGCAATGATTTTATAAAAAACCCTTTTGTCTTTAGTAAATTTTCATAATAGTCTACAATACATTAAGTATATATGTCGTATGTCCATGTCTTTAGTAAATTTTGTTTAAACCCTCGGGTTAAACATCCTATAGTCGATCATCTCTGCTTTATAGCCCGTAGCTACGCACAGACATATTTGATAGTTTTACACAATGCGTATTACACTCTTCAGCGATCCCTGAGATATGCTGAACCCAGATGTAACATGGTCTAAGTGGGTAAGCTTACGGGATCTTGTGTGACACCAAATGCTACCAGTGGCACACAAAGACTTGCAGTCAAAAATATTCCCCTCATGACGAGATCTAAATCTTTCGCCATGATGATAGCAACAGCCGTCACGATGCCATAGGCAACTCCAAAGGCCTGCAAAGGAAGGGCAAATAAAATGTTCAGCCGCGCCAGGTCTGCACAAAACTTAAAGAAGCGTGTAAAAAATATGTTTCTGATCTCGACCAATAACCTAGCAGCTATTCCTCGTGTGAGAAAAATGACTTGGAAATTAAGTGAAAAGCTGCAAATTACCCTCATGAAGAGCTTGCAGGCGGGGCTGGGTCTGCTCCTCAGGTCTATGATCATCGCATCACCCATGGCCTTGGCTCGATCGATCGAGATTTCAGAATTTATTTTTTGTGCGCGTGGTGGAAGAAACAACACAGACTTCGATTGATTGTATTTTTTTCGTGGCCCGCCCCCTTGGAATTTTATGAATTCGGGCGTGCATCGCCAAGGCTATACCGGCTCGGATTCGCAACACCGCCACCAGTGACCAGACAAACTATAGCCGTATTAGACCAACCAAAGCTATATCACGTGTACGTACACAACTCGTGCCACACCTTTAATCAGATTTATTACTGATAGTTTTAATTTGTTTGGGTTCTCAGTCAGATTTTTCACCCAGGGCAACTTTTCAATTTCCTTAAAAAAAAGACGACCTTTTCACCTGGAAAGAGATAGGCAAAGTTAAAACCTTCCACAGTTCCACCCTTCCACTCAAAGGGGGCTAGCTAAAAAAGCAACTCAATGCATACTAAATGGCACCACCTGCTCAAATACATGACCTGAACCCAGAAATCAACAAGCTCAGAAGCCATGCTAGTTTAATTAACAGTCCAAAATAAGTCAGAAGTAGCTGTGGATATTATGTGGCACATTGTAGCAGCTGCAAAGGGCAAATTGAGCAGGGCCAAGTTGAACGCCAGCAACAGAATGGAAGTGCAACAATTTAGTGGCATTACCCAAAGATTTCATCACCCTACCACAGTACATATGGAATATAAGCATGCTAAATTTTCTTTGATTCCTCCTCCAAAATACCAGGTTCAAGAAAGAAGTATAAATGACAGAAACAATGAGCATGTGCAATACTTGAAATTACATTGCCGCAAACAAGCAGGGGAGCAATGCAAATGTCCTCCATCTTTTGATCTCACAAAGTTTAATAGCACATCCTAACAACAGATTTAGTAAAGCAGCTATAGGGGTGAAAAAATAACAATAGCCAACAACATTCGATGAGTCTAAGAACTGCCTAGCTTCCTTCCAGTTTCATGACGATGGACCAAAATGACCGAAACAACAAAAGTGAAAGCGGACAAGTTTTCCATGAATGCTGATAGACAAGTGAATACAATAAAAAATATATGAAACAAGCACCAGAGATAAATAAATAATTAGCGCCACATGACCTGGACCTGTGGTTTAATCAACATAAATCCACTTAAACCATCCAATCAACATGAGTCCAACGTGCATGTGTGACCCTTGCGCATACAGCAACAGACTAAAAGAAAAAGCACATGATAGTTTATCATAATTTAGTCTCTAAATTGTAGCATAGATAGGACACATAGGTCAAAGCATCATATAGCAGATGCGGACAATAGGCAGCAACTGATTAACACCATCAGTCATAACTTAACCCCTCAAACTTACTACTACAAAGGGCGCGTTTGGTTAGGGGCGGCAAAAATTTTGCCAGTAATAAATGCAACTTTGACCGCTAATTAGGGGTATTAAATAAAGTCAGTTTACAAAACTACCTCCACAACCCCCAGGCAAAATCGCGAGACGAATCTAATGAGGGCTTTGACCGCATGATTAGAGGATGATTACTGTAGCATTAGTGTAGCAAATCATGAATTAATTAGGCTCATTAGATTCGTCGCGCAAAGTTGCACTCATCTGTGAAAAAGTTTTGTAAATAGACTTCATTTGGTACTTCATGCATGCGAGATTCCTTTTTGCAAAATTTGTGGCAAAAAAACCAAACATGACCATTGATCAAACTCTCGGATAGTTTCAACGGCATCCTCTCCGCGCAGCTAGGGATGGCAATTTTGCCCGTGGACGTGGATATCCGCGGATACCCGACCCGACGGGTAAGGGTACGGGTAAGAAATTTCACCCGCGGGCGCGGATACGGGCGGGAAATTTTACCCGCGGGCAGCTAACGGGTAAAATCCTTCACCCGCGGATAATATCCGTTACCCGTTGAACTATACATCCCTATCAAATATCAGCCCAATATTACAATTCGGCCCAAAGCAAGCCCACCAAAAAACATTATATTCTGCACGGCTGGTGGTGTTGTGCACTAGTGCACTGTGTGTGTGTGGTAGTGTGGACGTGTGGTGTTGCTGGGTGCTATAATAATTGATACAATGAGACATTATATTGTATTATTGTTGCTGTTCAATGTGTGTACGAGACATTATATTGCTGCTGGTGGATCAAATTGTTGATGTTCAATGTGTGATTATATTGTTTGATCCATATATTGCATTATGGCTGTCCAAATGTTGTCATTTTTGTTGAAATGAGCCAATTTTCTGGCGGGTGACGGGTATACCCGATACCCGCGGATATCCGCGGGCGCGGATATGGGCAGAAATTTTTACCCGTGGGCAGGCTCGCGGGCGGGTAAAAGGCGGATGCGCGGATATGCTCACGGGCGGGTAAACGCCTTACCCGCACTTACCCGACCCGCTGCCATCCCTACGCGCAGCTCGTTCTCCACATACTCTCCACCCAGCTCATTCTCCATATACTCTGGGCCCATCTCCTCCTCCACATACTTTGTAGTCGTAGATGAAACCCGGCACGCGCATCATGGCGTCATAGAGTTTCTTGAAACTTTCGCGGTACCTGATCCTCTGGGTAAGGTAGATGTCGTCGATCTCAACGAAGCCCTTGGTCTCGAGCTCGTGGCGCATCCACCGCTGGTACCTCTCCAGCCGGTTGCCAGCGCGCTCTACCTGGATAGCCATGCTACGCATGAGGTGCCTCTCATCCTCGAGGAACTCCTGCGTGTTCACCTCCGGTCGGTCGGGATCGTTGATCATCCGGTTGTAGTACTCGTCTGGGTCCTCCTGCTCGAGAACCAGCCTCTTCCTGGACAGGATCCAGTCGACGGTTTCCTGCGGCATCTTCATCCGCCGCCCTCGACTCGGCTCCTCGACGGCCGTGTCCTCCGCCGCGGCCGGCTTCACATCAGCAGCGCGCTTGTCCCCCTCGTCGATGCCTGCCGCCACCTCGGCCGCAGAAACAGCATCAGCAGCCTTGCCCGCCTGGAAGGGGGCGGCCGCCTCCAGCACCCTGTCGACGAGCTTCCTCGCCGGACGGCCCTTCACGGCTTTCCTCCCGACCGACGCCTCACCCACCGGCACGAGCCCATCGACGGACCAGACCCGCGCCGCCGCCTCCGCGTCCATGGAGGCGCAGCGCAGCATCAGTCCCCCCTCGCCGCAGGGCTCCGGATCGAGGGATCTGCTCCGCCGCGCCTCCCTCGTGCCCTTGCTCTTGCCCCTGGTGGCGCCGCGCCTCATCATCGCGCCCTCCCCTCCTCGCTCCGGGACTTCGCCGGGGATTTGATTTGGGGACGGAGCTTTGGGCATTTGTCGGAACCCTAGGTTTCGATTCGATCGGGAGTGAGCATCTCCGATCTCCAGCAGTCTCCCAATATATTTCTGTTAATGGATGTCTTAATATTTCTTTGATTATTATTGGAAGAGTTATTTTTTTTGAAAAGAGCCAGAGTTATTTTTTCAGTTTCTCAATAACTTTATCCCAATCCAACTATCGTATTGGCAGAGTCACAACTTCCCCTCTATTTGAAGAGAGTTGAGGTGAATTATTGGTTTGTCCCAATAATTATTGAGAAAAGGGAAAGATAAAGGTGATATGCTAGAACATTATTTTCTCAATAATCCATCCCAATACTGTAGTTGCATTAGAGATTGGAGACCGCTGGAGATTGGGTAGACCGCACGCACCGTACACGTTGATGGGTACGGCCGTCGTGTACGGTGCGTGCGGCCGTGCTGGCCACGAGGAGGGTGGCAGTGTGGCACTAACCCTCCTCCTTATGGTAGGTCGGCCCTCCGAAATAAGAGACAACTCTTTTGATAATCTAGCTTTTAATATATAGCTTATAGTATGGTTGACCCTGTATATCATACTCATATGTTCTTAAACTGTGTGTATAAAACTATATTTTCATCCAGAGATAGCTTTTCTCACTCTTCATTAATATATCATATGAAATGCCTTTGAACTACCCAACCCAAGACACTACCACGTAGTTTTCATAGTTGCTATGTCACGTAGACACTACCATGGAAACTACTCCCTTAATACATAGTTTCTTCAAAATAAATTATCATCCAATCTCCTCTCTTCTCTCTCCTTTTCTCATCCTATCACATTCCTTCATTTCTTGGTTCTTATGTAGATATGATTTTTTGCATGAAAAACCATTTTTTCTCTTACCTCTTTACCTCTCTTGCCACATCACCAAAATTGTTTACATGACCCCTTCATTAATGCTTTGGAAACCATCCTACTAGGAGGGTTGGGGATAGGCTCATGTACTCACTTGTTTTAAAATATTATTAGTAATGAAGTTTAGGACAAACTAACTTGTTCCTTTATGCGGAGACTAGATGTCGGATACAAATATCCGGGACGTCTAATCCCGGAGGATAAGGTTTCCGTTCGAGAGTCCCAACCCCGAACAGGCCATGAGGCCACCGGCCTTTCTCCCCAGCACATCTCTTATACTCTCACGAACGGCCCAGCCGCGGCCCGGCTACGGCCCAGCCACGACCTGGGAGAGGGTCGTGTAGGAAAACCCAGACAAACATAACCCTCCGCCTCGCGACCGAAACCCCAAGATAGAGTCAGGCGAGGCACAAACTGAAGGCGGACCTCTTCTCCGCCTCGCCCGATATTTGGCTAGACCTGGCAGGTATCCAATTCCTATAACAGCAAGTGCTAAAGCAGCAAGCAGCAACGCTTGGGAGGGGTCTTGCACGTCAGGTTCGTGGTACACGAATCAGAACACCAAAACATACGCCAGCACTGCGATACCCAGGACAGTCGAAAAACACTGCAGGATAAGGAAAAAAAGATGAAGGTGTGTCCGTGTGAGGACAAAGAAAATTGTGAGCCGAAAACATACTGTACATTATTCAACATCATGCATGCATTTCTCCTCTTTAGAGCCGACGGACTCGACGGCCGGTGAAACCGTCCACGTTAGTAAAAATTTGTTGCTCGCCTGATCCACATCGACTGGCCATCGGCGTTTCGACGATTTGTTCCCGTCATGGGGCGTGTGTCCTTCCTGGATTCGACGGAGGTATCTCGAAGCGCCTTGGCTCTGACCTCACGAGAGGACAAGGTTCCTCGATCCTCCAGAAGTCTCTGTCGCCTCCTACCTACCTTACAGGCTCCTCTAGCTTGCGTTGCGCCTTCCCATCGTTGCCAATCGCCTTCGTCGCCTCATAGTGGATCGCTGCATGCCTGCGTCCACCGGCCTTCCCACCTCCGCGGGTGTGTAATATGAGATTTTGTCATATTTTTTATAAAGAATATACAGCTGTGGGGCCCACTTGTCATTGAGTGGCTTGTGTAATATATTCAATAAGGGCTTGGGAACCAATTGTATTTAAACAATATTTTTGCATGGCCATGTATTTGAGCTTGCATGGTGTTGACGCAGAATACGGTCAACACATGAATGCGCTAGTTCGCGCGGGTCGCAAAGGACCAGATCGCAGCTGCCTCCGGGCTGACCGGTCAGACCGGTCAACGGCACCGGTCGGACCGGTGACCGCCGGCGAGCTACGGGGTAAACTCTAAAAGCGCCTCCCGGAAGGATCCATCAGGGAGAACGCCGCCAGAGGTGTTCTAGGGTCGGCAGGCCACCTAGAACGCCTTCAGACGTCGCGAAGACGAAGGAAGAACAGCAGGTAGGGTTGGAAAAGCTAGGGTTTGGAAATGCAAAAAAGTAAAAGTAAAAAATATTGTTGTGTGTTCAATCGGTCGAATCCCCTTATATTTATAGGGAGGGTAGGTCTTGTCCCGCAGGGAAACCAAGTTACAACTCGTTACAATCTCGGAATCCAATTTTTAGAGTCCTAGTCGGATTACAACTCAGGTGACCGGTCTGACCGGTCCCCCGCACCGGTCAGACCGGTCCGGGCGTGTCCAGCACCTCGCGCCGTCTTCTATCTACCTCTTGCGTCGTCTTTTGTCTCGCTCTTGCACCATCTTCTTCTTTGCAATCCTCCTGGTCTTCGTGCCAATTTTGGTTGTCAACATATGCCCCCTGTTTTTTGGTAAAGCTTGCGTACCATAAAACATTCTAGTACCAAAATTGTCATCTAAGGGCGATGCCTTAACATAATTCATCGGCCATTATATTTTCTAAGGGCGATACTCAAATATCGGCCGTATGCCACTTCATGCCTCTTGCCAAACACTAGGATAATACTTCTTCAAGTACCTCCCGTTTATTGCCTTAGGCAAACGTCCTCCTTGCAATGTCTCCACCATGTAGGAATTCCCGCCATTGATCTTGAATACTCTATATGGACCTTCCCAACTTGGAGACCACTTGCCGAACTTATTGTCTTTAGTACCAAGTGGCAATATTGTTTTCCACACTAGATCACCAACTTGAAAAGTCTTCTCTTTAACCTTCTTGTTGTATGCTCTAGCAACTCGGATCTTGTCTTTCTCAATTTTCTTAAGAGCTTGTAAACGCTTATCGGTCACTTCATCAATGTTGTCCATCATCAAGTCATAGTACTCACCAACCGAAAGCTTATTTTGTCTAGCAAGTCTATAAGCGTCCAGATTTACCTCTATGGGAAAAACGGCCTCTTGACCATAAACACGCTCAAAAGGAGTGACTTTTGTAGCACCATGTCTTGATATACGATGAGTCCATAAAGCTTCAGACAAGACTTTATGCCATCTTCGGGGATTCTCTTCTATCTTCTTCTTGATCAACTTTATCAAAGTCTTGTTACTAGACTCAGCCTGTCCATTGGCCTGAGCATAGTATGGAGATGAATTGAGCAATTTGATCTTGTACATATCGGCAAAAGATCGCACTTCCTTAGACATAAAAGATGTGCCTTGATCCGTAGTCAAAGTTTGTGGAATGCCGAATCTGTGAATAATATGCTCAGTAATAAACTCAATCACCTCCTTGTGGGTCATATTCTTGAGAGGAACAGCTTCGGTCCATTTAGTGAAGTAATCCGTAGCAACCAACACGAAGCGATGTCCCTTTGAAGAAGAAGGATGTATTTCTCCAATGAAATCTAATCCCCATCCACGAAAAGGCCATGGTTTAATAATAGAATGAAGTAATGCAGCAGGTACCATCTGAATATTACCAAACTTCTGACATTCTTCACATCCCTTGTAGTAACGAAAACAATCGGCCATCATTGTAGGCCAATAGAATGCAGCTCTCCTAAGCAACCACTTCATCTTAGGAGCCGATTGATGCGTTCCACAAATTCCTTCATGAACTTCACCCATGGCCACTCTAGCTTGATCAGTACCCAAGCATTTAAGTAATAAGTCATCGGCGGTGCGACGATGCAACTCATCGTCAACTAAAATATATTTGAAAGCCAAACGCCGAGTTTTCCTGTCTGTTCCAGAACTAGGATTTCTTAAATACTTGACAATGGGCACTCTCCAATCATCAACTTCGGCCTTTTGATTTTGAGAATTTTCAACGGCCGAATTTGAATCTGCAGACGCCTGACCGGTCTGACCGGTGACCGGATCGGTCTGACCGGTCGCTGTAGACTCGTGACCGGTCTGACCGGTCCTGGCATCGGTCTAACCGGTGCGGCTCTGCTCTGTAGCAAGCGTTGGAATTTCTCCATTGGCAAAAGCAATCAACGGCATTTTCTTATGAAAGTGTCTCTTCTGGACATTATAGCCTGATGCTTGCTGCGCCAAAGTATTAGCTCTAGGATTATCACATCTTGGCACATGATAAATGGTGAATTCATCAAAACATGGTATAATATCAAGGCACTTGTCAAGATAGATATTCAACGAACTTTCAAAACATTGACAAACCTTAGATACTTGCTGCACAACCAATAATGAATCACCAAAAGCTTCAACATGTTTTACTCCCATGTCATGCAAAATTTCTAATCCGAATAATAGAGCTTCATATTCGGCTTGATTATTCGTGCATTCAATTTCCAATCGGCTAAGAGCTTCAAAAACAGCTCCATTAGGAGAAACAAGAACAATTCCAATTCCACATCCGTTCTTGCAAACCGATACAAAATGCAATTTCCATGGAGTAAAAGTCATGTAATCAATTTCTAAATCATGCTCATCCTTAATCCGATGTTCAACAATAAAATCAGCTACAATTTGGCCTTTCATAGATTTCAAAGGTTCACAAGCCAAAATCATACTCAATAAGTGCATATGCCCACTTTCCGATTCTTCCACTCAAAATCGGCCTATGCAACATATACTTAATAACATCGGCTTGACACGCAACTATGCAAGTACTAGATAACAAATAATGTCTCAACTTTGTACAAGCATAATATAAAGATAAGCATAATTTTTCAATAGGTTTGTACCTTGTTTCTGCATCCAAAAGCCGTCGACTCAAGTAAGTAATAATGTGCTCCTTGCCATTTGTTTCTTGAGTCAAAACAGCCCCAATAACATTATCTTCGGCCGAAAGATAAAGCCTAAATGGCACCCCATTCTTAGGCGCTTTGAGAACGGGCGGCGAAGATAAATATTTCTTGATTTCATCAAAGGCCTCTTGCTGCTTTGCCCCCCCAAGTAAAATCGGCTTCATTCTTTAACCGAAGTATAGGAGTAAAAGCACTAACTTTCCCGGACAAGTTAGAAATAAACCTCCTCAAATAATTAACCTTGCCCAAGAATTTCTGTAAATCATTCCTGCAAGTAGGCGCTTTGATCTTTTCAATAACACCAATTTTCTTAGGATCTATCTCTATGCCCCTTTCATGCACCATGAAGCCTAAGAATCTTCCAGCCGATACACCAAATGCACATTTCAATGGGTTCATCTTCAGACCATACCGACGCATTCTTTCAAAGGCAAGACGCAAATCAGCCAAGTGAGAGTTTAATCCAGCCGATTTGACAACAATATCATCAATATAGACTTCTAGGATAACACCAAGTAAGTCATGAAATATTAAATTCATTGCTCTTTGATAAGTAGCGCCGGCATTCTTTAAACCAAAAGTCATCACAACCCATTCAAACAAACCAACAAAGCCGGGACATTTAAAGGCCGTTTTGTATACATCTTCCTCGGCCATAAAGATTTGATTATATCCCGCATTGCCGTCAAGAAAGCTAATAACCTTATGTCCAGAAGCATCATTAATAAGCATATCGGCTATAGGCATAGGATATTTATCTTTGGGAGTCGCTCTATTAAACTCTATAAAATCAATGCAAACTCTAATTTTATTAGAACCTTTCTTCTCAACAGGCACAATATTAGAGATCCATTCAGCATAGCGACATGGCCGAATAAACTTAGCTTCAAGCAAACGATTAACTTCTTCTTTTATGCGATCATAAAACAAAGGATTGAATCGTCTATTGCCTTGTTTATATGGCCTAAAACCAGGTTTAATCGGTAAACGATGTTCAACTAAATCACGACTTAAACCAGGCATCTCATGATACTCCCAAGCAAAGCAATCAGAATACTCTTTCAATAACTCGATTAATTCAACCTTATAATCGGCTTTCAAGTTTTGATTTACAAAAGTCGGCCTTGGAATAGAACCATCGCCTATATCTATTTTTTCTAAAGGATCAGTCGACGTAAATCCTTGTCCTAACTTCTCCACTTCTTCAAAATCATTAATGGCTTCACATGCATCGTTCATATTGGACCGATAATGCTCCACCCTTTCCTTTAGCCACTTCTCGCTTGTATCCATCTACTCTTCATCTGAATCAACCGATTTCTGAACCGGCCTTAGACCAGCAGACACAAAGCCATCCTTGGTGCAAGCGAGGAACTCAAACTCCGAAATATCAATTCCGGTCAAGCACTTGACATTATCATGAGTTTCCAAAATAGATGCATCGGCCATAGCAACACATGCCGAAGTATCCGCATGAACAACCTCAACTTCGTCACCAACCCATTGAATCAAGCATTGATGCAAGGTAGAAGGCACACATTGATTCGCATGAATCCAATCGCGCCCCAAAATAACACTGAAGTTACCTTGCACCTCTGTGACGAAGAAAGCAGTTGCCAGTGTCTTGCTCCCAATGGTAAGCTCCAAGGATGCAACTCCCTTGGCGCTCATCGGCTCTCCTTCTCCAACGCCGCTGATCGTCATGCTTGTCTTGATGAGCTCGCTGTCCACACCTCCCAACTTCTTGTACAAAGTGTATGGCATAAGGTTCACAATAGCGCCACCATCAACAAGCATCCTAGAAATCGGCTTTCCTTTAATGTGTCCCTTCACATAAAAGGCTTTTAAATGATTATCCGATTCTAAGGGTCTTCGAAACACAGCGTTCTTGGGAGCAAAGTCAACTTGAGCCACTCGTTCATCATCTCCGACAAAGCAATAGTCGGCGTTCAAGTAGATGACATTGATGTCTATGTCCGTCCTGCTGAGTGAAGGCTCAAAATCAACAGCTTCGTCCTCATTGCACATCTGAGTATCTGTAATTGCAGTGGGCGGAATCGAAACTTTATCCGAAGACGAAAACGCATCGGCTACCGACTCCCTGGGCGACACCGGTCTGACCGGTTCTCCCTGACCGGTCTGACCGGTTCCGGTTGCCGAAACAGGAACAGCACTGGGGCACCGGTCTGACCGGTCAGGCACACCGGTCTGACCGGTTGCGGCCAGGTCAGCCGAGCTTGCTGCAGATGACTCGGCTTTTTCCGGTTCTTTAGCTTGATCATCCTGTGCACCAGAACCATCCTTGGGACCCTGATCAGTAGACAGAATCATCGGCTTAGCCTCATTGAACCACTCCTCCCGCTTCTTAGCCGATTCTTCCTCCCTTTGCTTCTGAGTGCGCAACCGCTGCAATCTCCTCTTCTGAGAATGAGTCAAACCAGGAGGACACCACTTTGGCTGCGTATACTGAGGCAATGGCACCTTCTTCACCTTTTTTGCGGCCGATGCGCCAATAACATTGGGCCCATCTGCCATTGATGTGTCAACTGCCATGGAGCCAATTTGAATCATATTCTTCACAATTGGCTTTGGAATCACAGGAGCAGGCTCTTCTTTCCTCGGAATTGGGCGATACTCCTGCCTGGCCGGCTCCTTGCCCAGCCTCCTCTGGTGACCGGTCTGACCGGTAGGAGCGACCGGTCTGACCGGTTGCTGCTGCTGCGGTGCAGCCACCAGTTTCTGCTGAACACCGGTCTGACCGGTCAATGGAACCGGTCTGACCGGTCAATGGAACCGGTCTGACCGGTCCATGCTGCTGAGGCACGAACATTTGCCTTGGTTGAAATCCTGCAGGCCTAGGCTGTTGTGGAGTTATTCTAGCATGAACAGGAGCTCAAGGCCGTGGTTGATTAGGTGCAGGACAGTAAGGCACGTACATAATTCCATCCCTCCAAATAGGTTGAGGAGGGGGAGGTGGAAACGGCCTCCATGGCCTAGAAGGACCAGCACCATGAGATGAGCTTGGACCCTGATTCCACTGTCCTCTTGATGCCTTCATCGCACCAGAATTCCTTGGTGGTGAATTTGGTCTCTTTTTTGGTGGCCGATACTGTTGAACGGCCGCATTGCGCATGTGCTTTGCCATGACTTGATCAAAGGTTGCCTTCGGCTTGAAAGTTTTCCCCTGATCTTTGTCCTGGTTCGTCTTCCAAGTTCCCACTTCAGGACGTTTAGGAACAAACGTTCGGACCGGCGTCTGGGCCGGACCGGTCTGACCGGTCATGGCAACCGGTCTGACCGGTGCCCCCTGGGCAGCAGGAGCAACCGGCCTTTGATCCCACGCTTGAGAGCTTGATTCCCCCTAACTTCAGAATTCTTCACTGTAATAGTCAAGATCTTCTTCCCATCAGGAGCTTGTTTAAGCACAACCTCTCTCCCAAGCACTTTGTCATTTTCCATCACCTTCCTTGGTTCACCAATCACAACATTCTTGCCTCCTGTCGTATCGGCATTGTTGGGCCGAACCAACATCTTGACATCCTGAAGATCCATGGTATTGACCATCATGTTGTTGACTAAAAACGGGCGCTTGTCCACTTGCATCTCACTCAAACTCAATCGTCCATCATTTAAAGCCGATTGAATCTATCGACGAAAGAAATTACAATCATTAGTCGCATGAGAAAATGAATTATGAAATTTACAATAAGCACGCCGTTTTAACTCCTCAGGTGATGGAATATTAAAAGAACATTTGATATATCCATTCTTATGTAATTCATCAAAAATCTTATCACACTTGGATACATCAAAAGTAAATTTCATCTCCTTCTGCCGATTCCTATGAGTCGGCTTTAGAGATGTTCAAGTAAAAGCTTTATTAGATGCTGGCCATACAAATTCAGCAGCCAACACCTCATGAGACTCATCATCGGAACTACCAGAATCATATTCAACATTATGCACACTAGCCCGATGAGTTCTATGGCTTTCTTTTAGATCTTTGCTTCGGCTTTCAGCAGCCAAAGCTCTTTGATGCAATTGGTTTGCGCTATAGAATTCAGAATTCTCTAGCTTATCTTTAATGTGAGAGTGCAAACCATTGAAAGCCAAATCAGCAAGATCCTTTTCGGCAATAGTAACACCGAAGCAACGGTTTTTAGTATCACGGAAACGTTTAATATAATCATTAACAGTTTCATCCCGCGATTGCCTAACCGATGTTAGATGTGACAATTTAAGCTCATTACTGCCAGAAAAGAAATGATCATGAAATTTCTGTTCTAACTGTTCCCATGAAGTAATAGAATGCGGAGCTAAAGATGCAAACCATGAGAAAGCTGTACCAGTTAAAGACAAAGAAAATAAGCGCACTTTTAAAGCTTCACTAGAGCCAGAATCGCCTAGTTGTGCCATGTATTGACTAATATGTTCAAAAGTGCTTTTAGTATCCTCCCCATTAAACTTAACAAAATCAGGAATTCTAAATCCAGCAGGGAAAGGAACTAAATCAAAGCGAGGAACATAAGGCTTTTGATACAACCTAGCCTTATCCCTTACATCTACTCCCAAATTCTCCTTAAGAGTAGTAGCCAAATCAAGTTTGTATTTAGAGAATATTTTATCTAAATACTCTAGTGAATTATCCTAAAAATTTGGCTGTTGGGTATTTTGTACAGGAGTAGAAGGTAAATTCCCCGTTTCTGAACCACCAGGACCGGTCTGACCGGTTCCAGTGACCGGTCTGACCGGTTGGGGCAGCGCCAGCTGGCTGGCTGCACCCGACCCTCCAGGGCCGGTCTGACCGGTCACGGCGACCGGTCTGACCGGTTGATGCTGGCCAGGCTGGTTGGCCGACATCATCCCTTGCATTTGTTGGCCGTACCTCCCAAAGAGCTCGTAAGGTACAGGGCCTTGTGCAAATAACTGTTGTACTGCTGGGGGTACAGAATATCCATAGTTTGGATTTTATGGGGTGAAATTTGCAACTTCATTACTAATTCGGCCTTGATTAACCGAATTAGGAAAAGTCACAAACGGTTGAGGTGCAGTAGGCCTAGAAACCATTGGATTGGATGGACTAACAGATTGGCCTTCAAAATAATTCAACGGCATACCAAACGTAGGTTGTTCAACAGGTTTTGTTGCCGGTGCTTTAAAATCAGGCGCAATTGGAACTTTAGGAATCAAAAGATTGGGATCGGCGGCAGGTTGTTCAACCATGGGTTGTTTGCCTTCCGATTCTAATTTTTTATTCATCATCCAGTTAACTAATTTGACATTATTTGCAACCATCATATCCTCCATGTACTTAAGAAAAGCTTCGTGAGAGTTTTCATCGTCTTGTACCTGAGGGATTGGTGATGAAGATGTAGCAGTTGCGTCTACCTCCTTGAACTTGGAGACCACGCCCTTGCGGTCCTTCTTGAAGTGCGAGAGGTAGTAGAGCCGATCTTCTTCTGCCTTCTTCTTCATGTACTCTTTAAGCCCTTGACGATCTTCGGCAGAAAGTTCATCGTCCTTTACAGTGACGATGTTCTCAAGATCCAACTCAGTATTGGCACCCATCTAGATTGAATTAGATAGAACGGTTGCAAAAACCAGATCTCCAATTCCCCAGCGGAGTCGCCAAAAGTATGTTGACGCAGAATACGGTCAACACACGAATGCGCTAGTTCGCGTGGGTCGCAAAGGACCAGATCGCAGCTGCCTCCGGGCTGACCGGTCAGACCGGTCAACGGCACCGGTCGGACCAGTGACCGCCGGCGAGCTACGGGGTAAACCCTAAAAGCGCCTCCCGGAAGGATCCGTCAGGGAGAACACCACCAGGGGTGTTCTAGGATCGGCAGGCCACCTAGAACGCCTTCAGACGTCGCGGAGACGAAGGAAGAACAGCAGGTAGGGTTGAAAAAGTTAGGGTTTGGAGATGCAAAAAAGTAAAGGTAAAAATAGTAAATTGGATAGATTCGATTGTTGTGTGTTCAATCGGTCGAATCCCCTTATATTTATAGGGAGGGTAGGTCTTGTCCCGCAAGGAAACCAAGTTACAACTCGTTACAATCTCGGAATCCAATTTTTAGAGTCCTAGTCAGATTACAACTCAGGTGACCGGTCTGACCGGTCCCCCGCACCGGTCAGACCGGTCCGGGCGTGTCCAGCACCTCGCGCCGTCTTCTGTCTACCTCTTGCGTCGTCTTTTGTCTTGCTCTTGCGCCATCTTCTTCTTTGTAATCCTCCTGGTCTTCGTGCCAATTTTGGTTGTCAACACATAGATTTTGAATTTACACGAGGAAAGTTAGGCCAATGTGTTAACTATATTATGGCTATATGTGTGCATGTTGCCTCACGTACTGGATTGGCTATCAACATGTACATTAATTTGAATAGCAAATAGGTGCCTTTGTCAAATCGATGCAAGGCCTTGCTCTCTCACTCGGCGCATGTGCACAGAAGGAGAATTGATAAGGCCGGCCCAGCTGGTTCGAAGCTTTTCAACAGCCCACAGTATCGGCCTGTTGCATCCCGACCGTATGCGAGTGTATACGAGATACACGGCCATACGCGTGATACGTACGAGTATCTGCCGGCAAGCATGCACACGTTGCTTGCTAGCTATCCTCATCCAAAGCGTAGAAGCTTCTAGAATGCACCCTAGAGGATAAAGTTTCAGTTCAAATTTAAAGTCCATGAACATATCGCAGTGGCGTGGTTGTCCTCCATCCACGGAACTGCCCGCAGGAATCGCTCGCTCGCTAACTGCAGAACGGCGGCGCTCTCTTCTCCCAAACGCTTCCCTCATCAACCCTACCTCTAGCCTATAAAAAGAGCAGCTCGCTTCACCTCGCAGAGGTCCCCGGGGTCCCCACGACACCGTCAGGCTGCCGCCGCACACACACGTTCATCACCATCACGCCGGCACCCTGTTGCCACCGCTGCTCATCCACGCCGCCGTCGCTCGCAACACAACACCACGTCCAAGGAGGAGCCGTCGCTATGCGTCGCTGAAGGAGGAGCGCCGCCGCCGGCGACCTCATGGCCGCATCAAATGGTGAGATTCCACGGAGGCTCGTGCAGCTCCGTGTTTATTTCTTTTGCTAGGTACAGGTTCTCATTGCCGGCGCCGTCGAAGAGGCCAGTCCAACTAGCAGCAGGCCCTCATGGTGTTCTGATCACAAGGCCAATCTTCGTAAGAAGATTGAGGAGAGCAGCAGTGGAGAAGAAGGGCAGCGGTCTTTACAAGGCAGAAGATCGAGGAGAGGAACAATATAGAAGTGGCAGTGCGATCGTCAAGATCGAGAAGAGCAACAGCCGCCGCAAGACCAAGGACTCATCTATGAGGCCTTGCTGATCAGATTGTCACAATATTAAGCAGCAGTGCAAGTCAATTAGCAGGCTCCTTGGATGATGAGCAGCAACAGTCCCATGCAGCAGATCAGCGATGGCAGGGATGTTTAGATAAAAGAATGCGGTGATCCAGCCCATGTCAGTGTTGATCCCTACAATGTGCCCACCATCGCATACAGAAGCGAAGCAGATAGCAAACAGGTAGCAGTGGCCGCCGTGAAGAAGATATGCGGAGATGCTAGATTAGTTTAATCAGAGCCACATGTTGATTTTCAAGAGCACAGACAAATGCAAGCAGCAGCCTAGTGCCCGTAGAAAGAGGCATGCAGGTCAGCAGAGAAGATGAAGCCGTTGATCAATCAGAGGTTTCTGGACTATTAGATTAGCTAATAAGAGAAGCACAGCAGATGCCTCAACTGACAAGTGTGGGACTTTCAGAGCAAAGCAGAGGCATATACCTGACGGCACCGGCAGTGTAGTGATGTTTGCCGTGCTGTTGAACTTGTTCAGAGCTAGCAAAGGGTAGGGCATGCATATGTTCAGAGGGCACAGTAACCATGCATGTTTAGCGCCAATAAGTAGGAGCTTGCATTGGTCAGGTGATCACAAGTCCACCTGCAACACGAGATGCATGTTCAGAGATGAGGCAATAGCAAATATTTTGGCCATGGCGGCTGTGATTCTACTGAGGCTTAGTGATTTTTCCTGCGGCATGTTAGACTGGCCCAGATGTATTTAATTTTACATTGAGCTCTCTGATTATTCAGATATGTACTGTAAATAAATTGAGGCACATGAGACCCTACAAATGTGATTTGTGTGTGTTCTGTTGTGGCAGTGAATCGACGTATTGGTTTATGCATTCGTGTTCAGCATGCATGTTGACCAAGCATCACTCCATTCGTTCAGTATATATATATATGTTCAAGCAGATATACTAGCAGGCGTCTGACGATGAGCATCACGGGGCAGATATGTGTGGTAGGTAAAGCCCCATTGAGATGCTGGCTGATTAGATTAGTTAACTCAGCCGCATGAGCACTAGTGTCACACCTGGTGTTTAGTCGATCATTAGTCTCACTAAAAGCAGTATGCCAGCAGCAGTAGACCGAGAGAGAGAATTGAAGCATGTAGTCAGGGAGCTCAACATGCTAATCGCGTGGCCTAGTGGCGAGTGCCATCTTTAGCAGCAAAGTAGGGCAGCCTTGATGCCAGGCTAATTAGTTTAAGCAAGTATGTTCCCCTCAGTTCAAGGAAAATGACATGACAATCAATGAACCGATTTAGAAACCAAGATTTGTGCTACATGACCATGCACACATGCACGTGAGAGCTTCACGTACCAAAGAGAAGGATTAGTCTTTTCAGCAATAATTCGAGATACATGAGAGCTTATATTAGGCTGTATTCAACAAGTAACTTCAGTCCTGTGAGTGACTACCATCTCTCTTCCAAACAGCCTGAACATGGCACGACGACTTCACGCGCGGCTTACCACACTCGGCCCGCTACATGCTATTCTGTGGTCATCGTCCAAGCTTCATGAGTGCGTGCTGTTAACACTACAATTCACCTGTGTCCGGTGCCATCGAGACCATTGTGTTCATATGAAGTCGCAGCTATTTTCCCTAACCGACGAGGCTGGATAGCTCAGGTACACCTTTTCCGTGACCGACGAGGCCGAGCACACATCACTTTCAGACTTCATTGTGAACTCCGTGACCGACGAGGCCGGATCCCACTAGAGACCGACGAGACTTTAGTGCATTATAGTTACTATTCTGTTATAGCTCATGTACAATGGAGACTTCAAGACGACGACCATCAGCGTAGTTTAATCGGAGGTCTTCCACGGCTCAAAGCTATGGATGTAATTAACCGGTGGCCTCACAAGGCCACGGGAACCAAGAACTACACATCAGCATGCTTAGTCAGAGTTTAGGTGCAATATCAATGCAAATCCCAAGTGGGAACATGTACTTGTAATTCTATGATGAATTAATAAAGACAATTGTTCCCTGAGTTTTGTGTTTATTTATTTATTTTGTATACAATAGTATACTGGCACGCCCCGCACATAGCTAGGAAAGCTCCTTCCAGGAACGTTTCTTTTCGTCGAAACAGGGTGCTACAGCAAAGCTAGCACGGAGCGGCTCGATCCTTGGCGCTTGCGTGGAAGGGCCCGTGTGGGCGTTGGTGCGGCCGGCGGAGTAGCATGGCTTCAGCGATGGCTGTCCATGCCGAACTAGAGCCCGCCGTTGTCCACGCTCGAGAGCGGGCATCCCTTGGCGGGTCTGGGCCAGAGCCAGCCTGCTGTATCAGGAGCCGACGTGGCGGTCGTCGAGGCCGGCCTGTTGCGCTCGGGCTTCTCCTCTCCTTTGCTCCGATCAGCCGCCGCCATCATCTACACTCTCCTCCACGCCCCCTAGTCAGCCTCCTCAGCTGCTCGCGCAGGCGGCGCGCAGATGAATCGTGCAAACGGATGGCGGCCGCCATTTGCGAGCACCTGTGGGGCCGCTCGTGCAGCGAGCAGCTGGCCGCAAAGGCGCCGACGTCACCGATAGTAGGACGGCAGTGGTTAGCTGCCGCGCGGGCAGCGAGGCTGGTCGCTTCAGCGTTGGCGGCCACCAGCGGGGCTTCAGCCACGTGCAGCACTCAGATTCTGCCACCGCCGCGTGAAGTCCGCAGCTCCGCTCACTTCGGTCCGCCAGCGGCGAATGGCGGCGGCGGCAGAATCTACCTCGCTCCCATATGCGTATGCCACAAGAAAATGCAGTAGGAGCCGCGAGACCAAGGTGGCAAGTGACGTACAGACGACCTTCTCCGATGCGGCACGAGATCGGGCGGCCTCGGCTCCATCAACCAGATTCTCTTCACCTTGAAGAACTCCTGACTTCAAGTACGCCTCTTACGGGATATTTAACTTTTTGCCATCGTTACCAATTGCAAGCATCCAAAAGTCATTTTTAGAATGATCTCTATATTTTTGCCATTTGAGAGATAATTTGACGCTTATTTTTGCCATTTTTGCTGACATGGCTGTCAGCTTGCCAGCATGGAAAAGGCACACGAAAAGACCAGTTTGCCCCCTTCGTCTTCATGCTGTTGCCTTCCCTGCTTCTTCTCCATTCAGGTGGTTGTGCAAGCCGCATACTCTAGAGCATCTTGAACAAGCAAAGGTCAGACGAAGGTTAAACTTGCAACAGTGATTATATTTACAGTTGTTAGCGAGAGCCGCAGCGCTCGGGCTAACGGCCTCGCGCAACGACCGCGCACGCCGCGTCTGTCATGCTCGCCATGGCCACGATCGCCACACGCGCTCGCCGCCCGTCTGCTCACTGCGCTCGCTCCTGCTGACTCGCTCAGATAGTTAGGCATCCTGTGTATGTATAAATGTGAGATGATGAGATCAATACAATCCTGAGGCTTGATCTATTCCCACTCTACATGGTATCAGTGAACGCAGATTCCATCCTGGACAACCCGTTCGCCACTCCCTCTTCTTCCACTTTCATGGCTCACTCTCCTGCCCACTCCTCCACCTCCTCCGAGGACTTCTCCAACGGCGATCTTCCCCAGCCTTGCCTCCGTCGCCGTCGTCCAGACGGTGAACATCCGCTCCCAACGCCCTGTTGTCCTCAACTTCGACGAGTCCAACTACACTCAATGGCGCTTCTTCTTCAACTCCGTTCTTGGCAAGTTCGGCTTGGCGAATCACGTCAGGGCGCCGGCGCCGCTTGATCACGCACCGCTGAATGGCGCATGGTCGACCACTGCCTCGTCAACTGGATCTACACCACCGTCTCCAAGCCCGTCTTCGACATCATCCACAAGCCCCGCGTCACCGCGTTCTCCCTCTGGTTCGACGTCAAGGGCCAGTTCCGCGACAATGAGCTCGAGCGCGTGGTCATCCTGGAGGCCGAATTTCACGGCATCAAGCAAGGTGACATATCCATCCGCGACTACTGCACGAAGCTCAAGCACCTCGCCGACAATCTGCGCGACATCGGCCACCCCGTCTCCGAACCAAGCCAAGTCCTCAACTTCCTTCGTGGCCTGCATCCCAAGTACCGACATATCAAGCCGCTAATCAAGTCCAAATCCCCGCCCCACACCATCGCGAGTGCTTACTCGTACCTTCTTCTTGAGGAGGTCACGGACGACCACGACACCAAGATGGAGGCCGGCCTCGCGCTCGTCGCTGGCCACTCCGCTTTGTCTGCCGGCGGCTCTTCCTCGACTCCCGCTGGATCTGCCGACACCGCCTCCGGATCCGGCGGCCAACGCTCCAAGTCCAAGAACAAGAAGCGCGATCGCGGTCCCAATCCCGGCGGCGCCTCTTCTCTAGCTGCTGGCGGCGGCAACGGCGTCGGCGCTTCTCCCCAGCGCCCCACCTGGGCGGCTGGCTACAACCCTTGGACCGGCCTTGTTCAGGCTGGCCCATGCCGTTCCGGGGCCCCGGTGCAGGGGTCCTGGGCCCCCGTCCGCCGTTCCAGCCCAACAACGCCATGATGGCCCAGCATCAAGCGCCCCCAAGCTTCCCGCCAGCGCCCTCGAACGCCTGGGACCAGAGCACCCTCTTCGCCGCGCTCCAGTCCGCCGGCGTCCCGACGCAGTCACCGGCAAGCTCCTCTGACTGGTTCATCGACTCCGGTGCATCGACTCACATGGCGTCCACCTCTGGTAACCTACACGCCCTCCATCCGACTCATCTTCCTACCTCGATCATAGTCGGAAACGGTGCCCAACTGCCGGTGTCTCACACGGCCACCGCTACCATTCCTACAAACTCCTCACCTCTTTCTCTCAACAATGTACTCATTTCACCCTCCATTGTTAAAAATCTCATTTCTGTTCGCCAACTGACTCGCGACAACAATGTCTCTATTGAATTTGACCCTTACGGTTTCTCTATCAAGGATCTCCCAACCTGCACGGTGATGCTCTGATGTGAGAGTTTCGGCGAGCTCTTCCCTCTGCGATAGCCACGGAACCTTGCACTCAGCGCTTCGGCGGAGACGGTGGATCTCTGGCACCATCGCCTGGGACATCTAGGGAATAATTCTTTGATTCAAGTGTTGCGTTCTTTTGATTTCCACTGTAATAAGTCGGCTGCTCATGTCTGCCATTTCTGTCAACTGGGCAAACATGTTCGGCTGCCTTTTTCCCATTCCAATACAACTTCCTATTTCTCGTTTCAACTTGTTCATTCGGATGTTTGGACGTCTCCCGTTTACAGTAATTCCGGCTATAAATATTATCTTGTTTTACTGGATGACTTCACTCACTACGTTTGGACATTTCCCGTTCGAAATAAATCTGGTGTTCCAGCGTTGCTCCATTCCTTCCATGCATACATCCGCACGCAATTTGGCTTGCCTTGGTTAGCTTTGCAGATGGATAACGGACGGGAGTTCGATAACAACGCACCGCACCTTCTTCTCCGAACATGGCGTCGCCCTGCGGCTCTCCTGTCCGCATACATCGCAGTAGAACGAGAAGGCCAAGCGGATTCTGCGAACGCTCAACGACTGCATGCGCACACTGCTCCTCCACAGCGCCGCTCCGACCTCATTCTAGGCCGAGGCTCTCGTCACCGCCACGTTCCTCCTCAACCGGCATCCGTGCCGCGCGACCAGAACAACGACGCCGTTCGAGCTCCTCTTCGGCGTACCGCCCTCCTACACCGACCTCCGCGTCTTCGGCTCCTTGTGCTACCCCAACTTGTCGTCCACGGTGCTGAACAAGCTCAGCCCGCGCTCAACCGCGTGCATCTTCCTCGGCTACCCGGCCGATCATCGTGGCTATCGCTGCTACGATCCCGCATCGTGACGCGTCTACACATCACGACATGTCGTGTTCGACGAGGGCCGGTTCCCTTTCCGGTGGCTGTCGACTACCACCACGCCTTCACAGACACCGCCGCCACCGCTACCCGACGATGACGTCCTCGCCACTCCACAGCGTCACCCTGCTCCAGTCGTCTGTGGATCAGGCAGCACATCTACGTCCAGCACACCGCCGCCGCCCGGCCCGACCGTGCTCTCGCCCTCCTCAACGCCGCCTGCCTCACATTCGCCCCCGTCGCTGATCCTGCCAAGCACTTGGCCGCGTCTCCTTCCCCGCCGGCCACGACATGTCCTGCACACGCTGAGCCAGCTCCTTTTCACCCGATGACGATGCGCGCACGTGCAGGGGTGTTCAAACCAAACCCCAAGTACGCGATGGCTACTTCCTCGTCGCCAATATCCCCGATCCTGGCGTCGGCACGTGCCGCTCTCAAGGATCCCAACTGGCTAGCCGCCATGCGTCTGGAGTATGACGCTCTACTGGCTAACCGAATGTGGCGCCATGTTCCACGGCCGCGCGGCGCACGCATCATCTCCGGCAAGTGGGTGTTCAAACACAAGCTCAACCCCGACGGCAGCCTCGAACGCTACAAGGCTAGGTTGGTTGTGCGGGGCTTCAACCAGCGTCCGGGCATCGATTTTGGGGAAACATTCACCCCAGTGGTGAAATCGGCAACAATCCGCATGGTCCTCTCCATCGTTGCCTCCAAGCAATGGCCGACGCATCAGCTCGTCTCCAACGCTTTTCTCCACAGCCACCTCGACGAGCAGGTCTTCTGCCAGCAGCCTACGGGCTTCGTCGACCCCAACCAGCCAGATGCGGTGTGCATGCTCTCCCGTTCCCTCTACGGGTTGCGCCAAGCACCACGCGCCTGGTTCACGAGCTTCGCCACCTACGCCACGTCCATCGGCTTCAAGCAAACTCGTTCAGACTCCTCTCTGTTCGTGTTCCGGAATGGCGTCGACATGGCCTACCTCCTCCTCTACGTCGACGACATGATCCTCACTGCTTCCTCGACAACACTCCTCCGCAACATCATCGGGAAACTGCAGTCGGTGTTCGCAGTCAAGGACATGGGTCCTGTCTGATTCTTCCTCGGCATCGACGTTCGCAGGGACATCGACGGCTTCTCTCTCTCAGCGCCAGTACGCCATCGAGCTCCTGGAACGCGCTGGCGAACGCCAGTACGCCATCGAGCTCCTGGAACGCGCTGGGATGGCGAACTGCAAGCCCGTCGCTACCCCCGCGGACACACAACCGAAGGTTTCAAGCTCTGACGACAAGCTGATCGACGACGCATCCTCGTACTGCAGCATGGCTGGAGCATTGCAGTTTCTTACCATCACTCGTCCAGATATCGCGTACGCCGTGCAGCAAATTTGTTTGCATATGCACGCGCCGCGCGACTGCCACTCCGCCATGCTCAAACGGGTGCTTCGCTACATCAAGGGTACGACTGCGCACGGCCTCAAGCTCCATGCCTCTGCCACACCGACGCTCACGGCGTACTCCGATGCGGACTGGGCCAGCTGTCCCGACACCCGGCACTCAACATCAGGGTTCTGTGTCTTCGTCGAGGACTCCCTGGTGTCGTGGTCGTCGAAGCGGCAGACGACGGTCTCCCGTTCAAGCGCGGAGGCCGAGTACCGAGCCATCGCCAACGCCATCGCGGAATGCACTTGGCTTCGTCATCTCCTGGGTGTGCTGCACTGCTTTGTTCCCACGGCCACAGTGGCGCACTGTGACAACATCTCATCGGTATACATGTCTAAGAACCCGGTCCACCATCGCCGCACGAAGCACATCGAGCTGGACATTCACTTCATGCACGAGAAAGTTGCCCTCGGCGAGCTCCGTGTTCTTCACGTTCCAAGCACTCGCAAGTTCGCGAACATCTTCACTAAGGGTTTGCCTATAGCATTGTTCAATGATTTTCGAGACAGCCTCGCCGTCATCAAGCCGGATGTCCAGACGGACGACAAGACTGAGGGGGATGTTAGCGAGAGCCACAGCGCTCGAGCTAACGACCTCGCGCAACAACCGCGCACTCCGCGTCCGTCATGCTCGCCATGTCATCCGCGCGCGCCACGATCGCCACGCGCGCTTGCCGCCCGTCCGCTCGCTGCGCTCGCTCCCGCTGACTCGCTCAGATAGTTAGGCATCCTGTGTATGTATAAATATAAGATGATGAGATCAATACAATCCTGAGGCTTGATCTATTCCCACTCTACAATAGCCACCACCATCCACAGTAAAATTATTGCAATTATTAAATACGAACGAACACTCTATTTCTCTCTCAAGGACACCAGCGCTCAAGCTAGCTGTCCTAAATCACGCCAGCTGCATGTTCTCCTTGCCGTCAGCCTTAGTGTGGAGCGTGCAGCGGCGGTTCGTGCTCCTCAGTGACGAACCCCATGTGGCACTAAGCTAGTTCTACCTCCGAGGCTCCGAGTAGACTTGCTCCGAGTAGATGACTGCGGAAGGGGACGGGTGCTGCGAGAGAAAGACGAGCGTCGGCACGGCCCCGGCGTCAGCTACCATGTACAGAGTGTTAACAAAGGTGGCTAGAAGATAGAGTGTGCGTGTGTTTATCTGTAACTCAACAAACCACCGAATCTAAGCCAGGAGGTTAGAGTAGATAAGAGTTGTTGTAATATGTTGTAACAGCACCTCCTGGCTTATCTTGTGATGGTTGTGAACTCTGTATAAAGCCATGCACAGGGCTCTTCTGTGCTCATCTAACACGCATACGTCGAGTACCCAACATTGGGGCCGACGCTTCCCAAACCCATCTACTTTTACATGGTATCAGAGCCTCTCCTCTCAAATCCATCCATCCATGGCGAGTTCATCTTCCCAGGCGTCCCTGCTTGCTCTTCCTGTCTCGGAGAAGCACAACCGGGGCAACTTTGTCATCTGGCAGGCGCAGGTGATGCCTGCCATTCGAGGTGCCCAGCTTGAGGCCTTCCTCGACCCTGAAGTTCAGCCGCCCTCCAAGGAGATGACGGCGCAAGTTGATGGCAAGGCCGTCAAGATTCCAAATCCAGAGCATGCTGCCAGGGTTGCGAGAGACCAACAGGTTCTGAGCTACCTGTTGGCGTCCATGACGAGAGATGTCCTCTCCCAAGTGGCCACGCACAAGACGGCGGCCAAGGTCTGGACTGCTGTGGAGGTAATTTTTTCTTCGCAGACCAAAGCGCATGCGATGAACACGCGGATCTCGCTGGCCAACGCTCAGAAGGGGACGTCTACCATGACGGACTACCTCACCAAAATGAAGACCCTTGCCGACGACATGGCGGCGGCAGGGAAACCACTGGATGATGATGAGTTCATCTCTCACATCATTTTCGGCCTGGACTCCGACTACAATCCGATTGTTTCTACTCTCCTTGCGAGACCAGAACCAATCTCTGTTGATGAAGTCTACGCCCAGCTGCTCAGCTTCGAGATGCGCCTTGATCTGCTTCATGGAAGTGGGTCATTCTCCTCCTCCGCCAACCTCGCATCTCGTGGTGGTCGTGGTTGTGGCTCTCGTGGCCGCGGTCGCGGTCCTGCTCAAGGGCGTGGTGGTGCTCCTGCTCCTGGTGGTCGAGGTCGGGGCGGCAACAACAACAACAACACCCGGCCTCCCAACAACAACACCGGCAACCGGGGCGGCAACAACAACAGTCGCGAGCGGTGCCAGATCTGCGGCCGGAACAATCACTCGGCTGTGGATTGCTGGTACCGTTATGATGAGGACTACGTCCAGCAAGAGAAGAGCGCCTCCGCAGCTGTGAACTCCTACGGCGTCGACACCAACTAGTACACCGATACGGGTGCCACCGAACACATCACTGGTGATCTCAACCGCCTCACCGTCCACGACAAGTACAACGGCAACGATCAGATTCGAACGGCAAGTGGTGCAGGTATGGACATTAATCATGTTGGTCATGCTATTGTACATACCCCTAGTAGGCCTTTACATCTTAAAAATGTCCTTCATGTACCCAAAGCTTCCAAAAATTTAGTCTCTGTTCATCGTCTTGCTGTTGATAACCAAGCCTTCTTGGAATTTCATCCTAATGTTTTCTTTATAAAGGACAAGGCCACGAGGACCACTCTTCTGCAAGGCAAGTGTGAGGGCGGTCTCTATCCCCTTCCCACCGAATCAAGAAGTCATGCCTTAAGCACAATAAAACCGACTACTACAAGGTGGCATAGTCGGCTAGGGCACCCAGCTTTTCCCATTGTTCAGAAAGTTATAAGTTCCTTTGATCTTCCTAGTGCTAGTGATAAAAATAAAGACTCTATTTGTGATGCTTGTCAACAAGCAAAGAGTCATCAGTTACCCTACTCTAGTTCCTCTAGGGTTTCTAGTTTCTCTTTAGAATTAATTTATTCTGATGTATGGGGCCCTGCTATTGATTCGGTTGGCAGAAAACATTTTTATGTCAGTTTTATAGATGATTTCAGCAAGTTCACATGGGTTTACTTATTAAAGCACAAATCTGAAGTGTTCCATGTGTTCCATGATTTCCAAAATCTTGTAGAGCGTTTGTTTAGCCGCAAGATTATTTCTGTTCAGTCAGATTGGGGGGGTGAATATGAACGCCTTAACTCCTTTTTTACCAAAATTGGTATTACCCATCGTGTTTCTTGCCCACATGCCCACCAGCAATATGGGTCTGTAGAGCGCAAACACCGTCACATTGTTGAGGTCGGTCTTTCGCTTCTTGCTCATGCCACCATGCCTCTTAAGTTCTGGGATGAGGCCTTTCTTACGGCCACATACCTCATTAACAGAACTCCAAGTCGGGTTCTTAATTATCAAACACCTCTTGAAAAATTGTTTGGCAAAAAACCAGATTATTCATCACTTCGGGTTTTTGGGTGTGCTTGTTGGCCAAATTTGCGCCCTTTCAGCTCCAATTCCGCTCTAAAAGATGTGCCTTCTTAGGGTACAGTAATCTTCACAAAGGCTATAAGTGCCTTGATATCAGCACTGGCAGAGTATAATTTCCCGTGATGTTATTTTTGATGAGGAAAAATTCCCTTTTTCTGAGCTTCATCCTACTGCCGGCAATCGTCTCTGTTCTGAAATTTTATTACTAGGGGATGCTACAATACACGATCACGTGACTAATGTTCCTGCTAATCCATCTGACCACTCTCCAAGTGCTGCAGAAATTACTCCTCAAAATGGTGCAGCAAATTCTGCTCCAGAAGATACAGGTTACATGCAATATGGTGGTCATCCTGAGCAGCAACACGTCGGCGCTCCTTCCCAAGCTGATCCGCCTGCGCCTGTACCAGCGCCCGGCTCTGCACCGACAGCATCTCCCTCGGGCGCCACGCAGTCCTGGTCTGGTTCTGCGCCTCTGATTCCTGTCCCGGCTGCAGAGCCCGGGGGACAACCTGTGGCGGTCTCGCAGTTCGGAACCGGAACAGCGTCCGCTGAAGGTGAATCGGCCTCAGTCTCTGCTCCTACGCCAAGTGCTTCTGTGACTTCTGCTGCACAACGACCACAGACAAGAGCCCAGTCCGGCATCCACAAGCCAAAACAGTATGTTGATGGCACAGTAAGGTACGGTCATGGTTTTCTTGCTGCAAATGGTGAACCTAATGATCTTCAAGATGCTCTGAATGATAGTAATTGGAAACAAGCAATGGACAAAGAATTCTTTGCTCTCCAACAGAATAAAACTTGGCACCTTGTACCTCCTTCTTCTGAAAAAAATGTTATCGATTTTAAATGGGTTTATAAAATTAAAAGAAAACCCGATGGCTCTATAGATAGATATAAGGCTAGACTAGTTGCAAAAGGCTTTAAGCAGCGCTATGGCATAGATTATGAAGATACTTTTAGCCCTCTTGTAAAAGCTGCAACTATAAGACTTGTTTTGTCTGTTGCTGTGTCTCGAGGATGGAGTCTACGCCAACTGGATGTACAGAACGCGTTTCTTCATGGTGTTCTTGAGGAGGATGTGTTCATGCGACAACCACCTGGGTATGAAGATAAATGTGTTCCTAATTATTTGTGCAAGTTAGATAAAGCTTTGTATGGACTAAAGCAAGCTCCAAGGGCCTGGTACTCTCGGTTAAGTGAGAAGCTGAAACTTGGTTTCACTCCCTCCAAGGCAGTCATCTCCCTTTTGTTCTACAGTAAAGGGAAGGTAACTATATATCTACTTATATATGTTGATGATATAATAGTGGCAAGCTTATCACAGGAGGCGACCATGGCTTTGCTTTGTGATTTAAATGAAGAATTTGCCCTCAAAGGTTTGGGTGACCTGCATTATTTTCTTGGCATTGAAGTTAAGAGGATGGAAGATGGTCTTCTGATGACACAAGAAAAATATGCGGCTGATCTCCTAAAGAGGGTAAATATGGTAACTTGCAAACCTGTTGCTACACCCCTGTCTACATCTGAAAAACTATCTGCTTTTGAGGGAGATCCACTAGGACCTGAAGATGTAACTAAATACAGAAGTATTGTAGGGGCTTTGCAATATCTAACTCTAACAAGACCAGATATCTCTTTCTCTGTCAACAAAGTTTGCCAATATTTGCATGCTCCTACAACCATGCATTGGGCAGCAGTAAAAAGAATCTAAGCCAGGAGGTTAGAGTAGATAACAGTCTGCTACTTGGTCGTTTCAGCACCAATCTGAACCTACAACGGTTTAGATTGAGAGGAAGTGTTAACAAAGGTGGCTAGAAGATAGAGTGTGCGTGTGTTTATCTGTAACTCAACAAACCACCGAATCTAAGCCAGGAGGTTAGAGTAGATAACAGTTGTTGTAATCTGTTGTAACAGCACCTCCTGGCTTATCTCGTGATGGTTGTGAACTCTGTATAAAGCCACGCACAGGGCTCTTCTGTGCTCATCAAACACGCATACGTTGAGTACCCAACATTGGGGCCGACGCTTCCCAAACCCGTCTACTTTTACACGGAGTACTTGCTGATCTCGTTGACGCCCGCAAGGCTCCGCAGCACCCGGCACGCCGCGCACACGAGCTCGCCACCGCTTGCGCCGTGGTCCGTGCACACGTTGAGCAGCACCGTGATGCCGCCGTGCGCGGCGACTGCCCACGCGTTGTCCGAGTTCTCGGTGAGCCTGCAGAGCACCCGCGCCGTGTGCTCCTTGGCCGCCGCGGTGGCCGTGCCCGCGTCGAGGACCCGGACCACTGGCGCGATGACGCCGACGACGACCAGGTCGCCCCTGTGCGCGTCGGACCCGGCAATCACGGAGACCGCCTCTAGGGCCTCCTCCTGGACACGCGGGTCAGGGAACTCGAGCAGAGCGACGAGGACGCCGACGGGGACTTCGGAGGCCACGACGCGGACACACGTCTCGTCGTCGCGCAGTACCTCGCTGAGCGCGGCCGCGACCTCTCTCCGCATCTCGGCGGCCGGCGCTGCCGACCTGGAGCCTGGCGAAGAGGTCCCGCACGTCGTCGCGGGTGGCCCCGGCGCCGGGGCGCGGCACCACCAGCGCCCGTGCCCTCGTGAGCGTGCCCGACGCGCACACCTCGTCCAGCCGCGCCACCTGCGCACCTGCGCGTCGAGCGCGGCGGCCAGGACGTCGAGGTCGCTGCGCAGCCGCAGCTTGCCGCCCTGCTCCGCGACACCAGCTCCAGCGCCTCCCGAGCGGTCGCCGCGACGTCCCGCAGGAGGCTCACAAACGCGTCGCACCTCTCCCCCTCGCCGCTCTCGCCGACCGCGGTGACGGTGATGTCGGAGTTGAGCCGGTCCCCGTGGGAACAAAGGGACGAGGCGGGGGGCATTTTGGACATTTCGACATTTCGCGTGCCTCGTACATGCTGTCTCGCGGACGTGTCTCGCCATGTCGGTGGATATGGCAAAAATAAACGTCAAATTCTCTCTTCAATGGCAAATATGTAGAGATCATTCTAAGAGTGGTTTTTGAATACGTGTGTTAGCGATCAAAATTGGCAAGGAATAGTTTCTGCAGGGAAACCGGTGGAACCGGATTTATAAACCGGTGGAACCGGTTTGGGTCACTGTGACGTGTCTGACAAGACAAACCGGTGGAACCGGATCTGGAAACCGGTGGAACCGGTTTTCCCCGAATTGTAATAGGTTTGGACTCTTTTTGTAGATCCGGCTTGTATTTGGACTTTCCTTGCTGGGCAAGACCTCCCCACCCTATAAATATAAAGGGTTGAGGCCGATTGAGGATCATCCAATCGATCAAACACAATTTATCTTTTATTTGTCTTTACTTTTTGCCTTTACTTTATGTTCTTCAAACCCTAGCCTCTTTCAAACCCTAACTGCTGTTCTTCCTTCGTCTCCACGGCGATTGAGGGCGTTCTAGGTGGCCTGACCGATCCTAGAACAACCCAAGGTGCGCACACCCTGACGGGGTCCCTCCCGGGAGTGCGTTCGTTGGTCTTTGCAGGAAACCCTAGCAAACCGGTTTCACCGGTTTCCCAAAGCGGTTTCATCGGTTTCCCAAACCGGTTTCACCGGTTTCTGCGCAGTCAGATCTGCATCTTGCGATTCCGAGTGTTTGGCGCGGAGCGTTTTAGCGTCAACACACTTTTTGGCGACTCCGCTGGGGAAAAGAAAAAGGGATCTACTATCATGTCGAGTCTACCGAAGCCAGGCGAGGTGGATCCTGATAATATTCAAAGGCCGACTGCTAATGAGCTATCGGCTGAGGATCGTCATCTATTCGAGCAACTCCTGCTGCAAGAAAAGGAGGAGATGGAACGGGCCAAGAAGAAACTTGAAGATAAGGCGCAATGGTTCCTCTCGCACTTCTCCAAGGATCGAAAAGGTGCTATCTCCAAGGACAAGGAGGTGGTTGTTCTTTCAGAGGGAGAAGAAGAAAAAGATGAGTAACACCCACTGTAAGTGCTGCATCCGCGCCTGTTACCCTTGAGCAAATTAATGGCTTATTACTTTCTGGTCAAAAGAATCTTCTTACGATTGTTCAAGGCATGATTGATAAATCCGTAGGAAAACAAATTTCGACCGTAACTAGTAATGCTATTAATTCTGATGTAGTGGGTATTTCACAGCACGCATTTGTACCTCAAAATTCATCGGCAGCAGTACCACCCAGAAATCCACAATATGGGATGCCGTTGAATCATTCAATAGGACAAAATTCACAGGGACAATTTGGCCAGGCAAATCCGGTGAAACCGGTTTCTGTAACCGGTCCTACCGGTTTTAATCCTAATGTACAATACGGCCAAAATCCGGTTCAACCGGTTGTAGGAACCGGTCCTACCGGTTCTACCCCTGTTGCTGCATATCAGACAACACCTGAGCTTATAACTAGTGCATCAATTACTCAGGCTAATCCTGGCCGAGTTAATGGTGTTTCTGGTCATGTACCTACGTGTACTCCAATGACATATACTACAAATCCTATGTCTTCCCAAAGTTCGGGTTATTTGCAACAACCACTACATGCATCACCGAACCAAATGTCACAAAATGTGCCAAATGTCAATGATCAGCAAAGCTCAAATGATCTTTATATTCAGAGTCTGATGGAAGAATATAAAAAAGATTTGGCTATTTTGATTAAGGATACTTTTGACGTAGAGGTTAAGAATAAAACTTTAGTATATCAGAAACCTTATCCTCCAGTTTTTGATACTATGCCTTATCCTCAAGGTTTTAAAGTTCCAGAATTTGTCAAATTTACTGGGGAAGACAATAGGACTACATGGGAGCATATTAGCCAATTTAATGCACAAATGGGTATTCATGGTAGTGTTGATCATTTGAAAGTTAGATTATTCCCTTTGTCATTATCTGGTGTTGCTTTTTCATGGTTTTCGGCATTATCTCCTAATTCTATTTATACATGGTCTCAATTAGAACATAAATTCCATGAGCACTTTTATAGTGGTGATAATGAATTGAGGTTATCTCATTTAACATCGGTTATCCAAAAGAATGATGAATCTGTTGCTGATTACATTAGAAGATTTAGAGATACAAAAAACCGATGTTATAGTTTAATTATTTCTGAAAAAGATCTTGCCGAATTAGCTTTTAAAGGTTTGAAATCTCATATCAAAGATAAATTAGAAGGCTATGAGTTTCTTACCCTTAATCAAGTATTACAAAAAGCTTTGGTTCAAGAAAGCCGAAGCAAAGATGCTAGACCAAAATCTGATCGTCCTAACATGCATATGTTAAACAATGATTTAGTGGACGATGAGAATAGAGAAGTATGTGCTGCTGAATTTACATGGCCAAGCAAGTCTCAATCATATAGTTGCCCTTCACTTAAGCCGATCCACAAAAATCGGCAAGAAGAAGTGAAATTTACTTTTGATGTGTCCAAATGTGATAGGATATTTGATGAGTTGCATAAAAACGGATACATCAGATGTGCATATACTTTACCACCACTTAATGAGTTAAAGCGACGGGCATATTGTAAATTTCATAATTCTTTCTCACATGCAACTAATGATTGTAATGTATTTCGTAGGCGAATTCAATCGGCCCTTAATGAAGGCCATTTGACTTTGCATGAAATGAAGGTTGATTCTGATCCTTTTCCCAAGAATTTCTCTGTCAATACCATTGAATTACAGAATCCTAAAGTGTTGATCCGGCCAAATCAAGCCGATACAACAAAAGGAAAAAATGTAATCATTGGTGAAGCACGACCAGAACAGAAAAGGAGCAAGAAGGTATGGCAGAAAAAAGACCCTCAAGTTGCAAAAAGGAATTCGACGCTCGGGGGGCAAACCAAGAGCAAATGTGCTGGTTCTGATAGAACCGGTGGAACCGGTTATTCAAACCGGTATAACCGGTTTGCGCCTGAAAGTTCTGGTGGATCAAAGGAAAAGGTGAAGCTGACATTTGAAGATCTTCTGGAAAAATATAAGAAGAAGGGAGCTGTCCAGAAGCATAAAAATCAATCACATAGCACTGGAGATACAGATTCAACACCAAGATATCAAGGTGAACAAAAATTTCATCAACACCAAGGTAATTATGCTGCACCATATTATTTTGGTGGATCATATATGCCGTTGTCTTGGCCATATCCTTGTTATTATGCTCCTAGTGACTATGGTAGTATGTACATGCCGCCACATATTATTTCTTATCCAAGTTATGGTGTCTTACAACAACCGATTGCTTACAATGGTAATCCGGTTAAAAAGGATGTATGTACTAATCCTAAACAGTGTGAGAACAGCAGCAAATCAGATTCTAAGTATATGCAGCCGAGGTGGTGTCCCTCAGGCTTAACTCACACTCAAAAGAGGAAATTACAAAGGATGCGCAGGCAATCAATGGAGCCAGAAGTTGAACAAAGATCAGCGGCACCTACAAGGATGGTGTGGAGACCAAAACAAGTTGCTTCAACTTCAATAGGCGAGACGCATGACATGGTCGATGCTTTGTGTGTTTAAACATCGTCCAGAAGAACAATTTTGATCTTAGAAGTGTTTTCTAGTGCACTAGTTTACTAGAAAACAGGGGGGCATATGTTAGCGATCAAAATTGGCAAGGAATAGTTTCTGCAGGGAAACCGGTGGAACCGGATTTATAAACCGGTGGAACCGGTTTGGGTCACTGTGACGTGTCTGACAAGACAAACCGGTGGAACCGGATCTGGAAACCGGTGGAACCGGTTTTCCCCGAATTGTAATAGGTTTGGACTCTTTTTGTA
>CM014274.1:6427406-6438623 GCA_004135705.1 Alloteropsis semialata
GGGGGCTCGGTGTGACCAAACTGCTGTAGAGTCTCCCACAGAAGAGCAGGAAAACCCCCACGGTGCAAACACGTGGAGCAAGTGTGGCCATGCTCATCCGTCCAAACCAACGAAGAGCTGGAGCCAGCCATCTGAAACCAAACCAAAAGGTGTCTCAGCATTTGGCAAAAGATAAATATCTTGAAGGCTGAAATTTAAATGCAGGAACAGCGGTGAATGAAAAATCATAACTCCTAAATCTGATATCCAAAAATGCTCAACTTTTAGAAATAGGTAGATGACAGATTTTTCTACATCTTTGCAGTTCTGAGGTTTGGTAAATTCCAAGTTTATCTAGGTGAAATACTTACAACAAGGCCTTGCTGTTTTTCAGAGAATTTCAGGGTAGCAAGTTGAAAGTGCATCTAGGCCCCCTAGTGGGTTTTGGTGATAATGACATGAACAATTAAGGAACTAATGATTTATATTGAGAAAAGTGCAGGGATAAAATAAAAGAAAATTCAATGAAAAAGGAAAGGCCCCCATACTTAAAAAACACGGTGTTGAAGCAAAATTGAAGAATTTATATTGCTTTTAATTTTGAAATTGAGTATAGGAAACACCGTACTATCAAGGGGGACGTGCTCTATGATCAAGGAGGTCTAAAAGTGCTTATTGAGATGGATTAAACCCTGTGAGAGAAAACCTTTCAAGCCCAGCCAAAAATCCCATCTTGCTGTTTTGGCATTTGTCGGAAGTTCCTACACATTGTCGGAACTCCCGACAAAGGCCATTTCAGCCTTCCAGACTTAGCCTTTTTACGCATAAAGCAGTGTCGTCGGGAGTTCCGACAACTGGTCGGGAGTTCCGACAAATCACGGAACTCTCAGAAGAGTTCCGACGAGGGGTGCTCGGTTTGGAATAAATATTATCCTCGGGAGTTCCGACACTATGTCGGGAGTTCCGATAAAACCCGTGAATGACTGTAACGGTCATATTTTGGGGGTGGGGTATTTATACCCCTTTACCCCCTCCTTCATTGCCTGCCGTTGGAACCCGAAGAAAACACACTCTCAAGCTCTCCAACCCTCTCCCATACCTTCTTGAGCACATCCTTGAGTGATTCCACCAAGGGGAGTGAGGGGAACTCGATTTGAGGTGTGAGATTCAAGCTCTTGAGTGCAAGAACCGAAATCTCCATTCTCAAGAGCACTTGAAGCTTCCAAGGTTATTGATTCGCGTTTATTACTCTTGGAGCCTTGCTCCTAGACGGTTAGGCGTCGCCGGTGAGCCGATCGACTTTGTGTGATTGTGCCGCGGACGTTTGTATTACCCTCCTCTTCGTGGGGATCATAGTAAGTGACCTAATCCTCCTTTGTGGTTGATTGGGGTGAGGGAAAGGGTTAAGTGGACAACCCGGCTCTTTGTGAGCACCTCAACGGAGACGTAGCTTCCTTTGTGGGAGTGAACTTCGGAAATCAAATCCTTGTCTCCTTGAGTTCATTGTGTTCATATAGTTCTTATTGAATATCTTGACCTAGAGTCGATTTCGTCCCGATCTATGTGCTTGTGTGTTTTCGGTTGTGGAGATCATACCTGCAGGTACTAGGACGTCAAGACACATCTTTTGGTTCAAGCGGAATTGGTGAAATACTTCTTGTTTTTGAATTTGATTCTAGTTCGTCTGATTTATCGGAAGTTCCTACAAGTTGTCGGAAGTCCCGACCATCGGAACTTCCTACAAGTTGTCGGAACTTCCTACAGATTTAATACCGCTGCGAGAATTTTTCAGGAACGCCTATTCACCCCCCTAGGCCGTGCGCGATCCTTTCAATTGGTATCAGAGCCTAATCTCTTGATTAAGGCTTAACCGCTAAGGGAAACGCATGGCGCATGAAGGGGATGGATCCGCGGAAGCCGCTGCCGCTGCTCAACAACATCCTCCCGAACTTACTCATGGGCGACCAAGGAGTCGCCACTCAAGGTATGACTCAAACTCGGATGACGATCTAAGCTTGAGTGAGGATGAAGGGGAGATTGAAGATGTTGAAAAGAAGAAAAGAAGAAAAGCAAAGATGAGGGCTAAGATCAAGGAGAAGTCCGAACGAGAAGCTCAAAAGCTTTTCAAAATGAAGATGAAGGAAGAGAAGGACAAATCTTCTCCTTACGGGTTACATCATGTTCCTCACACTTATGATCAAACTCCTCATTATTCACCCTTACATTTTCAATCCGTTCATTTGGGAAATCCTCCACACTTTGATGGGAAGGATTATGCCAAATGGGCTTATGATATGAAAATGCATCTCTACGGGCTTCACCCTTCTCTTTGGGAGATTGTGGTTGTAGGTGTGGATATTCCCGAAGGTGGTATCACAACGGCCGAGCAAGCACATGATCTATACCGCAACGCTCAAGCAACAAGGGTGATAACAAGCTCATTGTGTGCTCAAGAATTCAACAAGGTTCGAAGACTTGAAAAGGCCAAACAAATTTGGGACACTCTCAAAGAGTCACATGAAGGGACCGATCAAGTAAGGGAAGGCAAGATGGACTTGATTCATGGAGAGCTAGAGGCATTTGTCATGCTTCCCGATGAGACCGTGAGTCAAATGTATGAAAGGCTCATACTCCTAGTGACCGACATTAGGTCACTTGGAAGTGAAGATTGGGATGAATGCAAAGTAACAAAGAAGATGCTTAGGGCGTTCACCCTAAGGAACCCCATGCTTGCCACCTTGATTAGGAGGGATCCAAGCTTCAAGACAATGACTCCCAATCAACTCCTTGGTGAGATTCTTCATCAAGAATTGGTTGAGAAAGATGTTGCAAAATCAATTGGTCAAAGTAGCTCAAAGGGGATTGCTCTCAATGCAAATCAAATTGTTGAATATGAGTCAAGCAACAAGACATCAAGGTCAAAGAAGAAAGAAGACTCAAGTGATGATGAGAGCACCGATGAGGAAACCGCCTTAATGGTCAAGAACTTCAAGAGATTCATGAAGAAGAAAAGTCACAAGAGAGGTGGTAATGACAAGAAGGGTAGCTCACAAAGAAGATGCTATGAATGCAAAGAAGTTGGTCACTATATTGCGGAGTGCCCAAACAAGAAGGACAAGGAAAAAGATGAGAAGAGATACAAGGAGAAGAGCAAAGAATACAAGAAGAAATATCAAGGTCAAGCTCATATAGGACAAGAATGGGACTCAAGTGATGAAGAATCCGACAAGGAGTGTGTGGCAACTCTAGCCATGCACACATCTTCACCACAACCAAGACTCTTCAACAACCTATCCGATGATGATGATATTCCCATGTGCCTCATGGGTAAAGGGATGAAGGTACAACACAATCCTATGTTCTCCTCAACTACCTCCTCCACTTCTTCTAGTGATAAAGATATAAATTTGGAGGATGAAGAGGAAGCCCACAAGCAAAACATGATAAATAAATTTGGAAACAAAGGCTATAAGGAGATTAAAAAGCTAGTAGAGAAATTGGAAAGAAAGAAGGAGTTGATCGACGAGCAAGAGGACTTGCTCATCCTTGAGAAGGAGAGAAACCTTGCTCTAGAGAATGCTCTTGCCGAGGAAAAGGCTAAGGTTGAAAAGTTAGCTATAGACTTGTCTCTAGCTAATGATTCTTATGAGAGGATGTCAAAGGATTACTCTTTGGCAAATGATTCACTAGCTAGCCTAAAGAGCAAACATAGTGAACTTCAAGAAAGCTTATCATGCTTAGAGATCAAATACAAGGACCTTGAAGTTAACTATGGGGCTCTTTGGGAAAGTACCAAAACCGATTCCAAAGCATCTCTTGATTCCAATGTCTCTACTAGTGAAGGTTGCTCAAGATGTTATAAATTTGATATCAATGCTTGTAATGCTAACATTTTCAAGCTAGAGAATATAATCAAGGCAAAGGACAATCAAATTCATAGAATGAACATGATTGTCAAAGAAGGTTATGAAGGCAACAACAAACCCAAGCCTAAGGTAATGTACAAGGAGGGGAGACGCCCTCACATCCATGATGGTCTTGGACACATCAAAGGGATCAAGCCAAATGGTAGGAAGATGATGAATGGTGCGGAGTATGTCATGTTCAACAAGGGAACCAACCTTGGTGACTTGATGAACATAGCACATCATGTCTCCAAGAGCAACACAAGTCAAGCCAAGCCGATGGTTGAGAGTTCTACCAAGACATATGTTAAGAGCTCAACCAAAGCAAATATCAAGAACGAGAATGTTGCTCATAAGCCATCATCAAGCTACACCGCCGATTATATGGTGACAATGGACCACAATGGTAAAATAGTGGTCAAGTATGTTGGTGCCTACACTAAGAGATCAATTCTAAGGAGTGTGTGGGTACCAAAATTTATTGCTCCTAACGCTCAAGGACCCAAATCTTTTTGGGTACCTAAATCTCGAGCCTAAATTGTTTTGTAGGCCTACTCCTCCGGTGGCACCTCATGGTTGCTTGATAGTGGATGCTCAAATCATATGACCGGGGAGAAGGAGATGTTCACATCCCTTGATGTTCATGACAAACCAAGTGAAAGTATTGTCTTTGGAGACAATAGCAAAGGGGATGTGATTGGTATAGGTAAAATTGCAATCTCAAATGATTCATCTCTTTCAAATGTTTACTTGGTTAAATCTTTGGGATACAATTTGTTGTCGGTCTCACAACTTTGTGAGAAAGGCTACAATTGTCTCTTTACTAATGAGGTTGTGACCGTCTTTAGAAGGGAGGATTCTTCTATTGCTTTTACGGGTCGTTTGAAGGGCAAACTTTATTTGGTTGATTTCACAACAAATAAGGTGACGCCCGAGACTTGTTTAGTGGCAAAAACCAACTTGGGTTGGCTTTGGCATCGCCGACTAGCCCATGTTGGGATGAGGAACTTGGCCAAACTTCAAAAGGGCGAGCACATCCTAGGACTAACAAATGTTGTGTTTGAGAAAAATAGGTTGTGTAGTGCATGCCAAGCCGGGAAGCAAGTTGGTGCACCCCATCCCGCAACAAATATCATGACTACCTCAAGACCGTTGAAGCTCCTACACATGGATTTATTTGGACCAATTGCCTACATTAGTATTGGTGGTAACAAATATGGTCTTGTTATTGTTGATGATTTTTTCCGTTTCACTTGGGTATTCTTTTTGCATGATAAAAGTGAAGCTCAAGGAATAATCAAGAAATTCATAAGAAGAGCCCAAAATGAATTTGAGTTGAAGATCAAGAAAATGAGAAGTGACAATGGGTCGGAATTTAAGAACACAAATGTAGAAGAATTTCTTGATGAAGAAGGTATCAAGCATGAGTTCTCCGCTCCCTACACTCCACAACAAAATGGCATAGTGGAGAGGAAGAACCGGACCTTAATTTAAGCCGCAAGAACAATGCTTGATGAATACAAGACCCCGGATATATTTTGGGCCGAAGCCATCAATACGGCGTGTCATGCCATCAACCGGTTATATCTCCACAAGTACTTGAACAAGACTCCATATGAGATTATCACCGGTAACAAACCAAAGGTACATTATTTTAGAGTCTTTGGGAGTAAATGTTACATTCTCAACAAGAAACCCAAAATCTCAAAGTTTGCACCCAAGGTTGATGAAGGTTTCCTACTTGGTTATGGTACTAATGAACATGCCTACCGTGTTTTCAACAAAACCTCCGGTGGTGTTGAGGTCACGGTGGATGTGAAATTTGATGAAACTAATGGCTCTCAAGTAGAGCAAGTTGATAATGATCTTGTAGGAAATGAAGAACCGCCAAGTCAATCCATTATGAGAATGGGTCTGGTGAAGTCCTTCCACGTGAGGTTCAAGATCAAACTCTAGATGGCAACATCGTCAATGATCCATCATCATCAACAAGAGTTGAACCACCAAGCTCTCTTCAAGATCAAGAACCAACTCAAAGTCATGATGATCAAGATCGTGGCATGAATCAAGGGGGAGCTATTGGTGATGAGCCTCAAGCTGAAATTGATGATGATGAACCTATTCAACGCCAATCTCAAGTTACTCATCCAAGAGTTCATCAAAGTATTCAACGGGACCATCCCGTTGATAATATACTTGGAAGTATCCAAAGAGGGGTAACCACTCGTTCACGTTTAGCAAATTTTTGTGAATTTTACTCGTTTGTTTCCTCTTTGGAGCCTCTCAAGGTTGAGGAGGCACTTGGAGATCCGGATTGGGTGATTGCCATGCAAGAAGAGTTAAACAACTTCACAAGAAATGAGGTATGGTCATTGGTGGAAAGGCCCAAGACTAATGTGATTGGCACCAAGTGGGTATTCCGCAACAAACAAGATGAACATGGTGTTGTCACAAGAAACAAGGCAAGGTTGGTTGCTCAAGGGTTCACTCAAATTGAAGGTTTGGATTTTGGTGAAACTTATGCTCCCGTAGCTAGGCTTGAATCAATTCGCATATTACTTGCCTATGCTACTCACCATGATTTCAAGCTTTATCAAATGGATGTGAAAAGTGCATTCTTGAATGGCCCCCTCTCCGAGTTGGTGTATGTGGAGCAACCACCGGGCTTTGAAGACCCAAAGTATCCTAATCATGTGTACAAACTCCATAAGGCACTCTATGGGCTTAAACAAGCACCAAGAGCATGGTATGAATGCCTTAAGGATTTTCTTCTCAAAAATGACTTTGTGATGGGCAAAGCGGATTCTACTCTCTTTACTCACAAAGTTGATAAGGATATCTTTATTTGTCAAATTTATGTTGATGATATAATATTTGGTTCAACTAATGAGAAATTTTGCGAGGAATTTAGTAAAATCATGACCAAGAGGTTTGAGATGTCCATGACGGGTGAATTAAAGTTCTTTCTTGGATTTCAAATCAAGCAATTGAAGGAAGGGACTTTCATATGTCAAACTAAGTATGTGAATGATATGCTCAAGAAGTTTGACATGGTCGATGCGAAGCCTATCAAGACTCCCATGGCCGTTAATGGACATCTTGATCTAAATGAAGATGGAAAATCCGTGGATCAAAAGGTATATCGCTCCATGATTGGTTCTTTACTTTACCTTTGTGCATCTAGGCCAGATATTATGCTTAGTGTGTGCATGTGTGCAAGATTTCAAGCTAATCCTAAAGAATGTCATTTAATTGCCGTTAAGAGAATCTTGAGATATTTGGTGCATACTCCACACCTTGGCTTATGGTATCCCAAGGGCTCCACTTTTGATCTACTTGGCTATTCCGATTCGTATTATGCCGGTTGCAAAGTAGATCGAAAGAGTACTACCGGGACTTGTCAATTTCTTGGCCGGTCTTTGGTATCTTGGAGTTCTAAGAAACAAAATTCCGTTGCCCTATCCACCGCCGAGGCCGAGTACGTTGCAGCTGGTGCTTGTTGTGCTCAACTACTTTGGATGAGGCAAACCTTGAGTGACTTTGGTTGTGAGTACAAAAATATCCCTCTCTTGTGTGACAATGAGAGTGCCATAAAATTAGCCAACAACCCAGTCCAACACTCAAGAACCAAACATATTGACATAAGACATCATTTCTTGAGAGACCATGAAGCCAAAGGAGATATCGCTTTAAGCCATGTGAGTACCGAAAAACAACTAGCCGATATCTTCACCAAGCCTCTTGATGAGCAAAGGTTTTGTGCTTTGAGGAATGAGCTAAATATCTTGGATTCTCGTAACGTGGTTTGAATTCTTATACACACACAATTGAATGTTGCCTAGATAGGAAAAATGTTTTCTTGAGTGAGTTTTACAAAATATTTGATTCTTGATCTTTGGATCGGATTTTGGCTCATATGATCATAGTTATGTATTATTGATTGCTGGCTGATCATATTGGGTCAAAATGTCTTATATGTCCATCTCAAATATCTATCAAAAATCTGATCCGAATCTCATCTTGAAAAATCTTCTTTTGGATAATTATGGTTTCTATCGGAAGTCCCGACACAAGGTCGGAACTCCCGATAATCTTCGGATCTGTCACAGGAGTCCCGACCGGACCTGCTCGGGAGTTTTATTTAATTCCATCGGGAGTCCCGACACAAGGTCGGAACTCCCGACGTTTCTCGGAACTGTCCCGGGAGTCCCGGTGCGACCCTCTCGGGAGGTATTTTCCACTGCCGTCGGAACACCCGACACAAGGTCGGGAGTCCCGACAAATTTGCTGGGACTATATATATGGCCAGCGGGGACCCTTTCAACCCTAACTTCCTTTCCTTTTCTTCCACCGCCGCCGCCCACTCTCCACTGTCGCCCCCAAGGGCGATTTCGAGTTTCGACCGTGGGATTTCACGTCCGTTGATCTTGGAGTACTTCCCCCCATCGGAGCTTCCGATCCCCCTCAGTTTTTCCCTCGATTCGCGCGGGAAATCGTCTCAAGGTACTATTTCAAATCCCCGCGCCCCGATCTATCAATGTGGATGATTTTAGAGGATTTCTTTTGGGGGAATAGCTTCATCTGGTAGTACTCATGCTATGCCTATGATCTTGTAACTTTTGGTGGGCCAAATCCGTCGTTCCCCTCCGCACCCAACTGTCTCAGGGGGCGTCGGGAGTCCCGACACATTGTCGAGTTCCGACACCTCCTGATTCAGTCGGCCTGCCCTCTGTTCTGCTTCTTTTCAAATCGATCTGAGTTTCTTTAATCCATCTAAACCATCAATGCTCTATTTTGTCAGATGGGTCGTACCAAAAGAGCAGGCTCTCCTCCTCGTGAGTCGGATTCCGAGGACGATGTCCCTATCGCTCAAAGGAAGGGCAAGAGAAAGGCAAAGCAAAAGGTGCCCACACGGGCTCAAGGCCGAGGCAAGCCTACTGCTCCCGCTGCACAAGGCACTAGTCGAGCTCGTGTCAAGCGTGCATCACGTGGATCGGAGGTGGACAGTGATGAGGAGCCGGATTTGGAATATCTTGAGAGGATGATTCTTAGGATGGAGCCACCTGTTCGGAGAATGGATTCTCAATATCTTGGTGTGAGAAGGGTGGATTATACCAAGGGGACCCATGATGTGTACAAGCTTCGAAAGGAAAACCCCTATGGCTATGAAAAAGAATTTCAAGGTGATCCCCGCTTTTGGCTTAACTTCCAAGCCGACTGGTATGAATCTGTAATCATGGCTAAATCCTCTCCTACTACTGCTATGAAGTATATCAATTGGGAGTATTTGAGGAACATTGACTTGAACATCATTGAGGAAGTCTATCAAGCTTGCAAGGATCAAAATCTGCTGGATATTATGTCTTTTGGTTGTGATTGGAATGAGGAAGTAGTGGCTCAATTCTATGCCACTCTATATGTTGATAGGCCAGGAAGGGTTATGCATTGGATGCTCCAAGGGAGAAAATACTCAGTCAAGTACAATGACTTTGCCTTGATGCTTGGTTTTGATATTCGGGATGATGACAAGTTTAAGCTGCATGATGAGAATATACTCTCTGATGGGGACATTGCTTTCATGTATGATGATGCCTATGGTAGAGTTGTTTTTGGACAAACATCTGGATTGACCCCATATTACAAGCTTCTCAATCAGCTCTTCAGGTACACTCTTGCTCCTAAGAGTGGTGACTCGGATAATGTGTCAAATATGTCCAAGAACTTGTTGGCTGCAATGGTTCCTGGAAAAGGAGGTTTTAGTGTGTTTGACTTCATTTGGGAGGAGATACTTGTCTGTTCCTATACACCCAAGAGAGGCTGTCACTATGCTCCATACATCTTCCACATGATCAAGAGAGTGACTGGTTTGGAGATTTTGACTGACAAAGAGCACACTATGTACAAGGCACAGAAAGGAGGTCTCCAACGCCTTCTCAAGTTGGGTTCACATGCTGCTAGGCCTCCTCGAGCTCATGATGCTGGACCTTCTCATTCACAAGGTCCTTCTTCTTCTCAAGGTCGAGCCACTTCTCCATATATTCCATCTCCTCCTAGGGATCGTCGCTCTAAGAAGAGCGCTTGGGGCTTTCTATCTAGAGGTTTATTTGCTTGCTTCAATGTTGGCCGCCACAATGCTAGAGAGATTCATGCACACCAAAAGCATGTGGATGAGCAGCTCCTGAAGATTGAAAAGAGGCAAAAGGTGTTAATGGCTAAGAATGATATACCTCACTCTCCCGTCCGTGATCCCTATGACTTTCCACCACTTCCGGATTTCTCTAATCCATGGAAAGATAGGGCTCAACCCTCCGGCGCATATCACTTTGAAGATGAAGAAATAGAAGAGGAGCATGTGTTTGGTCCCGGTGCTCAAGGTGAAGCGGAAGATGAAGAAGAAGAAGGGGATGACGACGACGACGACACTGAGAGTGATGAGTAGTGTCGGTGTGCGAAATAACCAACAAGTAAATTAGTGGATTGCGCGTTTGGGCTCCGGATGGTTCGCGAGAGGACACAAGGGATTATACTGGTTCAGGCACGAACGCCCTACGTCCAGTTCGAGGCTGCTCGTGTTACTCGCGTTGCTCGTAGTAGGGGTTACAAGCGGTCGAGAGAGGGAGGGGCTCCCAAGTCTCTGGTGCGTCTGAGAGTGAGTGTTTTGGTGTGTGTGTGTCGTGTGTTCTTCTTCGTCGTCCAAGTCTGTAGTAGGGGTGTACAAACTAGTCGGGAGAGGGAGAAGATCCCAAGTCCCTGAGCGGTGTGAGTGAGGGTGTTGCGTGCGGTGTCCGAGTGTTCAACTAGTGTCCGAATCCCCCCCTGATGTCCCCTTGTCCCCTTTTATAGCCTCAAGGGGAGAAGGGAGCGGGGGGTAAAAAGGAGAAAATTACAAGGGGAGTTACTGCTCCCGAGAGCTTCCAGCTGCGTCGCTCGCCGAGCCGTACAGGGAGCAGGTGTTGACGGAGTGGGCGCCCCGCCGGACCCGGAATCGTACATCCCGAGTGGTTGGAGTCGATGCCTTCCTGGGTAAGCTCCCGGGTGGTTCCCGGGTCGTGGTTGACTTGCTCGAGGTCCTCGGGCGCTCCAGGTGTCCTGCTCGGGTTCCAGGTGTCGCCCGAGGACGCCTGGGGTCGTACTTGGACGCCTGGTGTAGCGCATGCATTCCTCTCCAGACTGTAGCGCTCCTGTTGGGACGAGACGGGCGCCACTGTGGCTGCCGTGGCGTAGGACAGACGCCCATCATGCTCTGACACGGCGGGTACCAAGTGGGTACGGCGCCGGATGGGTCGGGGTATGGCCGGGTAGTTTCACCCGAGGAGTCGGAGACCACTCGGGC
>CM014274.1:6439621-6457080 GCA_004135705.1 Alloteropsis semialata
CGGAGGAAGTGAACCGTCTGGCTCCTCTGGAAGCGAACCGTCGGGCTCCCCGGTAACGGGCCGAAGGAAGCGAACCGTCTGGCTCCCCACCGTCCACATCATTACAGTTTCGCCCTGAGGCCGACGGAAGGATGGCCAAACGCGGATCATGGCTCGATCCATCGGAAAAAACGCGGCGTCGTCCTCAAGGCTCGGGGGCTACACCCCGGCGGCACCTTGCCCGACGAGCCCCTGCCTCTACCAAAGGGGCTTACACTCCTCTGCAAGCTCGCACAGCTACGTCTCTTTATCCTTAAAAGTACCTGTACTTTTCAATTCGCGATCATAATCGAGGCACTGCACCATTCCGAGTAACTTAGCGGCGGGCGACCCTTTCCCTGTGCAGGATCGCCCACCGCTCGGGGGCTCCACCCGGGGCCCGGTGCGGGTGGGGCCCGGTGCCCCTCTGTTTTTACACTCCGTTTTTTCGCAAAAAACTCAACAAGAGATCGCTCTCGCGCGCGATCAAGCGGTATACTTTTGCGCTTGCGAAAAGGGAACGTCAGCTCAAAGGGCTTGGCGACCACGCTTGTCCAAGTTCCGAGTGCTTACGCCCCCGCGGCTACGGCGCTAGCTTGCGAGCAAAGTCCAAGCCCTCGGGCCGACGTCCTTTTTCCGGGAAGCGATAAAGGAACCGCCTCGAATAATTGTAGCTCTGGCTTATCCGATTTGTTGCTTGTCATCGTTCGAACCTTCCCAAAACTACTCGGGGGCTGTAAGTCCGAGTGCCCAACCTCCTGAGTTCTTACGCCCCGGCGGCTACGGAACAGAGTCTGACGGGCAAGGCCCCGCGCCTCTCTATCTCGGCCCACAACCCCCAGGAAAGTATTCGGAAGAAAGCGAAAATGACAAACAACAAATAAAACACGAGCTCTCCGGAGCAATAACAGTTTTCCTAGGAACTTTGTTCATTACATAACAAAAAGTAACCAAGTTCCTTATGGCTGCTCCGACTCAAGTTCTTTCAGGGCGACGGATGCCACTTCGTCGGCGAACGAGGAGGATTCGGCTTCGATCTCGTCGTACTCGGTATCCTCGTAGCCGGGAGCCCATCCCTCCCGCAGAGCCTTCCGATCCATGGTCGGGTAGTGTGACAAGAACATGGCGATGATCTTGCGTGCCACACCCCGAGCGAGATCCGAGGCCTGCGCCCGAGTTCTTCCCGTGACGAGGGCGAGGCGATCCACCAGGGACGGGCCGCCATCGACGCCGAGCTCCTCGAGCAGATGCTCGACCGCCTGGACCAAAGCCTGATGGACCTCGGACTTCTCCTCGAGGGCCTTCTGGCTCTGCTCGCCCGCCTCCCGGGATACCCGAAGGTCCTCGACGACCCCTGCAGACAACACTTTGTCAGCATCACTCTGCAAAAAGAAGAGCCAATCGATACACGATACTTACTGCCCATCCGCGCATTAAGATCATGGCTAAGCTGCACCAGTTCTTGGTTGACAGCAATAGCCCTGGCCCTCTCCCGTTCCCCGGCTTTGAGCTGGGCCGCCAAGTCCACTCTCACCCTCCGCAGGGCTGCATCAACACTCAAGCTTAAGCATACTCGCCCCCACGCAAGGAGAGCAGAAAGGAACCACTCGATAACTGATAAGAGGAATGACTTACCAAGGATCTCCTCCTCCCGCTTCGCGGCGATCTCCTTGAAGCGGGCCCCCTCTTCCTCTGCGGCTGCCAGATTGCCGGCATGCTCGACCAGCTGGTTGGTGACCGTCTCGAGGTCGAGGTTGCGGCGCTGGACATCTATTTGGAGGTCCGCCACTTTCGCCCTCAGATCCTCGACCTCCTGCAGGGCGGCGGCCTTCTCCCGATCGGAGGCGTCGGCGGCCACCAACGCCTCCCTCACGGTCCTCTCAGCCTCGTTCACCTTGGCCTCGAGGGCGGCCTTCTCCTCCTCGGCGTCGGTGATCGCCTCCTCCTTGGCCTGCCGGGCCTCGGCCAGCTGAGCCTCGAGCTGTTCCTTCTCGGCTTTCAGCTGCTCCTTCTCGGCCTGGAGCTGCTGTACAGCGTGCCAAAGCCCGGACTCCCGACGGAGGAATGCCGACTTCTCGGCACTGCGCTTTATAATCTCCTGAACAAAAACGAAAAGAAGAGTGGTAAGGCATGCCCAAAACGGCGTCAGATCAGAAGAACGAAATCCAGAGACTCACCCGGGAAGGATCGATGATCAGCTTATTGAAGACCACCTTCATCTCCTCGAGGCCGTCACGGAGACGCTGGCACTGATCCCTCTCCGCCGCATCGTCCAGCTCGAAGATGGGACCCGCCGTCGGGTTCTGGCGGTCGTACCACAAGTACCGACCCTCGCACGGAAGGTTCGGGTCGTCCTCGACGGGTACAAGGGCAGCAATTCGACGGTCCACCGCCCTCATTCCCGGCGTCTCCCGGAGATAACGTGGGCCCTCGCATATAGGGCGAAAGGAATGTCGCGGGCCCACGACCTGCCACGAGCTACCCTCCGGCGAGTCCTCGGCCTCGACGATCTCCGGGGAAGCCGCCCCGGAGGACTCGGGGGCTGCGGCGGCCGCCGGGATGGTGGCGTCTGGACGAGCGCCCGAGGTCCCCGCCCCCGCTCCATGAGGGCCAGCCGCAGCTCTTGGCGAGGCAGCAACATCGCGGCCATCGTCCTCGGCCGCGTCTCCGTGGCCATCTTCTCCGGCGACTTCCCCCACGACGGGGTGAGTCGGCTCCTCCTGAGGAGCAGGCGGGACCACCTCCGCCAACGCCTCGGCCAGCTCCGCTTGGAGCGCCACCACGACCGCCTCCGGGGGAACGGCCTGTGTAAAGGCTAGGCCCGTCAGGAGTGTGTCTCCCGGGCTGTCACCGTCCCCCTCCGGCACCCGTTCCTCCACGGAGGGCGCCATCCTCCGAGTCCCCTCCTCGGCTGGCCCCGTCGGGAGCACCGGCGCCCTCTCTTCGACCCGCTCCACCAAAGGCACCGGTGGAGTCGCCTCAGCCCGCTCCACCACGGGGTCTACCGCCGCCTTCCCGGCCGGCTCCGCCACGGGCTCCTCTGTCGCACCCCTGGCTTGCTCCGCCACAGGCCCGGGCTGCTGCGCCTCCAGGCGCAGCGTCTTCCTCGGCGCCACCATAAGCGGAATATCGCCCCGGCTGGTTCATTACATGTCAGCAAAGCCCGACCGGGAAAAACAGTAACTACAGGAAAAATCGAAACTACTCGAGAAAGTCAGGCCATCACTCACCTCGACGCGATATACCGAATCCGCTTAGACCCCGTCGGCGCTTGGGCCTTCGGGGATGCGGGCCTCTTGGACCCCGCGAGCGTCGTCGGAGGAGGGGCCGCGTGCGGGATTGCGGCGTCCCTGCCCGACGGGGGCGCCGCCCGACTTGATGAGCCTCCTCCCTCCACCGGAATCGGGTCCGGCCGCCTTGTTGTGACCTTCACCGGGGCGGGAGGGGCTTGCGTCTCCACCGCGGGCGTGCGGGGCGCGTCCCGCCCTTCGCTCCGCGCCCGCGTTGTTGGAGGGGCCGACGGCGGCCGCCTGTCGTCCCGCGGCACGGGCCTCTGGGGGGAGCGCGACGCCCCCGAGGGCGAGCCCCCTCGGTGGGCGCGCTCCGATAAGTCCCGGCTCCGGCTCCTCTCCCGACGAGGGGAGATCGGCTCCCGCCGGGAAGCCTTCCCCTTCTCGGGCTCATGACGGGAGGGCGGAGGCGTGCGGCTGCGCCTCTCGCGCCGGTGCTCCTCGGAGGACCGCCGATGCCGGTCCGACCGAGAGCCCTCGCCTCTGCCCGAGTCCGGCGGTGGCGGCGGCGCTCCTCTCCCGCCTCTCCCCGAATGCGGTGCCGAGGACGAGGCACTGGCGGACGACACCACGACCGACTTCAGCTTCTGAGGAGGCGAGTCGTCGTCGCTCTCCTCGTCATCTTCGCTCTCCGTGACGACCTCCACGAACTCCTCGGGGTCCTCGTCCTCGGAGACGTCATCCTCCCCCTTCCTCCTCCTCCTGGATCGCTCGGCGTTCCGCTCACGCTTGGCGATCTCCTGCTTCTTCCACACGTCCCGGCGATCCTTCTTCGCCTTGGCGTGCGCGGCCGCGGCCCGGTTCCTCGCCTTGTCCTCGGGGAGCGGCGGCCGGGAAAGGGTGCAGGTGAGGCCCTCCATCTGAAAAATCGCAGGATTCAGCCAACGGAAAATCACTCGGGATTGAAGAGGTACACGGAGACTTACCAGATCCTCGGTGCGCTCGCTCGGAAGCATCGGGAGGAGGCCCGGCGGAGGATATGCTCCGTGGCCCCTCCCCATCGCCGCCGTCACTCGGCGGTTCACCTCGTCCCCCGATGGCAGGGGGATCATCGTCACAGTCCCCTCGAAGGGGGCATTCTCCCGGACCATCTCCCAGATCCGGAGGGGGCGCCGTCTCAGCGGCACGATACCCCTCGAGAGGTATCCGCCGAGGACTTCCGCCGTGGTCACCCCCGCGTCGCGGAGCCGAGAGAGGGCCTCCCAGATGGCCCCGAGGACTTTGTCCTGCTTCTCCTTCTCGGGCCCGTACGCCCACGCCGCGGGCAGCTCCCCGAAGGTCTTCCCGGTGTACGCCGGGAGGGGATTGCGGCCGTCGTTCTTCAAGTAGAACCACATCGGGTGCCAGCCCTTGTTCGAACTGGTCAAGGTCCCCGAGATGTAGGCCTTCATCCGTCCCTGCTTGCCCTTCAGCACCGCGCAACCTATCGTCGCAGGAGCTCCGCCCTCCACGGTCTGCAGAGAAAACTTGAAGAAGTACCTGAAGAGGTCCCAATGGGCCCCTATCCCCAGGTACCCCTCGCAGAGGGCCTCGAACACCGCCATCTGCTGGACTCCGTTCGGGGTGAGGTGATGGAGCTCCAGTCCGTACTCGTTGAGTACGGCGCGAATGAATCTTCCGGCGGGGACGGAGAACCCGCGCTCGTGGAAAGCGACGAAAGAAACGACGTACCCCTCCGGCGGCTGGGGGTAGTCCTCGGCGCCGGGCACCTTCCACTCCGTGGCCTTCGTCAGCGGCGGGAGCAGGCCTTCCGCCGCGAGGCTCTCTAACACCCGGCGTGTGACGCGGGAGCGCTCCCAGGTCGACATCCTGCAGCGGGACGAAGAAGAAGCGCCGGCGAGATGGGTCGCTCGGTTGCTTGCTCTCCGCAGCGGCGATGCGACGGCCGCGAGGAACGCGAGAGGACGAGCGGCGGCGACGAAGAAGACGAAGCGCGCGTTGGAGTTGGAAAGCTCTGGCAGGGGCGAAACCCCAGGCCGCCGCCGCCCGCGGCTATAAATAGGGATGGGACGGAACGACCGCGGCCTTAATTGCGCGGGCCCACCACTGGCGCCGCGGCGACGTGCGCACGTCGCTTCGTCTGGTTTCCTCAAAAGGCGCGCCCACCTTTCCACGCGGCGGGGAGCGGGCCGATACTTCCGCGCCCGGCCCGTCAAACTACTGAACAGTTACCCGGTCCACCAGCGGAGCGTCCTCGACAAGTTTTCCGACCCCGACAAGCTTTCCGATCCCCACTGCATTCAAAGCAAACCACCCGGACATAAAGCCTCAACAAGAGCACCAGCTCTCATCAAGGCTCGGGGGCTACACCCGGCGGGTGCGCTCGCGCGCCCCCACCGGAAAGATTGCAGTATACCATATCCACGCCGTCACTCAGCCTGGGCGCGAGCTTTCATCTCCCCCCCAGGCTCGGGGGCTACTGACGAGGATCCGAATTAGGGGTGCCCAATCCAACCTCTTAACCCAGGAGCTCACGATAATCCGCCCCTCGAAAAACAAAAATCAGAGACCCAAAGCAAGGCGTACACCCCGTACCCCGACTACTTGGATCGCCCGAGTGGTTCCCCGATTCGCCCGAGAGGTTTTCCGCTCCCGAGTGGCCTCCCGGTTCGCCCGAGAGGTTCTCCGCTCCCGAGTGGTCTCCCGGTTCGCCCGAGGGGTTCTCCGCTCCCGAGTGGTCTCCGACGCCCCGGGTGAAAATACCCGGCCGCGCCCCGGCCCATCCGGCGCCGTACCCACTTGGTACCCGCTGCGTCAGAACAGGATGGGCGTCTGTCCTTCGCCACGGCAGCCACAGTAGCGCCCGTCTCGTCCGAACAGGAGCGCTACAGTCCGAAGAAGGATGCATGCGCTACACCAGGCACTCCAGTACCACTCCAGGCGCCCCCGGACGACATCTGGAACCCGAGCAGGACACCTGGAGCACCCAAGGACCTCGGGCAAGTCAACCACGACCCGGAACTACCCGGGAGCTTACCCGAGAAGGCATCGGCGTCAACCACCCGGGATGTACGATCCCGGGTCCGACGGGGCGCCCACTCCGTCAACACCTACTCCCCGTACGGCTCGGCAGACGACACTGGACGAAGCTCTCGAGGGCAGTAACTCCCGTTGTAATTTTCTCCTTTCTTACCCCCCGCTCCCTTCTCTCCTTGAAGCTATAAAAGGGGACGAGGGGACGTCAGCGCGGGGGAATGGGAACACCATTGTCGAACACTCGGACACAGCACACATAGCTCACTCACTCGCTCCACGCAGGGACTTGGGACCCTCTCCCTCTCCCGACCAGTTTGTACACCCCTACTACAGACTTGGACTTGAGAACAGCGACGCTCACTGGACGTAGGGTATTACTCTCCGGAGGCCCGAACCAGTATAAACCCCCTGTCTCTCGAGTCACCGTCCGGATCCTGACACGCGATCGTAGGAAATTTACTTGTCGGCGGTAGAGAACCCCGACAGCTGTCGGGGTTCTCTACCGCCGACAATATCATCTATATATGCATCTCAATAAACACATGGTGACACACTCTCATGTCTTTTCGTTAAAAAAACATGGTGAACAAGTTAGCCCCATACAATATAGAACAAATCTGAAGTTTTTGTAAACTGCACGTGCGCACGGACGTGCCATATTTTGGGAAAAAAATTATGAATACAACCAAATTAACATGCAATAGATAAGAAATAAAGAAACATAATTACTCATGCATACAATTAAGTCTGGACCATGATGTCAACTTCATCAAATAAACATAAATGAGCGCAAGGAACTTGAAGCTCCCACTTCAATAATGCTACGATATTTGATAAACCGAACATCAGCTGAACCTTCCAAGTAACACCTAAAGTAGATACATGTTTTTTTATCCTTTTGAGCAACACATAATAGTACAAGTCACGTTTACCCTATCAGGTCAAGTTAGAGAGACTAATTTGCTCTCAACACCTGCATTGCAGTATTGCATAGTTCTCACTGGACCACACAAAGTTCTTGCCTGACCACAAAGTGACAACATCATTTCAAGTTTTCAACAAAAAAAATACGACAATGTTTTCTTCAATTTTTCCAAGGAGAATTAGGCTTCTACCAATTTTTTTGCACTTCCTTTAGATAAATAATGATCAGAAGGAAGATATCTACAATAGTAATGGATGGTGCTTCATGTTTTATTATCTGATGAATTCTTTGGGCCACCTTTACAACTAATTGTTCATTTCATTCTATGCAAAAGAAATGATAATATAATTTAGACTTCCCCTCAACATCAAAAGATGGCTCTGAATGTTAATTTTGAGACCTTCTGAGGAAATAGCCATCTGCAAATGTAAACAGGTGAATGATAATTACTTAAGTGTTACACTAAAACATCACACTTTAAAAAAAAGTTAATTGCACAACTAATCTGTGTTAGGCATTCTTGAAAAGAACAGGATTAGTGAACCATAGTGCTAAATTGCTGGACTTAATTAACTTGCAAGAAACATGGAATCTTCGTTCACCTAAACCACGTCGGTGTACTACTCTGTCATCGGGCCAGATAAATCAGATTTAGCCTACAAGAAACATGGAATATTATTCCTTTAAAGAACGAGTTTTTATATGTGTATTGGTAGAAATGGCCTTTTTATTAAAAAATTAAGGCAACCCATAAACACTTAAAGAAATGACTACACGCACACACATTCTTTAGAATAGATGAAGATATACCTAATCAATATTCAGATGGCAAGTTGGATTGCTAACCCTACAAGTAACAAAATTGTTTCCTCCATGATTATTTGAAAGGCGTCAGAAACTCCGATGATTGAAGATGTATTGCAAAACTGCAATCTGAATGGTTGCCAGCACTAATGAAATTTTTAAAAGAACACAACAGACAACACATTTGCAAATATATATCCTGCAAATAGAACCACCCAAATACATCTGACACAGGCACTGGCAGATAAATTGTTCTCTTTTATAACTAAACTGAGATCCAATTAAAGTATGCGTAGCAACTAACAAGGATTTCCTCATGATTCAAGAACACTGCATAGAGCTAACCAGGCTCTCAATGATCACGTAACCATTTCATTACTGGTTTAATTAAATTAAATCTCTGATTTTGCCCCACCCCTGAAGACATGATTTACCACACAATAGCCTCACACGCACCCACCAAATTTCTCCAGTAGCAGGAAACAATTCAAGAAACAAGTAAATGACCCTTGCGCTACAAATAAACCCCATGCAGCAAGTAGTGTGCCAACCATACCACCACCAGTGACATTTTTCTAGCTATGCAAATAAAAAAGCAAAGTGAATCAATGGATCTGCTCACCAGTGTTTCTTGGTGTCATCTCCGCCGTATCAAAACGCACCTCGAGCATAGTCTACGAAGGCATGAGAGTTAACAATCTCATAGGCTAATTAGCTAGCAATCGATGCCATTGCCATCCATTCTTCCACCCTTGCCTTTTCCCTTTCATTTAGAAACTAAAATACAAAATAGAAAAATGATATAAATGGTAAGCTTCATATCGGAGACTGCACCATGTTTGTGCTATTACAAATTTTATATCCAAGGAAATACCTAGCTATTACAGTCAGCAGAAAAGCTAATTACGAAAAGCAGAAGCTTAGAACTTTTGGGTGGGTTCAGCATGATCCATCGTTAAAGGTATTATCTAACCAAATTAGCACGAGGAGGAGCAACTCAGAGAAAGCACGGAGAAGAACGACGGATACAAAGCCAGCGCCTCACCTGAACCTGTGAAAACACCGACGACGAAGTCTCGTCGATGCCCGCACACAGAGCGATCGGCGCCGATCTTCAGGCCATGTTCGTCCTCTTGACAACGACAATAGACGTTTCCATCTATACCGACGCGCGATAGACGTTCGTTTGAAAGGAGGAAACAAATCGGGAAAGTAAAAACGCATTGATTTGGAAAGAGCCTGATTACAGGGAGGCGGGTCGGGTGGGTACAAGCGGGCGGGTAAAGAAAATTTTGGGTGAAAAAAGAAGAGGGAAAACGTGAAGAAACATTTTAGAAAGTGCTATTTTTTTCTTCTTTCAAAAACTTTCTCCTCTCCCGGCCTGGCAGGTGGGTCCTCTGTGAGGGGGTACGAGAATTTTTTTTGGGTAAAATGTGTTTCAAAAGAACTCGTTCTTAATAGTATAGATGCATGTAAGAATAGTAAAGTTTCAAAGTTTCATAAATTTCGTGATCTAAACATGCCCTTAGTTTGCAATTGCAAAGCCGGCTACACGTAGGGGTGGGCAACGGCGGAACCAGGGGGGGCCAGCAGGGGCCACGGCACCCCCCAACATCGCGAGAAAAAAAATTTATACCCTGTGTCTTCTATAGCTTCCGAGCCCAAGATACAGCCATGTTCTGATTTTGTTCATAAAAGGCTCAAAGCCCATGGACAGCAGCACACGAGGCAGGCCAGCAGTCCAGGTCCAGCACCTATTTTGTTCCAATAATCAAAGCCCATCGGCCATATCACAGCGACACAGCCCCAGGATCAAGACTTCCACAGAGTTCCAGTCTTCGGTCTTCACACGGAGTCGGAGGGGCGACCGGCGGAGCGCCGCAGGCAGCCGGCAAGGACGCCGCGTCGCCGCCGCCATGGCTATCGACTCGTCCTCACCGCCAGAAAATAACATCGTGACTCTTGATGCCGCACTCGAGCAATGCCCCGTGGAAGGAAATCTGCAGGAGCCATCCCACAAGCCTAAAGTAAGCCATAACCTAACTTTTTCCCCTAATTTCCATTCTGTTTTTCTTGATTAATGCAAGGATTGGATCTGTATGTAGACTATAAGATTATTAGGCTGTACAATCGTGTCATGTGTAGACAAGGAATCGAAATAAAATGGAAGATGGGTTTCTGAGAGATTGCATGGTAATCTATATTGAGAAGGAGATTGCTATTAAGTTCACCACTGATTCCATTATTGATGATCTTTATGCAAAGAAGGAACGCAAAGTACGACTAAAATGAAAATATTAGTTTTCATTAACCCTTTTGTAATGTATAGCTTGCTTTTGTAATAACAAAATTGTGTTCTGGGCTTCTGGCTGCACGTGTAAGCCATAAAAAATGGTGCCAAGTATATCTTGTATTCTTGTCGCTATATTCTCCAATGTATATATGTGGATCTTAGTATTCTGGCCCCCCCATGAAATTCTTTCTGGTTCCGCCGCTGGGGGTGGGCATTCGGTGTGCACCGACGATTCGGTTCGGTGTTACGGTGAAAAAAATATTTCGGTTTTACAGAAATAGAAACCGATCGGTGCTCTAGAAAACCAAAAACCGACAATTTCGGTTCGGTTTTCGGGTTTTCACCGATAACACTGAACAATCAACAGATAAAAAAGAGCAGCAAACAGTCGGAGGCAGCAGCAGAGTGCAGCGGCAAAACCAAAGAGAAACATTCAACAGATTAAAAAAAAACAGCAGCAGATAGGCAGAGGCTGTCCAGGCCGGAGAGGTTGATGCGAGCTGCTAGCTTTTAACCGCCACACGCGCCGCTGCTCAGCCCTGCTGTCCCGTCGGCTGCCACCGCTGTCCCGCCAGCCGCTGCGTGCTTGCGCTGCTCGCGCTGTGCACCCACGCTCGCCAGCAGCCGAGCTCCACCACGGAGTACCGGCGATGGAGGAGGACAGGACAGGGGGCCGACGCCTGACGGGCGAGGACACGAGGGTCTACGGCGCCGGCGCAGATGCGGATTCATCGCCGCCGCCGCTGCCTGCCTGGGATGCGAATGAGATGTGGAATAGCCTAGGGTTAGCTGGTTAGGGATTGGGAGCGACTGAGCGAGCGCCGAGCGGCCGAGCATGTTGCCTCCGGTGCGGCCGTGCGGGCTAAAAGGGGCCAGGCCGCCAGGGTAGCGGGCGACTTGGGCCTAGTTGGGCCATTCTACGTATATGTTCGGTGGATCGGTTTCTTCGGTTTGGTGTACCTCTAAAACCGATCCCAAAGCCGAACACCGATGTATACTAAAACCCAAACCGACACCGAATTTTTCGGTGTGTTCGGCTCGGTTCGGTTCGGTTTTCGGTGATCGGGGTAAAAATGCCCAGCCCTAGCTGCACGAACCTCGTCCAAACTCAAAACCCTACAAGGCCCAGCCCACTCCTTCTGTCCTTCGGTCCTTCCGCGGCAAACTGCAGTAGCAAAACCACCCAACCGGCGCAATGCTCCGCCGGCGCCCGCGCCCGCGCCCCGGCGCGTTCCTCCGCCTCTTCGCCACCTCCTGCCGCCGCAGCTCCCTCAACCCCTCGCAGCAGCAACACCCGCACCCGAACCCTACCGCTCTCCCGCCGCCGCCGGTGGCGAAGAAGGTCCCCTTCACCGTGTCGGCGCACGGGAGGTCGTGGAGTGACCCGTACCGCTGGATGCGCGATACCTCCGACCCGGACCTCGCTGCCCTCCTCGCCGCAGAGAACACCTACGCCGACGCCTTCGTCGGCTCGGCCGGCGGTGGCCGCCTCCGCGCGCGCCTCGCCGCCGAGATGCGCGCCCGGCTGCCCCCTTCCGCCGCCACACCGCCTCAGCCCTGGGGCCCTTGGTGCGTTTCTCGCTGCCTCGTTGTTCCATAATAATGTATGGATTGTAATGTATTGACGTGGTTTCCTAAATTGTAGCGATTTCATGACTTTATTCTACATTCTAGTACTGTGATTTCAGCTTGTGTATCTAGTCTAGTTATGATTTGGCACGAATCTGTTGAGATGAGATTTTGCACTTCCTATGATTTATTCGTTCATGTTGGACTATTTCCTACAGTGGAGGGTACTAGGCTTCTCCCCTCGTGTGAGTGTGTAACAGTACAATGAACGCAGATCGCGATGAAATGATAAAGGAACGGGCAAACATGCTGGTACCCCTCTCTCAAAATCCCGTCCCCCCACACAGAGGGTTAGGGCTCTTATTTATGGACTTTCCTAGTTCAAGCTTAGTTACAACTTTGCCCTTTAGCAGGCAAACAAGAGCCCTAGTTTACACAAATGCCCTCACGAGCCATACAAAAGATACACTGCAACCGACATTTCCTTCCACGGGACCCACCCGACGTCCGTAGGATGCCACGTGGCCCGCTTGCCCCGAAGGTCCTTGGTTCTTCCGCCCCCTCCGCGACGGCCGAAGACCCGGGGGACCTTCGGGTGACTTCATGTGCCCTTCAAGGCGCGCTCCTTTGACTGCTTCAGGCGTGCCGTGGTGCGCGCTTCGTCCTGAAGTGTCGCGAAGTCATCCTTTCCCCCTGCATACATTTAGTAAACATAATTAGCACCGGCTGTCCGCCTTGCCGGAGGTCTTGGCAGACGAAACCTCCCCAACAGTCCAGCAGCTGATATGGATGGTTTCTTAATTTTAATGCTAACAATGCAGTAATACTAGAACTACTGTACAGGGCCTGCTTTTTGGCTTAGAGTTTTATGATTCTGGTGTTCGAACTTCATAGTGTTCAGATTATTTGGTTGGCTTTGCCAGTTTGAGTACTAAGATGGTATGTTTAATATCATTTTCCACAACAACACCTCGAAGAGTTGCACGGTGTGTATTTTGCCCAATCTCGTGGATGCACAACATTTTTCTGCTATACACATCTGATTGAATTTGTAGCTTTTGATGTATCTTTTTTGATTTTAGGAAATAAGTTCAAACAAATGTTAATGTAGTGGAAATGTGAAACAACTAATGCTATTATGTTTGGTTCTGACTGTTAATTTTCAGTGCTGCAATGTTTATAGTACAAGATTAGTGGTACATTTGATAAATTGCATATATTCATACTTGAATGTACAGTTCCACTTCCACAAAATAATTCCAGAGGTAGACCTTAGAACATATGACTCGTTTTCTGGATCCAGGTTGTATTACCAGTATGTTCCAGAGGGGAAGGAATACCCTGTTTTATCTAGGAAGTTGAGGCCCTCTAGTGGTCTAGCACGAGCTCTGCTTGATTACCTTTCTGGTTCAGAGGAGCAAGTGTTGCTTGACTGGAATGAGGTCGCACAAAAAAATGGTACGTGCTAAATTTAAGTTGTCTGGATTTCTCACATGCTTACAATCAAGATTTTGACCTGATCTTCTGATTTACTTTCGTGTAGTACATATTCATTGATTGTTTGCTCATGCTGTTAAAAATGGAACATTAGTTTTTGTATCCTTAATATTGGAACATAGTTTTTTTTTATCCTTTTTTAGATTATGGAAAACATGTTCACCCTGTGAACCATGCTTATTTGCTCCAGTTCTCTGATTTTGCAAAAATGACGATGCTTGTGGCTTGACTATGTAAATTTATTATTTTGTAATTTATTAATTTTGGATATCATGCAGGTTATGTGCACATTGGGAGTTGTCGAATCTCTCCAGATCATAGGTTTCTTGCGTATACAGTTGATCCATCTGGGGGTGAACTATTTTCCCTTCAAGTGAAAGATCTTCAGTCTGAGCATGTCGTCTTTAGTTCACCAGACAAGGGAATAGTTAGTTTAGCATGGGCTCGCAACAGTGAAAGCTTGTTTTACACTGTCTGTGATGAGACTTTACGTCCTAACCAGTAATTTCTCTAACACCAAAGGTGCTATATATTCTATTATTATGAAGCTTGAACAGTTTTGATCATTCTGTTTTTGATATGCTTACATGCGACAGGGTTTTCTGTAAAACATTGCAATCGGATGAAGCAGCATTTCTAGTTTTCACAGAGAAAGATGTAAACTGCTGTGTGGATATTGCAAGCACAAAAGATTTTAAGTATATTTCTGTCAATTCTAACACAAGAACATCATCTGAGGAAGGTTCCTTTTTTTTTCTCAATCCAAATGTACTTTGCAACATTGATCTTCTTCCCTTTTGCATGGATCTTTCTTATACTTCGCCTATATGTCTGCAGGTTTTTGTGATGGAATCTGATAATGTGAGAGAAGGCTTATGGCCTATACGGAAACGTGTTGACAAAGTTCAGTACTTTTTGGAGCACCATAATGGGTTCTTTTACATCCTTACAAATGCTCCTTTGGATGACACCGAAACGACAACTGAAGGCTACTATCTGGCCAGGTGTAAAGCTAAAAAGTCATCGGTGGATAGATGGCAGGTGTCTCTCTTTCTGTGGTTTGCAGGTGGATTTAGTTCCACTTTGGAAGTTAACATACATTCATAGAGCTGGAGCATGAACTATATATGTAGGCAGTGATTATTACTTTAGTGATTTTAAGATACTTTAGTCAGTGTATTTAATAAATGGAAATTGTGAAAGCCCACCTGCAAGATAGGGGCTTTTCAAATATCCACTCACATCTCAATTTAGATTCATAACACCTATGAGTTTTGTATGTTTCAGATACCCTATGTGCTCATCGACTAACCTATGTAGTTGTTGCGTAACCTCACTGGTGATTTGGTTTATACCTTGCCAAAGAGTTTTCTCAGAGTTTAGCATGTTCACTATGGAGATTGACCTATTTTTCTCAAGTCTGGGTGCAATCGCTGCCTACATGTTTTGTCTACTTGTCAAGCTTTGGCATATTTGTGCATGTAGCATCTCTAGCACCTTATGGTATGTGGGACAGGCTGGGTGTCACTGAGGACAGTCAACAGCCACAAGGGGAAGGGGGGTAGAGCTTGGGGGCGTGAGACTATAACTCTATAAGGAATTGAGATGTAGTTGGGTTTTTGCAGTTTTCCCTATCTTTAATATCATGCGTAAATCATTGTTGTAAACTGTAAGCAGTTTTCATATTTAGGTAGTATTATTTGAAATTAGGAATCATAATCTTTTCCTAACTTGGTGCTCATATGCCTATTTCTAGATAGTGACATTCCCTGGGTCGGACACTACCATTCAGGATATGGACATTTTTCATGATAATTTAGTTCTCTTTCTTCAAAAGAATGGAAGTCCTCTTTTTTGCTCTATCGATATGCCAATTGATGTTGATGTTCAGGTATATTTTCTTTGCCTTGCATCATATATAATGTAGTTTGTTTGTAGTGAGATAGAACTCAGTTCTGAAAGCAATAGAGATTGCAGGGAATAATAGATTGATTATAGAGGTACAGGTGTACAAGTATATATAGGCAAGAAACTCTAGGGGGGACTTATAGAAATAGGATCACCCCGGGGATTATTGCCTAATATAACCAATCTAGGATTGGCGGCTGTAACAGAGCCGGCCATATCCAGGCCGCATGGGCCTTACCCTGGGCTAACACAACCAGTGTATATATAACATGCTAACACCCCCCCGCAGTCTGAACGTCGATCGCCCGGACATTCAGACTGGTTCTGAACTCCGTGAAGACCGATGAAGGAAGCCCTTTGGTGAAGACATCAGCATACTGAGAAGATGTGGGTACATGCAGGACACGCACATCACCAAGGGCAACACGCTCCCGAACAAAATGGAGATCAATCTCAATATGTTTGGTGCGTTGATGCTGAACGAGGTTCGAAGACATGTAGACAGCACTGATGTTGTCGCAGTAGACAAGTGTAGCCCGATGCAGAGGAGCATGTAACTCAGAGAGAAGCTGACGCAGCCATGACGCTTCAGCTACAGCATTAGCAACATCCCTATATTCAGCTTCGGCACTTGATCTGGAGACGGTATTCTGACGCTTCGAAGACCAGGAGATGAGATTGTCCCCCAAAAACACAGCGTAGCCCGAGGTGGACTTGCGAGTGTCGGGACAGCCGGCCCAGTCAGCATCAGAGTAAACCACAAGATCAAACTGGGAAGACGGACGAAGTAGTAATCCCATGTCAAGAGTGCCACGAATATACCGAAGAATCCGCTTCAAGGCAGCTAAGTGAGGCTCCCGAGGATCATGCATGTGAAGACAAACTTGTTGAACCGCATACGCAATGTCCGGTCTGGTGAATGTGAGATACTGCAATGCCCCAGCAAGACTTCGAAAGTCAGTCGGATCTGTCACCGGAGCGCCAACTGAAGAAGAGAGCTTCGGATTCAAGTCGACAGGGGTGGAGCAAGGCTTGCATTCAGTCATCCCGGCTCGGCATAAAATATCCAGCATATACTGATGTTGGGAAAGAACCAAACCATCACCTGTACGCTGAACATGCATGCCCAAAAAATGGTGAAGAGGTCCAAGATCCTTCATTGCAAACTCAGACTGAAGAGCACTGATGGTGCGCTGGAGGAGAGCTGTAGAGGAAGCTGTCAGAACAATGTCATCCACGTAGAGAAGAAGATAGACCGTATCATTCCCATGGTGAAAAACAAACAGAGATGTATCTGACTTGGCCTCAACAAACCCAAGCTGCTGAATAAAAGTCGCAAACCGGCTGTACCAGGCGCGAGGAGCCTGCTTCAAACCATATAAGGAGCGATTCAACCTGCAAACGAAGTCGGGGTGGCTGGAGTCCTCAAAACCACTGGGCTGAGCACAGAACACCGTCTCACTCAAAGTGCCATGAAGAAATGCGTTCTTCACATCAAGCTGGTGAATGGGCCAATCTCGAGAAAGAGCCAGAGAGAGAACGGTCCGCATGGTGGCCGGTTTGATCACGGGGCTGAAAGTCTCATCAAAATCAATCCCCGGTCGCTGAGTGAAGCCGCGAAGAACCCACCGCACTTTGTAGCGCTCAAGAGAGCCATCTGCCCTGAACTTATGTTTGAACACCCACTTGCCTGTCACAATGTTGGCACCAGGAGGGCGCGGAGTGAGCTCCCAGGTGCTGTTGGCCAGAAGAGCCGAAAATTCCTCCTGCATAGCTGCTCTCCAGTTGGGATCGGCCAAGGCACTCCGATAGGACTTGGGGATCGGCGACAGTGGTGCAGCAGTGTACAACGCTGGCAGCCGGAAACCACGCTTGGCTCTCGTGGTCATGGTGTGCTCATTGGTCACTGGGGGGATCGCCACAGCACCCTTGGGCAAGGGCGGCGATGGTCCAAACGGTGAAGGAGGAGCTGCACGAGGACCAGTAGGCGGCGCAGGTGCTGTACGAGGACGCCGGGCATAGACAAGCTGGAACGCAGTGTCTGGTCGATGAAGAGTGGCGCCGGGATGGACCGTGGCCGCGCGTGGCGCGGGAACAGCCCCAGCTGGAGCCGTCTGGGCGCCGGGAACAGCCCCAGCTGGAGCCGTCTAGGCGCCGGTGGAGGCTGGCAGGGAGCCGG
>CM014274.1:6457947-6542944 GCA_004135705.1 Alloteropsis semialata
ATTGTTAAGATGAAGTGAATGAGGTAAAGTAGTACTGCCAGTTGAAAGAACGGGAAGTAAATTGCCGTTCCCGACAACAATGGAGGAGGGTGTGGTGAACTGTGGAGAGGAAAGGCGGGAAAGGATACCAGCGTCGGATGTCATGTTGTTGGTGGCGCCGGAGTCGAAGTACCAGTCGTGGGAGGGTGGCTGATGAAGCGACACCGTGTTGAAGCTGTTGGCGAGCGCCTGCTGATCCCACGACATCCCGCCAGGGGGTGGACCGTAGAAGCCAGGAGGTGGCGCTACCTGGCTGTACAGGCCAGGTGTCGCGGTGTAGGGCCACAGCCCCTGGCTCTGGGCGCCGGCGGCCAGGGCGCTGGGCTGCTGGGCGACCAGGGCCTGGGGCGGCGCCTGTGGCTGCTGCTGCGAAGTCGGGCGGGGGATGGGCGCCAGAGGGGGGTGCTGCCCAGGCCACATGTAGATAGCACCGGTCCAGGGGTGCTGGATGCTCACGTAGCCAGGAGGAGCAGGAACGCCGGCCTTGCCACCTTGGACGCCGCTGCCAGACGCCGGGGAGGGGGTGGACGGCTTGCTGCCGCCGGATCGGCGGTCCTGCTTGCCGTAGCGGGGTTTCCCCTTCTTCTGACCACCTCCAGAAGTGTTGCCCCCATGACCGCCACTGTTCTGAGGGGGTTTAGGGGCTGCAGGAGAGGGCGCAGCCTTGCCTGTAGAGGCAAGGAGAGCTGAGGGAGGTGGAGGAGCGATGTTGAAGTTGAGCTCCTCCAGCAGCAGCTCGTTGCGGGCCTCGAGGTAGAAGAGGAAGGGCTGCCCACGGCGGATGTGGCGGCCAACATCCTTGAACTGCTCGTTGAGGCCACAGATGAGGGTGAGCACGAGCGTGGAGTCCGGGACGTCCTCGCCGAGGGCACGAAGATCAGCAGCCATGCCCTGCAGCCGATTGCAGTAGTCGGTGATGCTGAGGTCGCCCTGCTTGACGTTGCGGAACGCCTGGTCGAGGATGATGACGCGCGTCGCCCGGTTCCCGAGGAACTGGGACTCGACGGCAAGCCAGGCCGTGCGGGCACTGACTCCTCTGTCCAGCACGGCGTCGGCGAGGTCGGGGGAGAGGGTGCCGAGAATCCATGACTTGACCACGCAATCCATGCGGACCCAATCCGGGGAGTCCGGGAAGGAGGCGTCGGAGAGGGCGTGGTCGCTGAGGGAGTACTTGCCGAGCACCAACAGGAGGGACTCCTTCCACCTGAAGTAATGGGTGGATTTGGTGTCGAGGACGACCGGCACCAGGGAGCGGATGCTCTGGACGGCAACCGCCTGAGCATGAAGATTGATGACGGCGGCAGCTTCGTGGACGAGGAGGGCGTCGTGGAAGTTGCGGTGGGGCGCATGGGAGAGGGCGCCCTCGTCCTCACCGCCGTCGACCTCGGGTTCGCCATCAGGGACGGCGCCGTCGGTGGCCTCCTTCAGGGCCGCCTCAGCGGCGGCGCGTTCGGCCACGGCCCGCTCTGAGGCGAGTCGGGCATGAGTGGCGGCAGCATCGCGCTCTTCGCCGGCCCGAGCCTCACGCTCGGCGGCCTGGGCGCGGGAGAGGGCGGCCTCGCGGGCGAGCTTGGCCTGGCGAACACGCTCCTCCTTGGCGAGGCGTTCGTCCTCCGCGCGTTTGGTGGCGTCGGAGTTGATGATCTGGCCGTCGGGGTTGGTCGGGGCCTTGGAGGCCGCAGCGGCGGCGGCGGCGGCTGCTGCGGAGGCAGGGTTGTCGACCTTGGAGCCAGTCATCAGGGGCGCTCGAGGGAGGAGGCGGCGCCAGGAGTGGCGCGGAAGGAGAGATGAGCGGAAGCGAGCCTAGGGGGTAACCTAGTCTCTTGATACCATGAAAGCAATAGAGATTGCAGGGAATAATAGATTGATTATAGAGGTACAGGTGTACAAGTATATATAGGCAAGAAACCCTAGGGGGGACTTATAGAAATAGGATCACCCCGGGGATTATTGCCTAATATAACCAATCTAGGATTGGCGGCTGTAACAGAGCCGGCCATATCCAGGCCGCATGGGCCTTACCCTGGGCTAACACAACCAGTGTATATATAACATGCTAACAAGTTCAATAAGCATTTCTGTCATATAGGCTATAAAGCATCTGTTGCAAGCAATGGCTTATCTGGTACTATTTAACTTGATCAACAACAGTTGCAGATAATAAAATGTATTTGATTTTTGTTATAGGAACTAAACATTTTCTTTTGTTGTTTCTATTTTGTCAATTTCAAGCTTCTTAGAGCAATCAGATTGATCTACTACCTTTATGGATCCTGCAGGAGCCAAAAGAACTTGATGATCTCAATCCATGGTATTTCCCAATACCATCAAACTTGTGCAGCATTGTTCCTGGATCAAACAATGATTTCATGTCATCTACTTATCATCTGGTTGTTTCATCGCCTGTGGTACAACTTTTATCTATCTTTTAGTGATTTACTTATAATATTTTCATTCCAGTGTCACTTTCTTTAGTTCCAGAATCTGATGCTTGCGTTTAACACTACTAGAGAATAGAGAATAGAGCCCAGGAAATTCCATTTTACCACTGACAGTGCTGTATGGTTTCACTTACCATACAATTGGGCATATTTCATAGTACTGTACATCTAAATAAGAGTTTCCGTCATGTTAAACCATCTGCTTATTATTTGATTAGCCAACATATTGTGCAGTACAGACTTGCATGTTAATTAAGTATGTTCCTATAAATCTTTGGAATTGCATGCCTCAGATTCCAGACTTAACTGTTGACTACGATATGAGGAAAAGGACTTTCACCATTCTTCATCAAGAGGAAGTAACTAGCCTATCTGCAGATCTAGGCACCATGGGCATGCAATCCAATGTTCCAAGTATCCAACAAAACCTGCAGCTTGTTGAAAATTCACAAAGTTGGAGTGATCTTTCCAAGCTATTCTCATGTAAAAGGATTGAAGTTATGTCACATGATGGTGTCTCAATACCCTTGGTCATTCTATATTCACGGGAAGCACATCGTCATGGAGAATCACCTGGGATCTTATATGGCTATGGAGCTTATGGAGAAGATTTGGACAAAAGCTGGTGTTCGGAGAGGTTAAGTCTCCTCTCTCGAGGTTGGGTTCTTGCATTCGCAGATGTTAGGTATGTTCAGCGCAGTGATTGCGATCCCCACCATATTTCAGAATTTTATAAAATATTATTTGACAAGCAGTCTCACATTGCTACATATGTGGCCAGGAGGTACTGTAAGGCGTAAGCTGCTATAAGAAAAATGTCTGGATGCATTAACCCACTGAATCTTAGCAGTACGCGAATTTTAACCGTTGGTTTATGTCAAGAACATTATTTGTTAGCTTTTGGGATAAATGTTGCTCCATCTTGGGCAAAAACGTGTGATAGACTGTCCTGGTATAGCTCCTCATCTAACAATCCAATATTACAGGGGATAGTCCAGATTTCTGAAACCAGTTGTTTTGCTGTCACGAAATTATAGTTTTTGCCCAAACTCCAAAGTTGCTTGGAGGCCTGACAGTCATGAGTGCTCTGAAATATGAACAGAAAACTTTTTTTTAAATGTTGTCATAACTCTTGTTTTATGTGAGGCACTAAATTCTTGAGCCCAATCATGTAGGGGTGGAGGGGATTTATCATGGCATCTGGCAGGAACCAAAGCTAACAAGATCAATTCAATTCAAGATTTTGCTGCATGTGGTATGCATCTCATCAAGGAAGGCTTGGTTCACAAAAATCGTCTCTGTGCTATAGGCTGTAGTGCTGGCGGCCTGCTGGTTGGTGCAGCCATTAATATGCTTCCAAACTTATTTTCTGCTGCAGTTCTCAAGGTAAATCAATCAGCTCAGATAGACATACAAATTCTTGGGCAAGTAGGAGTTTCTCTTATTATGCTTATGGTAATAGTCAATTTGTTCAGGTTTTCTATTATTGTTAACCTGTATTTATACTCAAAACACAGGTCCCTTTTCTTGATATCTGCAACACAATGTTGGATCCTACTTTACCTCTCACTGTCTTGGACTATGAAGAGTTCGGTGACCCTAATATTCCAGCTGAATTTGAGGCGATCTGCAGTTATTCTCCTTATGATAACTTATCATCTGGTGTATGCTATCCTCCAGTGCTGGTGACTGCCTCATTTAAGGATACAAGGTTTTTCCCTAATAAATCCATTGTTTTACATATTGCATGGACCATATGTATATACTTGCTCCATGTTTAACTGTGGGCTCATGTTTGTTACTTATTTCCCCTCTGCCTATCACTTTCCTTGTCAGTTCTTCATTTCCTTTATTTGGCAGGGTAGGAATTTGGGAAGCTGCTAAGTGGGTTGCAAAAGTGAGAGATATCACATGCACATCCTGTTCCCTGTCAGTTATTCTCAAAACTAATATGCAAAGTGGCCATTTTGGTGAGTGTGGGCGCTTCACACACTGTGATGAGACAGCCTTTGAGTATGCATTTCTCATGAAGGCCTTGGGGTTGGATGATGTAGCTATGGCTTAGTGAACCCATGCCTGAGGATTTTCACCGAACAGATTTTGTGTGAATCAGAAAGCAAAAACTGATATAATTACCTTTTGTGATCTGTATTACTGTCACAGTGGACAAGATTTCATCCTCACAATTATTGATTAAAGAGCTTGCATTGGTGACACCCTTGAAGTTTTTTTTTTTGCTTTTAATAGACTAGTTGTGGATTTCTGCACTGCAAATTATGAACTTGTTCTTTCAAAAGTACCACATGCTGGGATGCTGCTCATCGGCAGCGCCAAGGCGAAATGCTCATCAGTTAAGGTCAGTTACAGGGACTCAAGGAGTACTTGTACTTGACAATTTTTGCATAAGTACGAATAAAAATCGCCAGAGCAGTAGAAACATGGTATCTAGCATACTGATGGTCAAGTAATCCTCCAGTTACAACATGATTTGGTTATGTAATATTGCTAGCATGAAACTGGTTTTTCTTTTCTGCAGAAACCAATCAGCATGAATCATGATCAAGTAGGCCTGTGGCTTGGTCATGGCATGCGATTCTAGCTGATGTTCTGATGGTGTTAGATATGGAGCTATTGTGCAAAGGATAAATTGCTGAGCATGGATGCTGATTTTGACTTCTACTTCATGCGCCAGGTTAGTGCAAGTTGATTTCTTCTCTTTGGCACATCTGACAGATGATGTGTTGTTTTTACACTACCCTTAAACTAGCATCAGGTTACATGTCACATTCTTGTGCACATTTTTTATGAGTGTAATCATCCTCGTCCTCATCTTATGTCACATATGTCCAATCCAACTTCACAATTTAAAAGATGACCTGTCAAGACGTATTGAGCACATTTCTCTGAGCTTCTCCTACTCACCACTTCCTGCTTTCTTTTTTATGAGGATCCTAATCACCGGCCCAATTATACATGTGTCCACATTGTCCAGTGCAGTGCAGCAATACAAAGCAAATGATGACTATTTGAAACGTACCGAGCACATATCTCGTGATATCCTATTTTAAGATTGCACTTTCTATGTGTTTCAATTATTTAGGCTTGTAGTGCACGGTGCTCGCACCAATAAGTACCATTTGGTGCATATGGGTCCGTGATATCAAACAACTGTCATACCTAGAGTATTCAAACCCCAAGGAGTGTCGTGGAGTCCAATGTGTCCTTGTTTTCGTCAATACGCGTTACTGAATTCTACTATAGGGATGTGGTTATTGTTACTCGGGTTACCCTCCTGTCACTCAGGCCTTGTTTGGATAGAGGTGTATTAGAGTGGAATGAAGGGGATTGAGAGAGAAATCCTTCAATACCTCTCATTCCCCTCAATGCACTTGTTACCAAACAAGCCCTCAAGTGTTTCCAATCCCAAACCAATGTTTTCGCACTGCTCTTCTACTCCATATCTTTGGCTTGGCTTCATGATTTTATCATGGACTCATGATCACACCTGATTTCCTGATTGGTCTCTTTAGGGGAGGGTTCAGTTGGCTATCATAGCCATCCTTAACTACCAACCGGCATGAGCCCATGCGTCCACAAACTTTACATACTCCAAAGATAGGACGTGCCATACCGCTATCATGGTTAGGGGTGGCCAGGAGACCTTGGTGGCTGTTGGCTGTTGATTCGACGATTACATATGCTGCGCGGGCGCATGCCATGCCATTGTGTTTGGATTGGACGTCGATCGGCAGGTTGGTCGATGGGATTTGCTACGCTTTGCTTCTCGGTCGAGCCTGCTTTCAGTTCTAGCTCCATAGCGGCGGTGTCATGGAATCATTGGGCTACCGATTGCTTGGTGCGGACGCCGGCAGCGTGGGTTGGTTGCGTATCGCGATCCGCGAGGCCTATGATTACTCCGCTGCTGTGGTTTATTTGCCACTGACGGTTGTGGTCTCCTGGGTGTCACTGTTGATGCACTTGTGGTACAAATATACCGAGATGTAGTGGTGCTCGCTAATGGAAGTAAGCAACCTAACACTATCGTACGTCGCTATGGACGGTCAACCACGACCAGTGATATAACTCCGGCGCGTCTCTTCGCAGAAACAGTACAGTTCTTCCAGAACTCCTTGTTCGCGTGTTACGAGAGAGAATTAGGAGGAACATATCTTTTAAAAAAAAGAGAAATTGCTGACGCAGACGCAGGTAGAGAGAGCCGTCAAATTCATCCTATGCTAAATTAAATGCCGTTTGTTGCCTCGTGATGTCTGATCGTGTCCTAGGCAAGTACTAAGCAGGTTCACAAGGAGTTTTAAATATCTCCATCGTTGTTCCGTAATCGGGGTATCCTTTAAACCTTTCTCTCGCTCCGGTAAATATGAGCGTGTAGGATAAGAGCTAATTAGATTGTCCTGAACGTCGTATACTCAAAAACGGAAGAAGCGTATGCCAATTGTGAGGACGCGTGCCAATGCTCATGCAAATATAACCATGATAACATGTGGCTAACAAACAGATGGGTTTTCTGCTGTCGATGATGCCAGAATCTTGCCATTATTGCTTCAGCCCAATGTCAGTTTGATAGCACGACAAAATCGATGCCATTGCGAGAATCATTTCGGTTCCGCGACCAAACCGCTTACCAATTGCGATGCCGACAAAATTTAGCGACTGAAATCTTGCGACACTTTGGTATTCAGAGCATACACACCTCACTGGGCCACTCCTGCAAGCCATGCTTTGATTGGAGGAGGGCTCTTCTTGGCCGTTTTCAGGTTGAAGACGATAAGGGGCCTATCCCTTCCCCCTGTTTTTGACCCTTCTACATCTGAGGCCCACGTCGTGCATCCTGCCAATCCTGTCCGTTCACCTTCCTGGCTTCATCCATGAGCGCTGTTGTTGTGGATGGGTTCCAATGATCACACACACAAATATTTCGGCTGTCACCCACTCTCTTTCCCCTCTTCCCATTTGACAGTCTCGTCGCCTATTATCTTCAGCCGGTTATAAGAACATTCTGACTTGTGGCCATAGCCTAGCCACCTGGCAGGCAGTCACCCATGCATGCTTGGTGACTTTTTTTTATTCATCCAGCAAACTCAAACGTACTCCCTCTGTCCCAAAAAGAATGCAACTACGTATTGCGTGCCATCTAAAGTGGTTCATATTTGATCAAGTTTCTAGCAAGTTATATTCATATTTATAACTCTAAATAAATTTATTATGAAAATATATTTTGTAACTAATCTAATGATATTTATTTCATAGTATAAATATGATATTTTTTAATCTATAATTGGGCAAACTTGAGATACTAAAACGTGATACTGTGCTAGAATTGCATTCTTTTCGGGACGGAGGGAGTAACTGGATTCAGATTCATCTAATTAAAACTTTTTAACTTCGACCATCATTATTTAAAAATCTATATAGATGGTAGGCCACAGACATCACCATATTAATGGTAACGCTATTTTATAAGATATAATCAGATAATATACTTTTATCATATGGATTACCAAATTTAAAAATAACTTGTCTTTAATTTGTGGTATGACGAAGTAGATGACTTCAAGGCCCGCGCGTGCGGAAGTCAAACCGGAGTGTTCGTACACCCTGTCCATATTCACTGCTCCCCTGACACCCGGGCCCCACACATTGGTTCTTCCCTCACGGGTTCATAGCCTCTGCCCTCGCTGACCGTCGCCTTGTGTACGGACAGTTGCCCGTGTCTCATCAGTGCACGTACAAGTAAGCCAGCCTGGGCGGCCACACGGGCACGGCTTGACACGCGCCTCCTCGCCGCCGGTATCCGTCGCAGCCCCCCACGGCGACGAGGGTACGTCACATCACAGTTCGCCGCCCCGCGCGCACACAAAGGTTTCGGGCCAATACGCCGACTCGCCGAGGCAGCGCCAAGCTTTGGTCGCGGGGGATCGCGAGAACCAACTATTCAGGCGGCCTAGAACAACTCTTCGAGGGAGCTTTGTCTGCAGCGTCGTGCCTCGAATGAGATGGGCGGCGGCGGTGGCGGGAAGGCCGAGAAGGTGCGGCGGTCGTCGGCGCGGGTGAGGCTCTGGCTGGCGCGCGCCAGCACCGTGCTGCTCTGGACGTGCGTCGTCCACCTCGCGGCGTACCGGGTGCTGTGGGCGCCCAGCGTGCTCACCAGGTGGCCCGGATGCTTCACCCAGCCACACGTCGTGCAGCACCCGTCGGAGGCGGTGCCTGTGGCGGACGGCGGCGAGAGGGAGGCGGCGCGCGCTGTGGCGCTTCCGCCCAAAAGTAATTTGCTTGCTTCTTGGTTATTGGTTTCTGGAATATTTGCGAATAAGGCTTCTCTTCATTCTTTGGTTAGGAATATCTGAACTTTCTTGTTTCTGCCCTTCTATTTTCAACACCCACTTCTCCTTTCTTATGGGGAAAAAGATTATGTTCTCCACTCCCCGGAAAACAGATTAATAACTTTGAATTGTTTGGTTTTCCCAGCTTTGATGTAGTGTATTTGATATGTTGTTTCCATGCAAAAGCTTCTGGGGTTATTTCTAGTCCAATTCATTTCTGTGCTCGTTTTGTCTAGTCACCGACCAATTTGTCATGTTTTCTCATGAATCCTTTGAGAATTACACCAAGGCACCAATAGAAGCATGTCCAGCGATCTGAATTATTCTATACTATGTTCAGGAATCTACAAGAACAATGGCTATCTGATGGTTTCCTGCAATGGTGGGCTTAACCAGATGCGAGCAGCTGTAAGTAGTGTGTACCAAAATCTTAGTACAACTATCAGAGTTATATTATGGGCTTCTGCAGTTGTTAAAATTTCTGCATATCAAACTTTCTATAATTCTGTCAAAGTTTATATTATGAATATTTGTCGTTGTTAAAATAGTGAAACTTAAGCTCAATAGCTCCACTTTTTCTTCCTTTTTTTGGTCAAACAGATTTGTGATATGGTGACGATTGCAAGGTATTTGAATGTCACTCTCATCGTGCCAGAGCTGGACAAAACTTCATTTTGGGCTGATCCAAGGTGACAATTTCTTTCTTCGTTCACTGCATTTTTCTAAAATTGTCTCGCCTTTCAATTTTTCTGGTGCTTCTTTTTCAGTGATTTCCAAGATATATTTGATGTGGACTACTTCATAGGATCACTAAGAGACGAGGTCCGAATTCTAAGACAACTGCCTCCAAGGCTGAAAAGAAGAGTTGAAATGGGATTTCTTCACTCCATGCCACCCATCAGTTGGTCTGATATCTCCTATTACCACCACCAGGTTTGATTGCATCTTCCTTTTTTCGCTAATGTGACATCATGAGCTGAAACTATATCCGAAACCAGGTGAAGATTGTAAGTGTTTATTTGGGGAAAACAGATTCTACCTCTGATAAGGAAGTACAAGGTCCTTCACCTGAACAGGACAGATGCTCGCCTTGCAAATAATGGCTTACCCATGGAGATTCAGAAACTAAGGTGTCGTGTCAACTATAATGCATTGAGATTTACCCCCGAAATTGAAATGCTGGGCAGACGTTTGGTTCAAGCTCTCCATCATAATGGACCCTTCGTAGTTCTTCACTTACGATATGAGATGGACATGCTCGCCTTCTCTGGATGCACACATGGTTGCAGCAACATGGAGGCTGAAGAGCTCACGAAAATGAGGTATTACATTATCGTCAAAAATTTTCTTGAGTGTTTTTTATATCTATTGTGAAAAAAATAATTGTACTTTGAACTCGGAAGATATGCCTACCCGTGGTGGAAGGAGAAAGTGATTGACTCTGATGCAAAGAGGAAAGATGGGCTCTGTCCTTTAACACCAGAGGAGACTGCACTGGTATTGCAGGCACTCGGCATTGATCGCAGTTATCAAATTTACATTGCCGCAGGTGAAATATATGGTGGACAAAGAAGAATGGCTGCCCTTACCTCAGCTTATCCCAATGTGGTCAGTTCAGCATCTTTACTGCTAGTACTGCATTTTTATGACTCCTTTCCTAAAGTTGTTTACTGTTGGTGCTGATCAGGTTAGAAAAGAGACACTATTACCTTCAGATCTCAGTCTTTTCCAGAACCATTCTTCCCAGATGGCAGCACTGGATTATATGGTATCCTTGGAGAGTGATATTTTCATTCCCACTTATGATGGTAACATGGCAAAAGTTGTAGAAGGTCATCGCAGGTAGTTTATCACATCCTAATAGTATCTTTTTTAGCAATAATAAACTCACAGACATGGTTGTCCTCACAAGTGGATGCTGTGCTTGACAATTTTGCCAGATTATGTTTAAGCAATTTTCTTCCATGTTATGGGCATTTTTCTGAGCAATGTTTCACTATACTATCACATAGTAACATAAACAAATGTTAGGATCCTTGTAATAATAAAATGTTGGAGTGGAGTATGATGTTGTTTTCTTTTTTTCCTTTCGGTGATAGTTATTTTCCTAAGGTGAAACTGAAGTGTCATGCTAAGCTGTTGTCATAGTAAAGCTGTTGTCGCTTTTCAGCTGCTGACAGGATTATGTCTTGTTCTTCTTGTGAGCACAGATACTTGGGGTTCAAGAAGACCGTGCTGCTAGATCGGAAGCATATTGTGGAGCTCGTTGATCAGTACAGAAACGGCACATTGAGCTGGGCTGATTTCTCCTCTGCTGTCAAGGCATCACATACCAGCCGCATGGGCGAGCCGTCTAGGAGGCAGGCCATTCCTGACAAACCCAAGGAAGAGGACTACTTCTACGCGAATCCACACGAGTGTTTGCACCAACCAGACAATCTATCATCCTTGTGATACCCGCAGTACATGCTTGCGCGGCCTTTCAGAACTCAGAACCATAGCACTCTTCGACAGGACTGGCGAGGATTATACCTCAGATTGGATTGGCAATAAACGGAGGCCCCTGCTTGTTCTGATGAACAAGCCTATGAGAGATAAAAAGGGCCTCCTTCACTTAGGGGATTCTTAGACACAGATTGATGACGTGATTCACTGATTCTTTTTTTGTCCAAAATAAAGAGTCTTTTCGTTTTCCTTTTCCTTTGTACAGAACACAGATATAGAAGAGATAATACAGAAATTGGGATTGGTTGGAACTAAGTGGGGAGATTTTGGTCTCTGTTACTGTATTGATTTTCCTTGTGATGATGCCAATGCATCGACGAAGTCGCCATGATACCGAAAAGTTCTTCCGCTACGCAATTGGGCGCTTGTCTCCGAAGTGAACTGCAATTCCCCTCCAAAGTTCTTCCTGACGCAATATCTGTACACGGACACTAACACGCGCTATCTTAGGACTTCTCCGTTCCATGTTGACCTGAAGCTTAATAGCCGCCGCTCAAGTGGAGTTGATGACTAGTACGCGAACCAAGATGTGACGCAAGCTCGAGGAGCTGGGCATTGGGGCTCGGAAGCCGCCGCCGTCTACTTGACGCCACGCAACCGAAGCAGCCCGTCTTGGGATCCAAGTCACGACTCACCAGGGACGGAGCCAGGATTGAAATATAAGGGGGGCCAACAGTGTTGAACATGTCTTGTAATAGAGGTTGATGACCTCTTTAATTACTAAATATATTTTTATGAGATTATTTTAGATGGCTAATTACATAGGTGTTTGTTTTCTCAAATTTCTTAATAGTTTTTTTTTAAGTGTAGCACTTTGCTTTTGATGAACTACTACAAAAATATACACACATTATATGATAGATGCCTTTGACTCACTCTCGAGATATGCCCATAATAATCGTGTTCAAATTAAACTATAAAGTGATAGTCATGGTATTTTGCACATTAGTTCGTCAAGACGCTTGAGAGTGCGATATATATTAAAACCAAAAGTGTGGAAGAGAGTTGTTGAAAGAGGACTAAATATGTAAGTGAAAAATATTGTGTATTTATGTAATACAAGTATTAGCTTGAAGTATCGGATAAAACTAAATTGTTGGAAGGAAAATAAAAATGACTTAGCTCAATCAGGATGCATGAGAGCTTATTAGCTTGCAAAAACATCTACTTTTGTATTAAAATTAAATCATACTTCATTTTAACACTCAATTGCTAAAGATCTAGTATATAACTTAATTACTACTCTATATAAATTATGAGATACTGGTTACTTGGTTAGGCTTGATACAAAGCATAGGGGGGCATGGCCCCTGCCAGCCCCCCCTTGTCTCCGTCCCTGCGACTCACACGTGCAGCAGCACTTACTCGTCGTACATTTGCCGTCGTCAAAACCATTCCGTAGCGTGCCAACGACTAACGATCCCCATCCGCCCGTGCCCAGCGTCGAACGCTTTCATATTCGTTTTTTTTTTTTAAGAAAAGAAACTCGTCAAGGTAAACTGCAGACTCGTGCCACGAAAGCAGAGATTTTTTTTAGAGAGAAAATGGCAGAATCTGAACGCGACCAGCTCGTGGCCGGATCAGGCTGCCAGAGAGGGATTCGTGGCGCCGGCGCCGGACCATCCGGGACCGGCGAAGATGGTGGGCGGCGCCGTGCCGCGCGTACCGAACCGATCAAGCGCACGATCGCGACGGGGCGGTAAGCGTGCGCGGCCATGATCACACCTGGCCTGCATTCTCGGAGGCTTCGAATCCGGAGCTTTGGATCTGTCGCTTTACCAGATAGTAGCAATGAAGGTCGCTTCTCGGTTTGGACTTGTCGGGCGTGCTGACTCCACCGAATCCTTTCGGTTGGAGTTGGCGATATTAGTGCTCGCTAATCAACCGCCCATTGTGGTGTGGTGCATTGGTGATGGATTGCGTGATCGCACCAGGACGGTGCGTGCGTGTGGAAAACGGAGACTTGTTGTAGGGGGTGTTTAGATGCACCCGTTATGCATAGTGTTTATGCATTGGGTCGCGTGTTGACATGGTTCTCTAGGTGAAAACTTTAGGTCCGTAGTTGTAGCACCGCGCCATGGCCCTGCGGCGTGTGGAAAACTGGACAGGTTTTGCGTCCCACCTCCGAGTGACCGCGTGCGTCTCGTGCTTGTCCTCGTCCTGATATGCGCAGATGGACCCTTCGCTGGGTCGTCAGGGTCACCGTGTCTGCGTCCTCACAAGGTCACACGGGAGCGTCAGCTCATCGCGCCTTCGACGGGCATGCGTGCTCGATCGGTAGCTCCCACTACAGCCTCGCGATCGTATCCCGGACTCCATCTCCCGCGGCGGCGGCGCGTCAACCGTCGTGACGTCCGACGACCATCAGGCCACGCCACCCGGCGACCTGCGACCGCCTGGTGCCGCCCACACGCCGGCACCGAGATAGTCAACTCGCTGGCCGCGCGGCAGCGGCTTCGGCAGGCTGCCCGAGAGGCATGTCTCCGCCGCGCCCGCGTGACGTGTGCAGTGCAACCACGACCACGGTTGACCAGGTGGGCAACAAGACTTGAGAGTGAAGATTCAGCAAGTTTGCAGGTCACTAGCAGTATAATCAATCCCGACAGAACGGGACAAACTTGCCTAACATGTAGTCTGGCAGAGTTGTAGGAGATATCTTACAGGTTACTACTACAAGTCTACAGCAAAAGATTTTTGTCAAGGGGGCGAAGCTTCTCATATGAATGGAAGCCTGTGTACAAGAGCGGCTTCACAATCCGCGATGGAAGCTCCAGGGTCTGTTTCTCTAGGTAAACAATGGGGCTAGATAGGGTGGCGGGAGCGATCGAATGAAAGAATACGCCGGCGGTCTCGTTCATCACGAAGCCTGTCACAGCTACCATAATGTACAACCAATCCAGTTGTCGTCTGGGAGGAAAGAATGATCAATTGTCGGTCTGGGAGCAGAGGCGGGAACTGTCATCAGCTGTTGCCCGGTTTACGCCGCTTTGCTGCATGAGAGAGATCTTCAGCACCACCGCCCAGCATTGCCAGCTGATGGTCTATTTCGTTGCTAGATGCTGGATCGGTTGGTTCCTACACAGAATCGAAGTGTCATGTCAAATCATAAATCAGTGGGGATGAATGATGGAAGTGCAGAATGTACAAGAGTTTCAGATGCCCAAGTGATAATCACTACTGAGCTTCTAAGGATTTATAGAACACAGCTTAGTAAGAGGTGAATTTATGCAAGTATCTATCAGTAGTAAGCATGGACAAATTTCCATCATCAATAACCAGGCTTATATTTCATTGTTAACAAGCCATCACATATTTTTCATTTCAAACTTTGAAATAGATGTACAAATGATTGAACTTGCTGGCATGCTATCTTTTAAATAAACATCTGCGCATACGGTGGAGATAGAGATACTATACCTTGGAGGATACACCAGTACCAGGTCTCTTGACAGCCCTCTTACCCAGGTTGATCTGCACAGAGATGCTGGCTTGGGACAAATCTACACCCGAGCTTTGAAGGGCTTGAGTCAATGAATTAAGTAACCTGTTATAAATAAAAAGAAAAGCAGCAGATGTATCAACATACTTTTATTTTTGGTAAATATAATAAATTCTTAGTTGCCCATGTCCAAGCACAATTTATTCTCTGAACTCAAAATTGTGAAAGAACCTAGGTACAAACGAAACAAGAAGTTTCAGGTGGAAAAAAACATGCCACCAATCAAAGGAAAATGACTAATAAGAAATAAAATTATAGGAGCTATTGACAATAAGAAATACTTAGGTAGGAAAAACAGTAGTAACAAAGTGATATTCTTGTGACTTACTCTTGGGAATATTGACTGGACACGCTGATCGTTCCTTCATCAATTGCCAACTGCTGGTTGTTATGCATTTCACTGTTCACTGCACAGTCATCCACAGGGGCCAGACCTGTCCATTGGGGTTGGGGCTGAGGTATGGCATTATCTGCGTATAAAGGAAGACTCGTAAGTGACCAGTGCTGCTTCTAGTCTCAGAAAGCACTTCTGGGAATAATGCAGAATCACAGGTGGATCAATGATTGTACTTGTAATATTTGCTGGAGTTTCTGCTGATCTGTAGCACATGCTAGCCATGTGATCAGCTTCTGCCTGATCCTGTGCCCCTGATGCAGCTGCAGATGTCACTGTGTTCTGATTATCATCGAGTTTCCCAGTGAAATTAGACCCAGGGGAGGACCCATTTCTGATGAAATGTGAAGGGTCGGGCAGGGAATCTCCTGGGATTTGTCCTTTAGTCTGTAGCACAAAGATAAGAAGCATCCATAAGATGTTGGTCGAAATAATCAATATAGTGTTAAACATTCCATAGGGCAAATGTTTTATTAGCAACAAACACTTGCCTGTGCATTTTTCCAGAATGATCGAAAATACATATTTGACTGCAAAATGTAAAACTACATTCAGACACAGACAATCAGGAATTGACTGTTCCTTTCCTAACAACAGTAATTGCAGCTTTGGAGCAAGAAGCAATTACCCATGGAAGCATCTTTGCATTTTCTTGGTTCCATTCTGGGAATGTTGCCTCATATTTATGTACTTTCTCTTGCAAAAACCGTATGTATTCAATAACCTGAGAGAAAGACACAAACCATGTCAGTCAACTGAGAAAGATGACTTCAAAAAAAATTGGAGGCTATTGAAAAATCTTACCTCCAAGAGGAATGTTGCTTTGTCCCTCTTTTGATCATTGTGTGGCAACAGCTCCCTAAGTATCTGAAACCTGCAGAAATGATGTGGAGTAAAATAAAAAATATAATACATACATAGCTTAAAACTTATTGCATGCAAAACTTTGAAATTAACTCACCTGTCGTTGATCTTGCTGCGTCGGCGCTGCTCCGTGGCTGAGTGTTTTGACCGTGGCGTGTTTGGCAGCTGATCCGTACCACCATCACTGCAGCTCCCACCCTTCCGATCCACCCTTACTGTCAACTCTGTTTACACAAACACCATCCATTAGTAGAAAAATAGTGCCGAAATACTCGTCCTAAAATAAATGATAGCTGTACCACTTCATTTTAAGCAGGAAAATTTTCACACTCATGCTCATCTGTTGATTTGAGCGCCCTACCATGGTTGCGTTATGGCAAGGGATACACAACAGAACCCAGGCGGATGCTAGGATGCCAAAGGAAAGAATTATGGAACATGGTCAATTTCGCCTAAATGTAACACATGCTCCGTCAGGAAGAACGCGGGGGAAAAAGGGACAATCAAAACAATTCTTGTCCACTGCCACCTCCAGCTGGAGTTGGGGAAAGAAGACTAAGCAATGCAAAAATCTCAGCGGCCCTAGGATGTGAATGATCCCCGGCATGGAAGGAGTGCATCTCTCCATTGACATCGATAGAGCTGCACCCTGTTGCCTTGCTAACACCCCTCTCTCTCATGGTGATCCTGACACCAGCAACATGGCTCCACATCCCCGCAGATGCATACAAGTTTGCAAGCTGCACGTAATGCCCTGCGTTGGAATGCTCCAGCTCAAAAATGTGCTGTGCAGCACGCTCAGCCAATGCCATGTCTGAGTGCCCATGCATCTTGCAACCATGAAGCAAAGCACCCCACACGCTCATCTCTGGCTTGATGGGCATGTCCATTATAAACTGGTAAGCCCTGTCAAGATGACCAGCACGAGCAAGCAGGTCAACCACGCAGGCATAGTGCTGGTGCCGGGGTTCAATCCCATAGTCATGTTTCATGGAATGGAAGTAGCTCCACCCTTTCTCCACAGCACCAGCATGGTTGCAAGCTGACAGTAGGCCCAGGAATGTCACATCATTCGGTTTCACCCCAGCAAATTTCATGTCCTCGAACAGAGCAACGGCCTTCTTTACATGGCCATGCACACCGTAACCACCAATCAGTGCACTCCAGACGACGACATCTCGTTCCTGCACGTGCATTCGTTTGAAGACTGCATGTGCACGGGCAATGCTCCCTGCCTTGGAATACATGTCAATCAACGCTGTTTTAACAAGCACATCATCCCGGTACTCGCTAGCTTGGACATAATCCTCCATCCATTCCGCAAGTTCGACAGAACCAAGCTGAGCACAAGCCAGAATCACCGACCGTAAGGTAATGGAGTCAGGGGTCATGCTCCTAGCAACCTTCCTCATCTGCTTGAAAAGTTGCACTGCCTCATTGGCAAGGCCATTCTTAGAGTATCCTGATATCATGGCATTCCAAAGGATCACATTCACCCGTGCGGTTGGCACCCTGTCAAAGAGTGCCCTAGCAGCCATGATGCAACCAAACTTGGCATACATAGATGTTAGCGTGATCACAACATCTAGTTCGTTGTCAAAGCCACTCTTGACCACTAAGGAATGAACTGCTGTGGCACCAGGCAAGTCATCAAGCTCCATATACGCTTTAAGGACCGACACAAGCAACACAAAGTCCGGGCACACCTCATTGTGCATCATTGATGCAAAATTGTGGAGCCCTTGTAAGGGGCAGCCATTCTGCACAAGGCCCGATATTAGTGAAGTCCATGAGACAACATCCCGATCACACATTCCCTCAAACACTCGCCGTGCGCTCCAGGCGTCGCCACAGGCAAAGTACATGGCAATGAGTGTGTTGTCCAGGAAACGAGCGTCCAACGCATGTGCAGCCACGCGTAGTGCGTGCGCGTGCGCGGCGCGGCCAGGGGCGGACTTCAACACGTCGGCAATGGCAGGGGCAGGAGGGAGGAAGGCCGGGTGATGCGCGCGGAGAGACAGGTAGTGGCCGAGCGCGAGGGAAGGCAGGCGGAGGCGACACGCGAGGCGAGCGGCGGCGTGGAGCAGTTGCGGGGGTGGGTTGGGAATTCCGTCGAGCAGGTGGCGGGCGAGCGGGCGGAGGCAGGGGGACACGCGCACCCGGCAGGCGGCGCGGAGCAGCGCGAGCGCGGCGATTGCGGGCGAGCCACGGAGGCAGCCGGAGACAAGGTGGTGGGCATGGAGCTGGTGGATGTGGGTCGGGGAGCCCGCGCCAGGCGCCATCAGCGCAAGCGAACTCATCTCTTGCACACTACCCGTCCTCTTCCTCACCGTCAACTCTGGTAAACCAACACGGAACACTACAGCCGATGAGTACAAGAATGGTGCGTTCTCGAATCGAAAAATGATTAAAAAGGAACGGGGGCAAAAAAAAATCGTCAAAATTGTAGCACGTTCTATCATCCCCGTGACGCACGAGCAACAAACACGAACGAATTTCCCATAGATTTAGCGGAATTGGGGCAGTAGTACCTTTGAGAGACGAGGAGACCTCGCGGCGCGCGGCGAGGCCGTCGTCGTCGTCGAACCCCGCGCCGCCGCTGGATCTGGAGCCAGACTCCATGGCCCCGCCCCCGCCTCCTCCGCCGCGCCCCTTCCTATCCGGCGGCGCCTGCTGCTGCGGCGGCGGGTGCCTGGCCTGCCTGGCGCCGGCGAAGGGGAGCGCCCACTGCAGCTGGTGCCCTGCGGGGGGGAGGTGGAGGAGGCCACAACACAACAAACACACAAAGCGCCCGCCTTTAGCTATCGAAGCGAAGGATTGCGCAGGCGGAAGGCGTGCGGCCCCCACATGCCGGTGGCGTGGTGGTGGGGCCGGTGGCGTGCTATAGCCAGCGCCCGGCGTGGATGTAGCCGGCGGCTCGGCCAGCACTGTGGGCCGGGCCCGGCGGCCGGGCACCTGGAGCTCACGTGGGTGGGTCGCGCGGACGTGACGGGACACGCGACCACGAGAGAGGCTGAATGGCACGGGCAACATGGGCCCCCCGAAACGGGCCCGGCTTGCTGGCCGGTGTACATGCACGAGGCCCGGAGTCTAGACCCTTCCCCAATTCTCTCCCTGATGAGTGATGATGATGCACTGTTGAGACACGCACGTAAATCCCGCGTGCAAGAGTAAGCAACGCCGGTACACCACCACACGGCCGCACGCACGCGCGACAGCGCCGGCGTGTCCGTGTCCGTGTCCGCGTCCGTTGCGCATGGGCGCACGCTACGGCTAGCTCTAGACGAAACATTGTGGTGGGTGCCTGTGCGGCTCTGCCTAACGCCCTAACCGGCCGGGGGCGACGCATGCAAAGGACTAGGAGTACGACAGGGCAGGTCGAATCGTGAACGTACCTCGCGCGGCCGGGTGCAGGGCAGCGGGCTGCCCCCAGAGCACGAACGGCGGCTCAGCCTTGACGACGGCGGCCGGCGGAGCGACCGAGACGGGCGCGGGGCAGATGCTGAACGTGCCGACGCCGCCGGGCAGGGGCAGTGTGTGCTGGTGGTGCCGCCGGCCGCCGTCCGCGGCGGACACGGGCAGCGGCGACGGTCCTGGCTTCTCCAACGGCTGCAGGAAGTCGTGCGTCTTCAAGAAGTTACCTGCATGCAGTAACTTCTGCTCTCAGCAGTAGTTGCTAACTTGCTGCTACTAGCTACTAAGGGGTGTTTAGTTCCAGCGTTATGTATAGTGTTTTTGCGTTATGCATGGTATTTACAGAGAGAAAAAGTGCATTGGGAAACGCGTATTATACAAAACATTATGCAAAATAGGTGAAATAAACAGGCCCTAAGTGAGTAGTGAGATTGAACAGAATTGGCACGATTGGTTTTCGAAAAAAGAATTGACACGATGGATAATAATGCCCGTCCGGTTAACGATGATTAAGCAAAGCCCGTGGGTGGCCGGGTGGGCCCCGGCCAGATGAGATGGAAGGCCGTCGACGGCTCCTTGCTTCCAGCCCACACGTGATCCGCCGTTGCTTTTGCTTGTCGCTTCTTATCGCCAGGCAGCTTAATTCCCACGGAATTTTTATTTATTTATTTAAATCCCCAATCGTCAGACGTCGGAGCGACTAACTGGTGGTTCGTCGATTGATTAATTAATTAATTTAATTAATAACTGGAGCTACGCTTGCTTCCTTTTGCCTACCCGGTTGATCCACGCAGGAACTGCCCTGCCAAATTGTCCAACACCCCCTCCTCGCAGTCGCAGATCTACCTACCACTACGACGGAGCTCGACGGAGTAGAATCTGCCATGAAAGGCGCAGAGGGATTGAACGAAGAAAATTCAGAAGTGTGGACCTTGAGAGGGAGGAGGTGGCTTCGAGTCGTGGAGCTGGAGAGGCAAGTCCTTAGCTGCGGCGGTGGCGGCGTAGAGCGAGAGGAAGTCGTGCTCGTGCGTCGCCGTCTTATTCCCTGCAACGAGCTCGTGCGTGGAAGAACAAAACTTCAGCTGAATTCCGTGATCGATATGCATCCACCAAGCAATGTTCCGAGACAGCAAGCACAAAAAGAAGCTATGCATGCTTACCTTGGATGCCCATAATCGTGGCTCGTCAATCGCAACGCCTCGCCATGGACGACGCCGCCAGCTCGCTGCGCAATTCTCTTCAGTTACAGCTAGCCCCTGCCTCCGTCGTCGTCGGTCGTCGTCCACCGTACCGGACAGGAAGAAGCTCCACGGATCAGAGAACCCTCACATGACGTGAGAGATGTTTCTCTCCTGTCTCTCTGATGATGTCTATACTCGCTTCTTCTCTCTCCTGTCCTCTCCTCTCTCTCTCTCCGACCTTGCTTTGGCTTCGCTTCGCCTCCTCTCTTCCTCGTCTTCTCTACCAGCAGCTAGCCAGCTATGGCTTTTGGCCGCTCGCGCAGACGCTTTATACGGCGTGGAGCCCGTCAACTAACCACGCACAAACCTTCCTTCACTCGCCGCGCACGCGAGGGAGGCGAGACGGACCGAGCTAGACGGCGTCACCTAGGGGCGTTTGGTTGCCTGCATACCCTGGTCTGGTTCGTATCATAGAGCCAGGCTCGGCGCAACCACGTCGGGTGTATGCAACGATATCGTGTTTGGTTGCATGTATGGGTTGTTTGGATCCCGGCTCCTAAAAATTAGCACCTTGTTCAAGTACTAATTAAATAACTAAATATGAGCTAATTTAAAACTAATTGTATAAATCATGTCTAATGGATGAGTAGAATCTATTTGTCCTAATTAGGTCTTAATTAGCCCATATTTACTATAGTATTATATGAGCTAATTAAGCCCTAATTATGACTAATAGATTCTACTCATCAATTAGACATTATTTATGCAATTAGTTTAAAAATTAGCCCATATTTAGTTCATCTAATTGGCACCTAAAACAAGGTGCTAATTTTTAGCAATCGTGATCCAAACAGCCAATATGTGATCAGCCTGGCTGAGAAGAGACGGTGTTTGATTGCCTACACAATAATACGTTGCATGAGACAAAAGAGATAAAATATTATCATAATGATATTTATTATGTCTGAGTACACTTATGTAGCCTTTATTTTATCTTACTATGTCTTAATATCCATTGAAGTACACTAATATCACTTTATGTGTACTAATTGCATGCTAATAGCATTATTAGTTGAGTAAGCACCTGCATCCAGCGAGCCTGGCTCCACAGAAACGCCCAAAATCTACGTATCTGCAGAGCCAGGCTGAGAGAGCTCTTTTGCATGTCACGAGCCAGACTCTGGATGCAATAGGCAACCAAATAGCATGAACCTGCATCCCACGGACCAGGTTGGACATATGCAACCAACCAACCACGCCCCTACGCGACGGCGGTTAGTCCCGGCGCGCACGTGCCGCTCTGGGTTAATCCCCCGCCGCGGCCGTACCAGTGCTCTCTGCCAAAGTGCAAAGCTTCTGGGGGTTAATCCCGATGCAGGCTGTAGGGCAGGTCGCGCACGCGGGATTAATTATTTTTTTAATAAAGGCGGGATTAATTAGGGCGCGCGCGGCGGGGGACGACGATTTGATAGCCGGCCCCGACGTGGACGGACGGAGAGGGGTCACGTGACGGTTGGGGGACGCGGGGCCCGCGCGCGAGGTGGGGGAAGGCACATGAGGCCGGGAATTGCGGGCATCCCGTCGATGGCGACGGCCCCGGTCATGTGCTCCAGATTCGGCCAGGCCACCGCCGCTCCTCGTCGACGTCGACGGTCGATCTCCTCCTCCCTCCGTCGTTCCCACCCACACGACCAAGCTCGCGCGGCTCCGGTCCTTTTTTCTGCTCAGGGCTTCCACCGGAAAACAGATAAGAGGGACGACGGATCATCACCATCGTCATCCATGCGAGACGAGAACCACATGAGCACTCGACGGATGCGGTTGCAATCGGTGGCAAAGTTCAGGTCCTCCCAGCTGACGCCAACTCCTTGTGGTTTACTACTGCCCTTTGACCTTTGTTACCTTTACCCTCACCGCTTTACCTTTCTATCCTGTCACTCCGCGGTACTAAAACGGATCGGTGAAACCCATCCGCGAGGCAAAGTAAACCCTGGGGGTTAAAAAGCGCTCGTGTTCAGTCAGTGCTCTCACCGACCACTTCACGTGGCGCGTCCGAGACAAAAGGCGGCCCCAATCTATCCACTCGCGCCTTTTACCGCTCCCTGGCCGACCGCTCGCTTCCCGGCGAATTCACCGCACGTGGCCCGCCGCACCGATCGGCCGGCAGTCCGGCACCACCGCGCGCGCGCGGCGGCGGCACGTAAACTCCACGCCTCCACTCCACGGACAAACAGCACACGCGCCGCCGTATCCGGAGAGGACGCACGTCGCACGCCATGATCGGTGATCCTGATCCACACACACGGAGACGACGACTCGCCCGCGATAATGGATCCTCTAGCGGCGCAACGCGCAAGGTTCACGTCCCCGTCGTTGGCGGGGGCGCGCACGCCGAGGGAGGGAGATGCGGCCTGCGGGCCGCGGCCGCGCGCGCGTGGTGGGGGCGTGGCCATGTCGCGCCCGGCGGCCGCTCGCTTTTCGGGGCTCGGCGTGTGTGGCCTGCCTGCCTCGCTCCGTGGCGTACCCCGGCCGCGCGCAGGTCCCCCGAGTCCACGCGCTCCCGGCGGGTGCGCGCGTGTGCTGGTGCTGGGCGGAAAAGGGCGGGGTCTCTGTGCGTGGTCTCGACGGTTCAGGCCGCATGCAGATGCAGGGGCAGGCGTCGTGTCTATCTCCTATGTCGCGTCGCCTGCGCCCGTATGGGCGGACTGGAGTGGGCATAGGCACGCATAGCTCTAGGTCCGATCCGATGCTGCTGCTAATTTCATTCGGAAAAATAAGCGTGTATTCTGGCGAGTAGAATTTCGCTGAAGCTAATGTGCGACCTATATGCGCACTCGAGGTCGACGCGCGTGTCCGTTCATCTCTGGTCGCGATCCGGCTGACCATGACCGGGCGTGGCGCGTGCGCACTGCCCGGTTTTTTCTCCCAGCACGCCATATAAAAACACACGTGCGACAACAATGACCTGGCTGCTTCCTAGTGGGTGCCGGCCTAACACCACACGGAAAGTTACGAAACGGTGCTGTGGCTGGAACACATGATGCCTTGCTAGCTAACGCTTCCACGGTGTCGCACGCGCGTGCAGCTACCTACTGCGCCACTAGTCCACCCCTACGTCGCTTCGACCCTACGCCCATTTCTTCTTCACTCGAAATGGTTACTGGCGATTTCCCTTTGATTTAGTTTTTTTGGAAAAAAAATCCCTTTGGTTTCTGCAACGCCACGAATCGAGAGAGTCAGAGAGAAAGGGGAGACCAGTCAGCACTCTGCAGCGTGTATGGTCATGCACGGCGACCGATCAGACGACCACGAGCCACTAGCGGGGCCGGGAGACAAGGGCCCGTGCGCGTGTGCAGACCGACCGGAGCGGGGGTGGCCCGGCCCCGCACTGCCCCCGCCGGCCGGCTCCCGTCCCGTCCAAGCGCAAACAACAGCCGCGCCGCGCGGCGGCAGCGCCACCGATCGAGCTCGGGTCCTCGTCTCCTCGGGCACGCCCTCCGCGGCTCCGCGACGGGTCCGGGGCGGGGCCTGCCGCGCGCCGCTCCCTCCCCCTCCCCGTCGCCTCCGCGCGGGGGACCAGTTCTGGAATCGCTGCGGGCCTGCGGCGCGGGATCAGCGATCAAAGGGGCCGGGCACTCACGTGTGTGGCCTGACACGCGCGCACGTGCCAACAGTGGCGGCACGTACTAGTAGTACTAGACTGCCTGCGGCTGCGGGACCTGTAAAAGGCGCGGCCCACGGGCGAGGGGCGCGGCGCGAGGCGAGACGGATCGGCGCCGGGCCGCGCGGCCGGTAGGCCATGCCGGCATGCATGCGTCTGGCTCCGCGGCTCGCTGCATGGAGGTGGAGCCTCCTCTGCCGACTGCCGTGCGTGCTGAGGATCGAATCGATAAAGCCCGGCTCTGGTGATATCCATCCAGCAGTAAAAAAGCTAGGCAAAGCATGCACCAACCTCAACTGCGCCCGGGCCCTGCAATCTCGTCGACTAGCTCCTGGCACTTTTGTGACGTTAGTATTAGCCGGCTATGTAGTTGAGATTTGCATATCTGAAGAGTGATGACTAGAGTGCCAAATAGCCATGTAGGAAGCGGTACATTTTGCTATTTTCCTAATACAGTAAAAATGTCCAGAAACCAGATTCGTAAATTGCTAAGACAGAAAAAAACAATCAACCATGCATCTGCACATCTTTCCGCTTTGGAAGACTTGTTATATGTATCCGGGCCCGATCGACAGCCGCATCTCCGTGTCAGGTAAAGCGCGACGCGCTAATCATTTCCGCTAAACCTTGCCGTACGCCGGCCATGCATCGATCCATATCTAGGGCGAGCACCAGGCCAGCAGCAACCAGAACAAAATGTTCCAACTTTTTGCATGAGTTGTCGTGTCGGAGCTGTTATATAATATATCCGTCGGCACGTATATATATCTCGGTTATAGAATTCGATTATTCGATCGATGGAGACCTTTGGATCCATAGGCCATGTCACGCACCATCATGCGTGCACGCGGCTCGCAGCATCCGCCCATGTGTGCACCACCGGCCGCTTTCTCACTTTTTTTACTTTGGCCCTGTTTAGTTTCCACCCCAAACTTCACTATTCATCAAACTTCACTATTCATCAAAAGGGATCTTACATGTATGGAGTATTAAACGTGAGTTAATGACAAAACCCATTCCATAACCCCCGGTAACTTTGCGAGACAAATCTAATGAGTCTAATTTGGCCATGATTAGACAACGTCGTGCTACAGTAAATAATCTCTAATGACAGATTAATTAGGCTTAATAGATTCGTCTCGCGATTTTCCACCCATCCGGGTATTTAGTTTTATAATTAGATCATGTTTAGTCCTCCTAATCTTCGATTTAGAATTGCTACAGTAAAGTTCGCAATCTTACCTATCCAACTAAACAAGCCCTTTATTTATTCGCTCCCTACTGATTTGATTAGTTAAATGGAACGTGTTGACACGTCTGCTAGGTCTCGTCGACTCGCCGTTTGTTTTTCCTTTCTTTTTGCCGTGTTATAAACGGATCATCAATTAAGTCCTGCCTAGAGCAGTAAAGCACGCGCCACACCAATGTGATTTCATAACAAAGTGTTACGGATTAACAAAGTGTTACGGATTAACAAAGTGTTACGGATTAATTAGGCTTAATTGCTTTTATTTTCCAACAATGCGAGCTTCAGCCATATATTTGTTGGAAGCTGCAGCTGGATAAACCTACATTGGTACGAGGGCTCCAAGAGCAAAGAATGGCACCGATTAATGCATGTACATATGTACATACTCAGTATGTGCCAACAAATAGTTTAGGATTTTGCCTAACGAGTTAATAGGCATGGCTGAGTAATTTTCTTCCCGAATGAATGTAATAATGTAGCAGATAGCCTTGTAAAATACTCTCTCTTTAATTACTATAAAAAAAATATAAAGGATCATGAATTTTGTCTTAAGCTAAACTACTATACGTTTTTTTTAAGGGAACTACTATAAGTTTTTACCAAGTTTATATAGAAAAAATATTAATTAATACTTGACACATCAAAAGGCAAAGTATGAAAGTATATTTCATAGCGAATCCAGTTATACTCAAATGATGTTGTTAACATTATTCTTGTTTTCTACAAATTTAGTTAAATTTAGAATAGGTTAACTTAGGACAAAGTTAGCATTCGTACGGACTATGATGTTAGTCGTGTTATAAATGACGTCCATGGTTGCATCATTTTCCAGTCATTGCACTAGCTACCGTGCCAATGAATCAGGATCTATATAACTCGTTTTCCTTAGAAGAAGAAGAAAAAGAAGAATGAGAGATAAAGGTGTATTGCCATCTCGTGGGTAGCTTATTAATTACTAGTAATAATATGATACAATGATCGCGAAATAAGAAATCAAGGCGTCACATGCGCTGCGCGACCACTACTATCCGTCCTACCGAGAAAAAAAAATGCAAATTAAGGTGCGAGACGCCAGTGCAAGACAGACAGCCCCAGCATAATAAATTAGCAAGGAGCACACACTAACACATCTGTCGTGCTGGTTGGATGAATGCAGCACGCCCAGACTGCCAGACCCTTGATAGCGAGCTTCCTCAGGCCTCAGCGAAGCAGAGCAACAAAGTGAGAAAGGAGGTGTTTAAATCCTCAAAAGTCACCAAAAAATTTCACACTGAAAACCGTGCCTTCACTCATAGGACACGCTTTTCGGTATCAAAACTTTTCAGTGGAGCAAGTATAGCTTAGTTTGTTAGGTTTCTTGTGGTGGAACCTGCTCACCCGGGTTCGAGTATCCGACTCGGCACGGGTGTCACATTTTTCTGGATTTATTTCAGGATTTAACTGGCGCTTTTCTTTCAGTGGTAGGCGACATACCCGTCGATAGCGAGGCGCCTGTACTGTGGTGACTTCGTCAATCTCAAGATCGGAACAGCCAGTCCAGTCTCTCGAAGATGCTCATAGAGGTAGGGTTTGCGTACGTGTATTCATAGGGGTGAGTGTGTGCGTGTGTGAGTGTCTGCATTTGTACTGATCTTTAAAAAAAAGTATCAAAACTTTTCACCACTTTTCACCAATTTACCGGATTTAAACACCCAAAAAGTGACCGTAATGCACCGATCGAGAGCGGCGCGGGAATAATAATTACAGGATATTATATACGTATATTAGATAAAGTATAATCAATTAGCCCTGCATTGTGCCAGAGAGGAAGATTCCGAGCGATCATTAAAATAGCAGAGAAAGCTTTTTGCTGAAGCGTGAGTTTTTTAAACGAGTTTGCCTAGCAGGACATTAGTATACTCCTACTATGTACTTACCGTCGTCGTTGCTTTTGGACATTCCCTCTGCGCAGGGGCCTTCTATTTCTTTAAGGAATCAGCTTAGGGATCAGTAAATAATTCAAAGATTAATTTAACTAGTGTAAGCTTCTGTACTGCTGGCCTCCATTGATCCCGCGTCGCACTGTGCTCGTGACAGCATGTGAGGCCTTGGGCTTGATGATTAGGATCTCGGGCGAGCGGGTTCGGTCTTTATTCCTCGTGAGCGAGAGCGACCGGCTCGGCCGGGGGACGGGGGTCACGTGAGGCAGCGCCTACCCGCGCCCGCCGGGCGGGCGGCCAGCCGCCCCACGCGGGCCGGGCCAGTGGCCAACTCACTGCCAGTGGCCCGGTGGGCCCCGCCGCGAGACGGGAATACGAGCTGCCAGTCCACCCAGCGGCGGCGGGTTCCTTTCCTTCTTTCTTCGCTTTTGCGCGGCGAATCGCACGCACAGCAACAGGGGTCGTCGTAGGCATCGTTTTTGGAAGGAAAGGCGTAGCGAATGCCATGGCCTGGGCAGAGTACGGCTACGATCTACTGCTTCCGAGAGGGTGGGGATGGTGTGGTTTGGCAGTTTGACTGCCTGCCTCCGGCTCTCGTGTGGCGTGCGGCTCAGCGCTGCCTGCTGCCGGAAATAGCTACACCCCGTCCTGGTGGAGGTGGGCTGTGGCGGCCCGCGTGCGGTGGGCCTAATACTGGGCCCGATTGCTCTGGGCTTCCGGCCGTCCGGCGAGCGTCGTTCTGTTTCTTTTGGGCCCAATCTCTGCTCGCCCATGAGGACAAGAAGGTGATCCGCGATCGCTACCAAGAAGGATGGAGGTGGTCTCCGTTGCATAATTGCATATATGCATAACAAAACTGCAGTGGAATGTACCAGTGCACCGTCAAACTAGTTTACTCCAGTATAGCAGATACAAATTATAAAGCTTCTTGGAGTGCATCATAACTATCTTTTTTCAAAAAATTTAGAAAATGGAAAACCACACTAAAAACCAGACAGAGGGCCTAATTTGCACAATTTAATTGGATAGTCTATGATGTCTGCTTTTTTCAATATATGGTTAAAAATGAGACTCTTACGATGGTTAAACCGTGCATTCTCTGATATATATGTGCCGTCGAGATGTTAAATCTAGCCCAACAGTGATTGGAAAAGGGGCTCTCTCCTACATGGGCCGGTTTAACCTATCCGGTAGAGCCCAATCTGAATCTTACGCGAATAGATTGCAAAATGCTATGAACATTGTTGCTTTTTCCTAGCTCAACGGCAAAAATTGACGATTAATTTGCATAGCCAACCGAACGTGCTGCAAACCAGACACGACTGATGCCGCCACCCGCCAACGCCGAGCCGCCGTTGCCGAGTTAAGTTCTAGCCAGTTCCATGCCACGTGGAACGCAAGCCTAGCACCACGTCACCGGGAGTTCCACGTGTAGGCGTCCCAATGAACGCCTCCATTAGCAACGAGGCTCACGTTCCTGGGAGAAATCGCGGTGCGTTCATGGGAAAGACTCTGACAGATCATAGATAGAGTGGCTGCGCCCATATCTCATGTCTTCTCTTGATCTCTTCTACCCCTCTCCTTTCTTTGTTATTATCCCAATTTCCAGTGTTCCTGATGGAAGCGATATATATAGAGTCAACGGGCTAGCTAGCAAAATAAAATCGTGCTGGGGTTCCAAGCTAAGCTAAGCATCCCAGTACTGGGCTACCGGCCATGTCGTCCTCTCTTCTTGCCGGCGGCGACACGAAGACTGCCGCCGCCGCTGCCACCACCAGATCGCTGCTTGTTCTGGTCTTGCACGCGTGGAACCTATGCGTGCTCCTCGTCGTGACCGTCGCGCTCGTCCTCCTCTCCCCCGCGGCCGTCTTGATCCTCCTCCCCGTCGCGTGCATGGCTGTCTCTGCTTGCCTCCTCTGCACGATCGTAGCTCGGATCCTCCTGCCTTTCTTCGCGCCGCCGGCGGACCTGGCACGTGTTGAGCACCACCGGAGCGCCGTGGGCGAACGGAGGCAAGACTGCATCGATGTCGACCGTGCCGAGGCGCCCGGTACCTCCGACGACGACGCTTCCTCTGCGGAAGAGTGGCACGGGGAAGGGCCCGGGCAAGAACCCGGCCTGGGTTTCAGTTCCAGTTCCTCCGATGGAGAGCTCAGCGATCCTTGCGACGACGAACATCATCGCAGGTTTTACTTCGTGGACACAGGCAGCTACTGCAGAACTGTGAGGATCTTTAGCCCTATTTTAACCTTTACATCGATAACTTGTCAATCCGTGGTTTCACTGTGATAAGTGCGTGCAGTTTTATGATCTACTGGCTTTCTGGAGAAGCATGGAGGGAAAGCTGGCAACAGGAGGTGAAACAAATCACAAACGCTCAATATAAAGGTCAAGTACATGGGGCACGAAGTGGAGCGGGCCGGCCCGTTAGAGAAAGAAACTAAAATCTGCAGGCCGCAACGCCTTTCCCTGTTTTTCATTAAACATGATGGAAGTGTATGTAAATTATGTAAATCTACGATCTAGCACGCCGTTGTAGATCTTGGTCTCGTGCTCTTGCTAAATGAAAGTAGCACACATTCACACTCTTTGGATCTTGGCCGAATGGGCTACCGACCATTTCTAATGTTGGAATGAAGTCAGAGCTTGCCCGCTTCATCAAACTCCTTCCTCCTCGGTTCATGTCGAGCGACTTACTATATCGGCAAAATTGGATGAAACACGCCACGACAATTTCAGCACCTACTAAAGCTTCACCCACGCACTCTGATCCGACCCGTCGTCCTCACTCCTCAACTCCTCATCCTACATTTCCAGAGCGAAAGCTCCAACTTCGGTGCCCTGTACTGTATCCGCCGTGCCTGCAGATCTTATAGCAGGCGCCACCAATTCGCCGGCCTCCAACCAAACCCTCCTCCTACCAAGCAGGCACGGCACGTTCCGCAACAGCAGCTCCGCCAGACGAATAGCGAGCGAGCTGACCCATCCGTATCACGCCCGAGAGTCCCCCACGGCCCCACCAATCCCTGCGCCGAGATCGAGCCTCTCCTCTACTAGCTAGATGCATGAACGAACGGCACTGCTTCCTGGTCGTCGATGCCCCATGCCCGGCTCCCGCGGCCGCGGCGGTACAGTCTGGTGGCTCGACCGTCACCCTTTGCAACCGCCGGTCCCGTGAAAGGGGGCGTACGTGGCGCGGCCCCCCACGTGACGGCCGGCCGCTTTGCGATGGGGCCGGGCCGCGGCCGGCCGGCCATCGCGAGCTCGCAACGGCGCACCTACCCAGCCACAGCCTGCCCACACGCACACGATCGAGACAGGCCCGGCCACGGCCGGCAAGCTCGGGCTCTTGTCCTTGACCACCCAACCGTCGCGTGAACCTGCCACGGGCCACGTGGTCGATCGACGCGAGTGATTAGCCATTAGTGTTAGCTCTGATGACCGATGATCGAGGACGGGATTAAGACGGCCTCAAACTGTTTTAGCGGCGACGTAAACCGCACTGAAAGCGCTACGGATGCGGTGATGACGACGATGACGGACCGATGGGTTCGATTCGATCGGGTTTGAGAAAGCTTGCGCTGTCGGAGAAGGACCGACCAACACATGCTTATCGGGACACCGGCCGGCTCCGGCCCCGGCGGTTGTCGCGAACGAATTCAGTCAGTATTCGCCGGTGGTATCCGTCTCTCCCCCTTGATCTCGCGTCGCTTTTTTCCCCGATCGTGTTGTTGCGACGGACGGAGTTCCTTCCTGTGCCTTTCGTGCGTGCAGCTTCCCGTGAGGTTCCCCGAAACCCCCCAGCGCCACACGGACGCCCGCGAAAGATGCGCGCCGTGCGCTGCGGCCTGTCGCGGCCTCGCAGCGCAGTTGGGCGCCAGGAAACATGGCGTTCTTTGGTTTTCTAGCATCTAGCATTGTTAGGAGAAAATTTTTCTTGCATGAAGTACTAAATGAAGTCTATTTGCAAAACCTCTTTACGGATGAGCGTAACTTTTCGAGACGAATCTAATGAGCCTAATTAATCGATGATTGGCTACAGTGATGCTACAGTAACCAACCTCTAATCATCCTCTAATCATACGGTCAAAGGTCTCATTAGATTCTTCAGGGTTCCTAATACAGGGGTTCTGAAATTAATTTTGTAAAATACTTTTATTTAATACCTTTAATTACTGATCAAAATTGTGAACGCGCTGAAACCAAACGGAGCCATGATGACTGGCCGGTCCCACCGCATTTAGACAAGCGGTCAGTGGCTCAGTGCGTAGTACTACTCCATCTCGCGTGAAAAATAAAGGCGCGCTGGCCCAGCGTACGCGATGCACGCACCGGCCAACGTACTGTGTTGAGACCGGCACCGATGACACCGAGAGACGGACGGACACCGAGCGGTAGCTACGGGGTTGTACGGGCTCCGGCCCGGAGTGTAAATGCTCTCAACTGGCCCCGGTCGTTCTTCGGACACCTCGTTAGGTTCCCCGGACCCAGCCGTCCGATGCAAATCACCACCAAAATCATGCATATTCGTGTCGTTTGAGAAGTACTAGTAGGTGAGCGAAAATGTTACTAGCACCCTAGCAGTCCTCCGCCGCTGGCGAATCGGACGTGCCGGCGACCCCAGGTCCAGTCCTATCCCTTGCTTCCGACGCGCGGGCACATGCGCGCGGCGCCCCCACCCGCACGGCACCAAACGATACGAGAGATTCCCCGCCCCAGCTGCACGGCCTCGCAGTAGCGCCCCGCCACGTCGCGGGCTCGCGATCCCTCCGTGTCCGGCGTCCCTCGCCCCCCGTACGCACGGGACAGACAGCCAGTACTACTACAGTAGTAGTACTGCTAGGTTTGCCCTTTGCCCGATCCCGCCGCGCCTAGCCACCTCGGTCGGTCGGTCGCCTAGAGCCACGCGTACCCGCTCCGCTCGTACCGTGCACCCTCAAGGACTCAAGGTAGCCGGCACGTCGTCCTCGCCCCCCGGCACATGCGCGCACGTCCGGCCGATTTGCTCGCTCCCCGCTGTGCCCACCCCCCACTCGGTCGCACCCGCCGGTCGCCCATCCGTCATCCGTGGACGCGGAGCGAAGCTACTGCATGCGCGAGGGGATAACGAACCGCACCAAACTGTGAGAGCTGCTGCTGCGTAAGCCTGGCCCGGCAGACGAGCGCGAGCTTAGCCGCAGGGATATTTTTGTTTACTGGTCAGGCAGAGGCCTCGTGATGATCGGATCCGGTGTCAGCGTAATCCGCACACGTAAGCGTGATTTTTTCTGGCTGTAAGATTCCGGCGCCATTGGCAATTTGGCATGGCATGTGTGGTGGGGGTTAAGATTCTGACTGGTGGAGAGTACGCCAGGACGGCGGGGGGTTAATTAATAATTAATTTAACCAGCGTCTGATCGGCGCGTGCGTGCATGCAGTGGACTTTCACTCCGGGGTCGTGTACCGGGCGGTACATACGTCAGTACGTCACGTAGCGGTGCGTGAATTCTTTGCTGTGGGGTTGGGCCAGATTTTAATTGGCTGCTGGCCTGCTGCTATTACAGCGGCAGTCAGAACGGGGGTGAGGGCGTGGGTTCCTTGCCTCCTCTCGGCCCGTCAGGATCCTTTGCTTCCTGCCTAGCTACCAGAGTAACCACAACTACTGTACTGTACGTCTGTATCAAGGCAGGTACCAGTACCACTGTCACCATCCACCGGCGCTTGTAGCCGGTTAAAATCTCGTGCTTCCATATCATGGCATGGCTGATATGGAAGTTATAGAGTGCTTCGATGGACTCTATATAGAACCGGTTAAAAATCTCAAGATGCGACCATCAGATCAACGTGCTACGTGCTAGTAGTTCGAAGTATACGATTGATTTCCACACAGCTTCTATTAGAGCAGTGTTCAGCAGATCCTAAGTACCTTTTGCCTTGTGATTACAGGCCGTATTCTCTCTTCTTTTTGTGCGAGGATGTCTGTATCTATCTGTGCCAGCGTTTTATAAACGACGGCGAATTGTAGGGAAAATCTTGCCATCAATTTTCCCTCGGTAGTATTTGATTTCGGACCGTAGCTTAGACCTTAATTTCTGGTTCAGAGATGTCGCTTTGGTGGCAGTGGAGTGGGGCACTTGTCTTGCCGGTCAATGACGAGTTTGTTAGTGCGTGCCTAGCTACGGCTTCCTTTACTGCCAACTGATTCTCTAGGCCTAAGCCTAAATGCATGATCGAGCAGGTAGCGCTGTCTCATCTTTCATGGACATACATGCACGTTCTCTGCTCTAGGTCTAGGAACAGATAACTTGTTTTTCTTCACTCCACAATATATTTCTGCATCCATCATCTTTTTTCACAAAAATAAAGTCACGTATCAATGTCTTTTTTTTTAATCGAGGCAACCCCATTTCCATTGATAACGGAAATAACCGAAGTTCAGATACAGAGCTGACAGAGTTCGAAACCAGAAAGAGGAAACAAAAGGGGGGGAGTTCGACACCTGAGAACACAACCTGAGTCAGATCAGCTCAACAGGCGCCAACCTCGAAATAGACCTAGCAAAAGACATGAAACTACCAGTTTAACAGAGAGAGACTTAAAGGAAGTGACTTCAGCACGCAGGCTGGCTCCTAAACTCTCCTGACACCACTTCTTGCAAACATGAGACTTCAATGCGCTTCCTCATCTGAAGCTTGATCATCTTCTGGAGCCATGATCCGGAGGGTCCGACTTCCTTGCTGGGTGGTCAGGAGCCTGCATGCCATAGCTAAACAGTACTCCAATCCCCTCGTTCATCGCCTCCTGGAACTCCTCCTTGTAAAGCCCTGTCCAATACAACATCAACGAACACGCATAACAAATTATTTCAGCTGGATGCTTTGGCAGTTTATTCTCGAAACAAGCTTTGTTTCTAGTTTTCCATATTGCCCAACAGATAGCAGCTAAATATAAGGCGTGCACATTTGCCCCGATTGGCATCCATTTACCAATCCACATCCAGTATTGTTGAGCCGACCCAGGAATGTTATTAGCACCAATATAGATTGCTACCACCCCCCACACTACCCTTGCGACAAAACTTCATTTACCTGTGCATGTTATTAACACAGGAATGTTATTTACGTATCAATGTCTTGACTTCGTTTTTTCCCGACTGCATGGCGTCGTTAATTCTTTTTTGAATATGATCACTTTACCTGTGCCAATTCTTTTTTGAATAGTTACCTGTGGCAATTCTGGTCAAGAAGGTCGCCCAGTCGTGGTAGCCACATCGCCGGACCTCCGCAGGTGTCAACTCTCCAGTTTGAACCGGTGCCGTGGTCTGCGTATGCATGTCGCATGCATCGAGCAGAAATGGACAGCTGAGAGCCTGAGAGTGCAGGTGATCGTGGCAGGAATATATTAGTCAATCACTCCACTGAACATCACAGTGATTTGGCGAAGGAGCGCCAATTAGGCAGCAGGTGTACTCGTTCAAGATATGACCAATTGGGCTGATTCAACAAGCGGTCAGGTCAGGTGCTCATGCGGGACTTTTGAGCTTCGGACTTTTTTTTTCTCTAATAGGCAACGGGCGTATCGTTGTATTAAGAAGGATTTATAGCAAGTACAAGCCACAAAAACGCCAACAAAGACAGAGACATCTCTTTAATGGCACGCAGGCCAAACCAGGGGGGCAATGGCTAAACTAAACTAAACATAGGGACTACTCGGAGAATAGGCAACTAAGTTTACTCGCGCCTGCCAAGATCCATAGCTGCACTTCCTAGAGGATCTTGTGAAGAACGTCGGCCGTGGTGGACGACTCCCCGTTGAACAGCTTGGCATTGCGCTCTTTCCAGATCGCCCGAATGATTAGTATGAAGAGCGTGTCGCAGTTGGATGGAGCTGGCGTGAGCCCACCAATCCTGTAGATCAACTCTGGTGTCGAGGAAAGTGCAGACACAACGTGCTGAGGAAATGGCCTCCCACCAGACGCTCTTCACGAAGCTGCAATTCACCAGGAGGTGGACAGTAGTCTCATGATCCTGGTCGCATAGCCAGCAAATGTCATGAGCTTCGGACTGATTAGCGATAGATAACTCACGAGCTGTACCAACATCTTCCGGAAAATCTATGGGTTTTCAATTTATTTTAATTCATGAGCGAAATATATATAGACAATGATACCATATCTTGAAACAGTTTTATTAACAATACTGCATAGCATATACAAGACATACTGGACACCATGTACAAGAATACAAATTTAAGATAGAAGACACATCTTCCTCATACTTTAACAAAAGGTTACAGTAAAGGATGTGGTTCCGTAGTCTCTTGTAATCACCTTCATGAAGCCAAAGTTGCGCTACGTGCTCTCAAAAAATCCGATTCATCCGTTGCTCCAATGTAGAAAGCAGAATGTCGCATGAGTTTTTTTTTTATATAAAATAGGGGTGGAGAAAGCCCCAAGCCTTTTGAGAAAGTTTAAATGTTGTTGCTGGTTGGAACTGAACTCATGAACTCATGGAGGTAGCCAGTGGCGAATCCAGCAGGGGGGCAGGGGGTGCTCCAGCCCCCCTACCCTCTTGCAGCCCATAGAGCCCTCCCTAAGCCCCCCAAGAAATTTTGGCCATGGTGAAGAGGAGGAAGAAGGAGAGGAGGAGGAAGAAGAGAAAGAGGGAAGAGAGGAGAAAGAAGGGGAAAATGAGCCCCTCCTCTCCTCAAGCTCTAGATTCGTCCCTGGAGGTAGTAATTTAGCATGCCTCCCATGACTAGCCCAGCCACACAACCTTCTAATAGGGCGTCCCCAACGACGTGGCAAAATCGCCAGTGACATGGATCGTCCGGAGAATAAAAAAAGAGGGAAATAGCATAGAAAGCTGAAATCCGCATAGTGGGACCAGAAAAGCAGAGACGTTAAGTTTCTCGGAGAGTGTGCGAGCTTAGCGAGTGTGGTCTCGCTAGCAAGCTGAAATTTTGAGCTCTCTCTCCTCCGCGTCAGGCAAAAGCATACACGAGCCGGCGACTTCTACAGCCACTGGGGACGCCCTTACTCCAATGCAGAATGTCGCATTAGGGTGTAGTTCCCGTCTTCCTATTCCAAACACCCTATGCATACAGAACCTCTCGAAACTGCCGAGTGCATGAATTTACCAACCCGTCTAAGATCTCACCCCAGTATCTGAATATATGTTTGGCGAAGGAACATGAGACCCTTTTAGTGTAGTGCACTTTCACAAAGATATATGAGGCGCTTCCATGATAGGAAATCAAGCCCTTTTGCAACCAGACACGCCCGGCAAACTGTCATCCAATCATTAGAGTGAGATCATTACTCACAGCTCCTTGCATTTTAATTGGGCCTTATATTCATTTGATTTAATTTATCTAAATAGGCCAAACAATCTAATTAAATCAAAGAACATGTGGGCTCCAAACTATGTTAGGCCAACAGAACACATCAAGACACGGAAATTGTTAGCATCATTTGATATGTTGCACAAAACTTACGGCAAATATACTAGTACCTAGTACTTACATATCTGCCCAACGTTTAGACTACCACGTAAATTTCGGTCACAAACACACGTAAAAATCCTCAAAACTTTCTTTAAAAAAAGCCTCACAACTCACCAGCGGACCATGGAGTCATCGGACATGAACGAGTCAAGCACTCTAGTCCTCTGTTGCGTGGCCGGAAACCACCGCATGGGACCCCCTTCTTCCCTCCTTCCCTCCTCCTCGACGATGGCGCTCCACCACTGGACCGCAGTCCCGCACCCTGTGCTGCCGCCTCCGCGCCGGCAGCGCCCGGGGCTCTCGCGCGGCGCGCGGCTCGGTCTCACCGCGCACCGCGGGTGAGCGGCCCGCGCCCGGACGCGCCCACTGCAACGAGGGGCCCGCGGTGCGGCCACCGGCCCCGGCCAGTCGCCATGTGGAGGCTGTCGTACTGGGGATTCTAGAGCCTTCCGATCCCAAAGCAAACAGACTGATTGATGGCTCGATAATAAACCACTTCCCTGTCCTTTTTCCATCTGTATTTTTTTATGTTTCCGAGAAATTATTATTTGTCTGTATTTCCAGACGAATGAAAGTATCAGGGCTGTTTTTGCACAAAAGTACAGCAATATCTTCTTTTTCTGGACAGGGACATGCTGTTACCTTTTTCACATGACCCCTCTGTAATTGGTCAATTTTTTCACTAGGTCGACAAATGTTGAATGATCGTTCGTGGACTACGACTGCTTGTTAATTGTTCGCATTGCCCAAAAGCTAAGCAAGGCTGGCTACTCTCCTGATTCCAGCCGTACCTGCCATGTGCGATACTTCATTAGCACTGTGGCTTTTAATTCTTTTAATAAACAAGGCATCCTGAAAGTATGATAGCTTGCCACACTTTAAATATGACTATACTAACTACTCGAGGTGTCATAACTTAGTTATTTTTGTTTTAGGAGTGAGCAATTGTTGGGTTAGCTGTGCATGTACACGTGGGTGCTTAAAGTTTTGATGATCTTGGGCGATGTTTAAGTAAAAGAAACTATAAAGAGGTGTCAAATATAATTATTTCTAGAAGTGATGTCAATAAATTGGGCAACATAATTTCTAGAATAACCAAGAATGTAGAGTAAACTGTGCTAAGACAATTAGAGATTTTAGGGGGTGTTTAAATCCGGTGAATTGGTGAAAAATGGTGAAAAATTTATGCATTGGGCCGCGTGCACAGAGAGAAGAAATGAACTGACACGGTTCTCAAGGTGAAAATTTTATGCAAAATTTGGGAATTTAAACACGCCCTAAGTTAAATTTGTCGCGTGACGTGAGCAAGCACAAAAAGAACAACTTACAATTTGTCACATAAACCCCAATTGTCTAAATAAGCCAACCTCCTCAATCGTGTCGCGTGAGATTTATGCAACCATATGCACAAGAGATGTACATTAGCATGTAGACATGTAGTAGTACCATATGGTGCAAGTGGCAAATTCTCTTGTCGTGGTTCTAAAAGACAAAAGTACTGTCCCAAAAATCAACGGAACTCCAGGGTCCCATTCGGAAATGTGCGAAGCTATAAGATGGCGAGGAGGGGTCACGTTAACCGCGGTTATCTCATTAACCCGTCTCTTGGCTCTGCGACGAGTTAAGCCCGGAGGGACAAGGACAAATCACACAAAGAGGGAAAAAAAAAAGGCACACAAATCGCGCCACCGTGGGACGCGTACGGCGCACCGCCCGGCCGCCGGATCTGCGCCGGCGACGCGACCGGACGTCGGATCTCCGGCGACGCAGGAGGAGGGAGGCAGCGTTCTGGCCGTTCCTTGCCCGCGAGCGCTCGGATCCGTCCCGCCGGTGAGTCCCCCGCCTCACTCTTCGCCTGTGATTGGACGGGAGCACGGAGCAGCGACGGGAGTGGTTAGTGCGGGCTCGGGAAATTTCCTGATTTTCTGGTGGTGTTTGATCGAAATGAGCACCTGCAACTCCGAATGATTTCGTGTTGCTTCCTTCTCGTGTCGATCCAGCGCGTGATTAAGACCGCCGGCGTCGTCTCAGGAATTCCATCGGTGAAATGGTACAGGATTCCAAAATGCTCACGAGGCGTGTGTTGGCTCTGTGATTTTTGGTGTTATTCGACTGGAAATGTGTGGGATCTGGGGCTCGCATAATTCCTGAAGAAACGTGTAGGATCTATGTGTAGTTTGTATTTTTAGCCGATTACTCGATGATTTGTCGGGTTGAATCATAAGGAGTGTATAGATTCCAGTAAAAATGTATGTGGTTTTGTGTTCTTAGGTCCTACTTTGTCGGTTTCCCATTGGTGTGGAACAGTGTGAGCTTATCTGAACAATTTGATCCAGTCAGCGAAAGGGGAATTTGTCCCGTTTAAACGATTTTTTTATCTGCGTTGAGGAATCGATTTGTGCTGAGTGTTTTGTGGAGAAATCAATTGAACTGTGGAGTTCTTACAGAACTTGCGACCATTACCTCATCCTTGTTCATTTCTGCTTTATTCAACTTAAATCTGGCTATTCCCATAGCTTCTGAGTTCATTTTAGGTATCTACTAGCATAGGAGGGCCGCCTTATTCCTGTTACATGATTCTCATGGTCTACGATCACCGACCCTAAATAAAAGGGGGAAATGATCTCAGTTTAAATGGTCATTTTTCCTATGAGAAGCAAAAAAAATGCTAAATGCTCTTTTTTTCACATTTTTTTTTGAAGAATAAGACAATGGTAGGGTTGCATGCTTATATGTGAGATGCTAAATGCCATTGAATCCATTCTTGTGTCTGCCTGAGATTGAGATCTAAGCTTACTGTCATTTCTAGCTAACGATCTGATGGTCATTGTCAAAATATTGAATCAATATGTTCCTGTTAATAAACCTGAAACCCAGATGCAAGGTTTCTACAATTTTCCATTTAATCAGTACTACTTGGTCTGCTCAACAGCTGTAATAGGTCTATCAGTCATAAACTTGTGAAACCATGTTACCTCATACTCTGGTAAGTGATTGTTAGAACTGATTCATGATTGTTTAGGAAGAATATTGAAAGGCTCTATTAGTATGTCACATGATTTTTAATCTTTGTATCAAAGTTTATTTTGGTACTGTTTTATATTTTTTTATCCTTTTTTCCCGGAAAACGAAGGAGAACTGCGCTTCATTATATTAAGAAGAAAGAGGGGTGGGGTAATGAACCCCAACACAGTACAGACACGCCCACACACGCAAACTGCTCCAAAAAAGGGGCAGCACCCACACACACACACACAAAAAAAAAACTTCCTTCAGATCATAGTCGACGCGCCTTGTTTTGAATCTTACAGTTATCAATGCATGGAAGCTTGTTTTGTGCAATGTATTGAGTATTCATTTTTCTCTTTAACTTTCAGGATATGTATCAATCAATGGTTCAGTGATATCGAGCTTCCAGTTGATGCAGAGGTGGTGAAGACTTCTTCTTTTCTCAAGACTAGTGGCTGCAAACTGAAAGAGTTTGTCCTCCCCCTTTCTGCCTATTTGATTGCTTCTCTGGTGGTGGAGTGCACGGGAGGAGTTAGCAGATAAAGGCGGCTCCTTTCAGCTCTTCTATGTCCAGGGACTTGGACTGTCCTGTTCAGACACAGATGGCTGTGGCAGTCCTGGATCGGAGCTTCAGCAGTGAATATCCTGGAGGTAGCAGAACTGAGGGGAGGCAACTGAGCTGGAAGAGAGTCTTTGTCCAAACTGACAATGGTTCTGTCCTTGGCATTGAGTTGGAGAGGGGGGAAAATGTGCAAGCTGTGAAAAAGAAGCTGCAAATAGCCCTCAATGTGCCCACTGATGAGAGCTCGCTCACCTTTGGTGATCTGGTTCTCAATAATGATCTTAGCAACATTCGCAATGACTCACCTTTGCTACTGAAAAGGAATCAGATTCACCGAAGCAATTCCACACCTTGCCTCTCCCCTACTGGAAAGGATGTTTGGCAGCGAGACCGGAGCGGACCCATTGAAATCCTTGGCTGTTCAAGCCCTTCCTCTCGAATGAAGCAACTTGCTAAAGATGTCGTCAAAGCCATAAAGAATGGAATTGACCCAGTAGCCGTTAACAGTGGGATGGGTGGTGCTTACTACTTCAAGAACATCTGGGGAGAGCGTGTTGCCATTGTCAAGCCAACTGACGAGGAACCATTTGCCCCGAACAACCCAAAAGGTTTTGTGGGGAAGTCACTGGGACAGCCAGGGCTGAAAAGATCTGTGCGGGTTGGCGAAACAGGTTTCCGAGAGGTTGCTGCTTACCTCCTTGACTATGATCATTTTGCAAATGTTCCTCCCACCATGCTGGTCAAGATAACACACACTGTCTTCAACGTGAATGACTGTGTTGGCTGCAAAAGCAAAGTCTTCTGCAACAAGTCAGAGGCTGTGAGCAAGATTGCATCATTGCAGCAGTTTATTCCTCATGATTTTGATGCCAGTGACCATGGGACATCAAGCTTCCCTGTATCTGCAGTGCATAGGATTGGCATACTTGACATCAGGATCTTCAACACTGATAGGCATGCTGGAAATCTTCTGGTCAGGAAGCTTGGTCCTGGGGCTGACAATTTTGGAGAGGAGACACAACTCATTCCTATTGACCATGGTCTTTGTCTGCCAGAATGCCTGGAAGACCCTTATTTTGAGTGGATCCACTGGCCGCAGGCATCTGTGCCTTTCTCTGAGGAGGAGCTTGATTACATTGCAAGACTTGATCCTGTAAAAGATGCTGACATGCTCCGCATGGAGCTACCCATGATACATGAGGCGTGCATCAGAGTGTTGGTGCTGTCAACATTATTTCTCAAGGAAGCTGCAGCATTTGGCCTCTGCCTGTCTGAGATTGGGGAGATGATGAGCAGGCAGTTCACTGGAAAAGAAGAGGAGCCAAGTGAGCTTGAGCTTCTCTGCATGGAAGCAAGGAAGTGGGTCGAGGAAAGAGAGTTCTTTCTTCCGGATGAAGCCGGAGTTGAAGATGACGATGATGACTTCACCCAGTTCCCTCTTGACAGCGAGGATGATCTGATGCCTTTGAGCTACCAGCTTTAAGCAAGTTCGGCAGTATGAAGGCAAGTAACAGGAATCCACTGTCCAAGTTAGATGAGTGTGATGAGGAAGATGGAGATGAGGACGAGGATGACACCTACTCTACCGGGGAGGATGCTGACACCTTCACCAGTGCATTACCCCAGAAGATTACTTCTATCTCAAAGCTGTCCTCGTCCATGAAGGGGCTTGGTTTCGTTGGGAAATCTAAAGCCTACCATACACGTGTTCCAAAGGGTAAAGCGAGTAAAACTAACTACGGTGGCAAAGCTAGTGAGCATCAGTCTGGGAGCAGGAGCGCCAATGAGCTGCTCCCGCCCAGCGCCAGTTTTGTGAAGCTGTCGGACATGGGCCCTAGAGAGTGGACCGCATTCCTCGACAAGTTCCAGGAGCTGCTCCCAAGCGCCTTCCGTGCCCGGAAGCACACCGCTGGCGGCGGCCCGCGTCCGACGCTGAGGCTGGGCACGTCCTGCCAGTTTTGAAAGCAGTAGAAGAGAAGCTACTACCAAGGTAACGTAGTTCGTGGAGCCCCGGTATGCAGCAGCAGTTGCAGCAGGTGCTATATGCTCTTTATTAGTAGGTGTATGGAGCCGGTAGAGGTGGTTCGAGAATAAGACCGTCCTTGGCATGTGGTGATGAGCTTGCTGGAGAGAAAGGGTGTGTGTTTGTGCATAGTGTTTGACATATGGGATGCGTCGTCGTTCTTTTCTTCTTTGTATATGTATATAGTACTCCTACTACCTCGCAACACCGGGCTCGATCTCGGCCGTTACCTGATGGTGGTGAGTGTGCTGGCATCGCCTGTGTGTTTTCCGGCCTTGCCGCTGTACCATTTTGGAGACGCTTACCGTGATATATGAACTATGATATCGCTACAGATATGCTCATATGCCTAAAAAAATTACAAGCTGTCTCTATCTGTAATTTTCTGTTCGTGTGCTAGCCGTGTTGGAAAATACGTTCATACTTCGAAGGAACGATCTAGAACTGCTTTGCTTCAGAAAGTGTCAAAGAATGCCCACAGATCTCCATCCCATCCCATGTGCTGCGCGTACTTCGTAGCTGCATGATTGGTTGATTGCATCGGTGTGGGGCTCATCCATCCATGTCGAACTCATCTCCAGACTCCAGATATGGTTTATTAGCACCATTATTTGACTAGTTACTAGTACAATATTTTGTGCTACAATATCCTGTAATATCTAGTGGCGAAAAGAGCCAATCTTTGGACTCGGATTCCTGCTGCGACGTAAGCGCCTGGAAGAGCACGGAAGAAATGAGATAAAACCAGTCCGGCCTTGGGGCCGGAAGGCGACGTCGTCCATCGCCGGCGGCGCCAATGTGCCATCATCTGCCGAGTCCAAAGGCAACAGCTGTCTCGCCGGCGGACCGATGCCGATGGAAGATTGTACGCGCACGCCGCTCGGCGCTCGGCTCTGCGGCCGCGACTGAGAGTGAGCGGCCGGAGTGACGGCGAGAGAGCGAGACCTGACCGGCGGTCGCTCTCGGTGGCCGCGTCACGCGGCCTTATCCCGGCGGCAGCATGGGGCCCAAAGCGCAAAAGGTCGCGTGGTCCGGTTCGCTACGGCTGCCACTGGCCGGGCAGGCAAGCAGTCCAAAGATTCGGAACTCGAAAGCATCTCCGCAGCCCCACACGGCTAACCTGTTCGTTCTTCGTTGTTCCTGCAGAGCATCACGGTGCGCACATGTTGGCGTGGACTGTGGTGGGGGAGACGCTACGCCGTGTCGCCGTGAAGTGCAACACGAACCTTGCAACTGGTACCGACTAATTCACGAGGCATAAAGAAGCTCGGGCGAAAGCACTGAAGTAAACACAAAGCTTCGACAGGCAGAGCCCAAAGTACAACTGTGAAGGATAATCTACCCTTTCAGAGGTGTGCCTGCCTCAAAGCTTAGAAGTTACAAGCTGCAGTACTTCAGGCCGAAGCCGAACACTCTAGATTTTGGTGCTCAAGCTTTTATTTTCTTTGAACTTAAGAGGCCGCGTTTTATTTCACACAAATACTTACAAGGATTTGCCTTGCATTCCTTACAAAGACACTCCGTGCAAGGTTCTCTCCCGGTCGGCTTCATCAATAGCGATCGACTTTTCTGTTAATGAAAAATGTGCTAAGACCCGGTGGCTAAAAAATCAACAGCGATCGGAAGTTTGGAACAGACAGACCGCCGCCGCACCAAAGATTGACAAGGGTACATGCTGAGGTTGCATCTTGAAACCGATACCTTCCAGACGAAGAAAATTGGTAGTTTTCCAATACCACAATGAGTAGTACATCGAGACGATATGCTTTAAAAATGTTGAACACCCCCATACTATGGATGTATTTGGTTGTATGTATAATTTGATTCATGTGTGGGATGGTTCAATTTTGATTTTATGATCCTTGTTTGGTTTGGATGCATTGTCTCTGCAAGGGAGAGACATAGGAGCGCAACCATAGAAAAATGCGGACCTAGAGCTAGATGATAAGATAATTATAGCTAATGCAACTATAAATGGCTAATTTACCCACCCCTCCACTCCACGCCTGTACGGAAGGGAAAGGGTTGGGGCCGGCTGGATCCGAAGAGGCCTATCTGAGATGCACGCACGAACCCTAAATCTAGGCCCAATAAGAATGTTGCCGTATCCTTCTTTTCACTGCAAGATACATAATGGGCCAAAACGTGACATGTTCTCATCAGCCCAAGAAGACCGATACAGCTAGTCCTGTGTCACACTGCAACTGAGTCTGGACTCTGGGCAGAGCTCTTCATGGTTGTTCCTGTTGGCGCAAACGCTGCGACCTGATTACCTGAGTGACCACACCATCAGTCTCTATTGTCTGCGACTTCAGAAACACTGCTGAGAAATTACAGATGCTCTCCTTCCAAGCACATTACAACCAAAACTGCCCATTCCAGTGCGTTCCATGAGTGCCAAGGAACGGGCTATATGTGGTTTGGAGAGCGAGTTCCTAACTAGCTAAGCTAACCATTAGCTAATGGCTACTGTGGTTAGATGTATCTATAAAGCAAGAGGGCTCAGCTTCTCTCATGCTCCAGCAGCTGCTACCCGATTCACAATACCTAGGGCTTCTTGGCGAGATCGTCCAGGGGAGCGCCGTTGTTGATGGGTCGGTGGTGACGAGCATCAAGCCTGTAATTGTTGTAATCCATGCCGAAGACCTCAGGGACCACGGCAGCCGTATGGCCTTCCCTTGGTGCTTGAAGCATGGCATGAGTTGCTGATCCCTTGCTCCTTTTACCCTGGAATCAGATTGTAGCCATGAGCAAACACACAGTGATAAGCAAATGTGAGGTGCAGAAATGAATGAAACGCTGAATTGAGAGAGAGCAATGCACTTACCGAGTCATGTACAGCTTCAGCAGGTGCATCTGCATCTTGATTTGCTCCTGCAACAAACAGAAACGATGCATTTCAGACCACTGTTCAATTCTCAAAGTTCATGATATACGTCTACACCTACTGGTGATTTGCATTAGAAAAGCTGAAACTACACTTCACTACGCAATGAGCAGTGCTACTGGAAGACTAGTAGGTGGATTAGTTGGAAGATATCGCTCATCAGAGGCTAGAACTAGAAACCAAGGAGAAGTATTTGCCTGCTTTATTTTCAGTTATTCCTTGGTGGGTGGGTTCTCGGGGTGCGGTAATCGGCGCTGAACGGTACGAGGCCGGCAAATCTGTGCTTGCCGCCGCTCTCGCCTCCAGCTCCAGCACCCTCACCACTCGACCCGACAACAGTAACCTCTACAGTTTTCTCCCCTCCATGGGCATGGACAGTGTTTGCACCTGTGCTCTTGGCTCCCTTTCCTTCCTCCACCACCTCATCCTTCCTGGCGGCATCTCCGTGCCCCAGCGCTGCCATTATCCTCCTCCCTCTCAACCATTTCCGGCCGCTTAACAACACCACATTGTCGCCCAATCGTTCCTGCATTTTTTCAGAGAACAAACTCAGAAATCTACAGCGAACAGCTTATTACCACTGATAATATACAGTAATGCCAGCACAAAGTCGACGGCTTCCATGAACTGAAAGTATCTGCAAGAAGACTGTAGTGTACTAACCTTGTGTGCTTCAGCAGTGCAGGCAGATAGCGCGGACAGGGAGAGCAGAAGCGCCAGAAGAACACCTGCGCGCCTCATCTTGCCACCGCCACACACACCCTCGTTCAGCAGCCTCGCAACTTGCACGGAGCTGCCGATCGATTCAGAACCAGAATCAAAGGAAAGGAGAGGTTTAGGTGGCAGGTGCAGGGTTTTATAAGGAGCCAGATGCCAGCAGGCACGGTGGCTTATTTGCAGCTGCAGAGGAACTGTCGAACTGAACCCACAGTGATCAGCTCACTCAGAGCTGAACAATCTCAAACGATAGTCAAAGCGAGGCGCTGCGTATTCAAATCGCCCGCCTGACACGGCCCCTCTAGAAAAACCAAACTGCCCCTTGTGGTCGCGTCGCGCCTTTCCCCGTTTTTCTTAATCCGCGGCTTGTCCCGCGCCCGCTCACCGATGCGGTGGTGGTCCTCGATCGTTGGCATGCACATGGAGCATGTCAAAACGTGAGGCCGGGCCGGAGCCGATCGATCAGCTCGGCTGGCCTGATCTCCGGCGGGGCTCCGGCGCGCGCACGGCGCACCACCGGCCGGCCGGCCACTCGGGGCCGGGGCCGACAGACGCGGGCTCCGATTTCCCTCGCATTGAGGCGCCTGCCGATCCCGTACACGCATCTCTCCCTGCCGCGACCGATGCGGATGGAAGGAGCTCGCGGCTCCCCGTGTGACAACGGGGGAGTGGAGCTGGAGTTCGCGTCCATGGGGGGCAGTAAACATCGGCAGTTACGTCGCGTGAGATCCAGCTCCCTGTGTAGTAGTGGAGTAGTAGTACATTTTTTTGGGCGCATGCAGGGAGATCACTAGCTTCGGTCTCGGATTCCTTCACGGATCCGGCACTGTGCGGCGAGCGTACACTAACCAACACCAAGATCTGCGCTTAATTACTTGCACGACACGGAGTTAAACAAAACGGCCACTTTAATTACTACATGTTCCGTTCCACATGGCGCAGCGCCATTGGTTCCATCCAAGGCTGGGCCACCCCTTGCAGCGTGATCGATTTGGAAGGTCCAAGTTGTAGCAGCTGTGGTGAGTGGTGAAGGAGATCGAGAGAGGGAGAGAGACGGATTATTAAAGCTGATCGCGGAGGTTAGTTTTGGGGTTACCCAAGTGGTGGTGAGGCCACGTTACGTAGCAGTCAAGATTCGTGGCCCTAGTAAGCAGTAATCTTTTAGGGCCCTAATGCCTTTTGTTTGTTTGTTTTGATCTCAGCTCAGGCTTCCCCCCGGTCAAAGATCTGGCGCCAACTGCGTGGTGCTGGACGGATTAAAAATGGGCGCGAGCGATCAGGCGAGGGGGTAGCGCCTGCTGGTCCCGGGTTAGCAGCCCGAGATACTGACTGTGGGCCCGGTAGGAGGCTTGGGCCTGCATGCCAGTGGCTCCGCGCTAATGGCGGAGTTGATCGTGTGGTTACCACTTTATTAGCAGGGTGGGGGGCTGGAATGGCTTGCTGCTGCCCCAGCGCCTGAACCGGCGGCTCTGGCGTCCCAGATTTTGACTCAGGAGCCGCACGGGAGGTGTGATTGAGAGAGGTGCCAGCATGAGCGTACAATCACAAGTGGCCACCGTTCGTTCTGTGCTGGCCTGATTGTCGTCTGTTCGTGTCGCTCGGACTCTGGCTTGAAATGTACTTCAGCACCGGGCAGTTTCGGAACACGTGAGTGCATTTTCCGATGATATGCGTACGGTCTCGTTCGTTGTCAGGGGACGGTCTGCGACCGCATGAAGGAAAGAGGATGGGGGGCGAAGAAGGCGGCGACGACAACGTCTGAAGCCGGCCGTTCATGTGCGTTGTTCAGTGCTCGCGCGGCAGCCGGCAGGCCGGGGCGAGACCGGTTCGCCGGCGGCGTCTGGCGGCGCGTCGGAACAGGGTGGGAGGAGTCGAGTCGAGTACACGAGGGCATGGCAGCTAGCGGCTAGCGCGCGCACGGGCGGGCGTGCACGGCAGTCGGCACCGGCAGCAGCGCACGGAGACACGGCGGCGTCTGCGACCCATGTGTCCGGGTCCGAGGCTGCAGGCTCCGGGCCTATGGGGTCAGTGACGGTAAACACGACGCCCGGAAAACTATGGGCTCAGTCTAACCACAAAGGCCGAGGGTGTGGGGCTCGGGAGCGTGGTGGGTGCGTCGCAGGCTTGGGCCGTCCTGTTAAGTCAAAATGTGCGGACCACCCGATGCGCGGGCCGGCGGGCAGACTAGCGGGTGGGCGCGGTCTCTATAGCCGGGGTAGGCGCAACTCGACCCATGGGCTAAATTTGTGAGTGAAGCAGTCCAGAAGACCCACGGAGCAGGCCCGTATCACGTCCATAAGCCCAAGCAGTATTCGGCCCATAAACTTGCACTCCAACATTAGCTCGACCACAGACACGTGGGTCACACACTTCCGCTCAACCGTCCCCCAACGACATTCGTCGGCCGAACTCTCACACCCCATCCCACCGTCGAGGAGCCCCATCCGACGGCGCGCCCGCCGCAACCCCGCGCCGCCGTGCACACCACAGCTGGGCCGTTGCCGTGCGCGCCCCACCCCACGCCGTGCGCCCTACGCGCTTCTAGAAACCTCCGGGCTCCCCGCCTCTCCTCGTCTTCTTCCTCGCCCTACCGTCCCTCTTAAACCCAACCCCCATCATTCCTGCGCACCTCTCTCTGTAGTGGTCTCTCTCTCCCCCGTACAAACTCTAGCTCTTATCCATTCGTCACTTCCCAAGCGTCGCACCGAACCACCGCACGCGCGCAGGAACAAGCCGCGGGAACCCGCGAGAACCTCTATATCTATTCATGGCTCCGGCGCTGAGCAGGAGCCTCGGGGCGTCGTCGGTGGCGGCGCTACGGCCGAGCCCGTCATCCCGGGGCCTGCCGCGGGTCGCGCTCGTGCCCCAGGGCAGGGCTGCCGCGGCGAGGTGCGCGAGAGGCGTAAGATGGGAGGCCGGGAGGCGGAGGATGTTTCGGAGAAGGCCGCCGGGGAGGAGACGGCCGGCGAGGAGTTCGAGTACCAGGCTGAGGTGCGCTATTTAATTGAGGAAATTGTGGCGTTGGTGGAATTTCGGATTGGGGGTACCTGAATTCTCAGTGTGGGGCTGTGGCCTGTGGGCTGTATGCAGTATGCTGTTGCATTTCGTTATGGCCATCGCGTTGAGCTAACATTGAGGAGAACTCTGTTGTTAAATTCTGCTTGATTTTGTGGAATTTGTAACTGAATGCTTGGGTATTTATGCTTCGATTGTCTTTGCGCTGCAGGTTAGCCGCTTGCTGGATTTGATTGTGCACAGTTTGTACAGTCACAAGGAAGTGTTTCTCCGTGAACTTGTAAGGTTAGTCGTCTCTCACACACAATTGAATTGACCTGTTGTTTTGATCAAGAATGAGTTGATGTTCACAAACTACATTTCCACACCTTTGGAAGTTCGGATCATCTGACCTCGATACAATTTATGTTGTCATCCAGTAATGCGAGTGATGCATTGGATAAGCTGCGATTCCTTAGTGTAACTGATGCATCTGTGATGGCTGATGGTGGTGAGCTGGAGATAAGGATTAAACCCGACCCAGATGCTGGGACAATCACCATCACGTGAGTTATTCGTTAGTCCACATTCACCACTGTTTTAATCGTCAAATGTGATTGGAAATTTGAAATTGTAAATCTCTCAGAGATACTGGCATTGGGATGACTAAAGATGAACTCAAGGACTGTCTTGGAACCATTGCGCAAAGTGGCACCTCAAAATTTTTGAAGGCTCTAAAGGTGCGCATGCGCCCTTTGTTTATTTGACCATCTAGCTACATCAGTTTTATGTTCTATAATGAACTTATTGTTTCCTTTGAATATTTTTCCCCCGTCTGTTCAGGAGAACAAAGATCTTGGTGCAGATAATGGACTTATTGGCCAATTTGGTGTCGGATTTTATTCGGCTTTCCTTGTTGCACAAAAGGTATTGAATATTTTTTTTTCTATAATGTAGCTGGGTTAATGAATCTGCATTACTGTCTAGAATTTATTATTCCAACTATTCTTACAGTTACTTTGCAAGCTCAAAATGTTACAATATCTTGTTACTAACTTTGCATATTCTTTGTTGCTGTGCAGGTTGTGGTGACGACTAAAAGTCCAAAGGCGGATAAACAGTATGTGTGGGAAGCAGAGGCCGACAGCAGCTCTTATGTTATCAAAGAAGAAACTGATCCCGAGAAAATGCTGAAACGTGGAACACAAATTACTCTTTACTTGAGAGTAAGAAACTTAAGGCTAGTGTTCTGTATGGTCCCCACCCGCTACCAGCATTCTTATTGTCCTCTTGTTGCTTCAGGATGATGATAAGTATGAGTTTGCCGATCCTGCGAGGATTCAAGGCTTAGTCAAGAACTACTCGCAGTTTGTCTCGTTCCCGATATATACGTGGCAGGAGAAATCAAGAACAGTTGAGGTAGTATTATGATATGGTTTACTCTAATTCTGCTTACTTGTGCTACAATTATTATTCAAGTTTTTCCATTTTTTTACATACTTTGTCTGGACAGGTTGAAGAGGAGGAAGAATCAAAAGAAGGCGAAGAGGCTACTGAGGTTAGTTCTGTGAGCATGCTATTTTATTTGAGTTAAAATTCACTCCCACTTTTAGTGTTGTATTACACAGCATGTATCATGTATCCTCATCTGTTACAGGGTGAAAAGCAGAAAAAGAAGAAAACTATAACTGAGAAATACTGGGACTGGGAATTGGCTAATGAGACCAAGCCCATATGGGTAAGCTGACACAAACTTACTATATGCTACCATAATCTCAATATTCCAACTATAGTCATGTCAAATATGTGCCATAGGCACATATACAGATTTTGGTTTCTATTTGTTATTCGAGGGTCTGATGTTGGTATTTTCTTCCATGCAGATGAGGAATCCAAAGGAAGTTGAGAAAACTGAGTACAATGAATTCTACAAGAAGACATTTAATGAGTTTCTGGATCCTCTTGCTTACACTCACTTCACCACAGAGGTGTGGGGGGTTTCAAAGTTTGCATTTTCTGCTAACTATGCGTATTAAACATTTTAACATGATGTGTGTTTTAAACAGGGTGAGGTGGAATTTCGGAGTGTTCTGTATGTCCCAGGAATGGCACCTCTTAGTAATGAGGAGATAATGAATCCAAAGACCAAAAATATCCGATTGTATGTCAAAAGAGTCTTCATATCAGACGACTTTGATGGCGAGCTGGTATATGTTTTGTATCATTATAGTTGTCCATCATGCACTTACAGTTAGCATCAAAATGTTACTGAATGTGTTATTTTCTGCAGTTTCCCAGATACTTGAGTTTTGTGAAAGGTGTAGTTGACTCAAATGATCTCCCTCTGAACGTTTCTCGTGAGATCCTTCAAGAAAGTAGAATTGTAAGTTCTTGAAAAATGTTTCTCATACAGTATATTTGATTAACATAATATATGCAGGTTGCAGGGTGTGCTAATGTTGGAATATAATGGTTGTGGTCCCTATATTTCAGGTCAGAATTATGCGTAAGAGACTTGTTAGGAAGACATTTGACATGATTGAAGAGATTGCTGAGAAGGACGACAAAGAGGTAAAGAGTGAACCTTTTTCATCTACAGCTGTCGCTTTAATGAATTTGTGCTGAAGCTTGCTGTTGCTCATATGGCAGGACTACAAAAAATTCTGGGAGAGCTTTGGCAAGTTCATGAAGCTTGGTTGCATTGAGGACACCGGAAATCACAAGCGCCTTGCGCCATTGCTACGATTCTACTCTTCCAAAAATGAGACAGATTTGATAAGTCTCGATCAGTATGTAGAAAACATGCCTGAAAGCCAGAAGGCAATCTATTATATTGCTACAGATAGTCTCCAGAGTGCAAAGACTGCTCCTTTCTTGGAAAAGCTGGTTCAGAAAGATATTGAAGTATGATGACTACTTGATATTGAACATATAATTGTTTTCCCCTTGTTTATAGTTTTGCTCATAGTGCTTGTTCTTCTGTAGGTTCTTTATCTCATTGAGCCAATTGATGAGGTTGCCATTCAGAATTTACAGACATATAAAGAGAAGAAATTTGTTGATATTAGCAAAGAGGACTTGGAATTGGGTAAGTGAAATCTGAGTTGTTATGTGATTCGATAGAAACTCTTTGGGTTTGGCAATGCACATACTCCCTCCATATTGTAAAGGAAGTCGTTTTGAGATTGTCCTGAGTCAAACTTTTTATACTTTGACTGCAAGTATTTTTTTTATGTGTTAAGTTTAGAAATGTGAAAATGGTACGAGTAAATTCGTATTGAAATATTGTTTCATAAAAGTACTCTTTAAATATATTTTATAAATAATTTATAGCAAAAAGTATTAGTCAAAATTATGTTTTGGAGACCGTGTCAATGTCCAAAACGACTTCCTTTACAATATGGAGGGAGTACTAATACATATTGGCTGGTACAGGTGATGATGATGAGGACAAGGAGAAAGACAGCAAACAGGAGTATACTCTTCTATGTGACTGGATAAAGCAGCAGCTTGGTGATAAAGTTGCCAAGGTGCAGATCTCAAAGCGACTCAGCTCTTCTCCATGTGTTCTTGTATCTGGCAAATTTGGTTGGTCAGCCAACATGGAAAGGTGATTTATTTGTTGATATCCCACGCAATCTGATTGTTACCCTAAAATTGTATTTTCCTAACATGGTTTTCCTAAATTTGATAGGCTCATGAAAGCGCAGACACTTGGTGACACATCAAGTTTAGAGTTCATGAGGGGTAGAAGAATTTTCGAAATCAATCCTGACCATCCTATCATCAAGGATCTGAGTGTAAGATTTTCCTTCACTCTTATCTGTTACAATTTTACTACAAAGTTTGTTTGTTGTGATGTTCCATATTTAAATGTGAAAGTCATTTGTATAGCATGTTTCTTCTAGTTGTCACTCATATCACAAACCATCACAGGCTGCCTGCAAAAATGAGCCTGAAAGTACTGAAGCCAAGAGGGCTGTTGAGTTGTTATATGAAGCTGCCCTGATCTCCAGTGGTTATACTGTAAGCCCAACAAACCTAAATGCTTGTTGATGACCCATGGCTATTGATAGATATGACTGCAACCTGACTGTTGATTTCTGCTATCCAGCCTGAGAGTCCAGCGGAGTTGGGAGGCAAGATCTATGAGATGATGACCATGGCCCTTGGTGGGAGATGGGGAAGGTCCGAAGAAACAGAGGAAGCTGAAGCCACCACGAGTGAAGCCAGTGTTGAGACAGACTCTTCTGATGGTGCCACGGCAGAGGTCATTGAACCCTCGGAAGTGAGGACCGAGAGTGATCCGTGGAAGGATTAGAGAGTTTTTTAGGCAAGGATTATGCCATGTATGAGCACAACGTAGAAGTATGAACGAGAGCCGGGTTATGGATGGGGTTGAGCAAGGAAGTCTAGCATGAACATTTGTTCAGGATAGATTTGCCTCAAACTTTAGAGGGGCTCTGGTTCGGGTTGTGCTGCGAAGATAAATTTTGTAGGGCTTTAGTCGTTCAATGATAGTGTCTTGTGCATCCTGCATTCTAGAGCTTGGATTTTGCAAGTCTTTCTGTGTACACATGGGTGAATATCTGTGATCATACTGTATTGGGGGCGTCTATTTGGAGTGTTGGAATGGATTATTGGTTTATCCCTATAATTATTGAAAAAATAAAAGATAAAGTTGATAAGTTAAAGGACTATTTTGTAAAAAAAACTCTCCATACGTAAGTTGGATTGAGAAACTAGTGATTGGCGCGCGCCCATGCGCGCAGTGTGTTACATGATTAACATTATTTTGTTTTTTTAATTAAGCATCGAAAATTGGTAGAGTATTAGTAATATTAGATAACCACTTATTTATATACAACATATAATATTTTCGAGCAGCGCAGCGAGTCTCGGGTAAACCAAATCAATCTGAATGCATCAAATTGAGGGATGTGACAAGCTCGAAAACGTAAATGGGCAGGTCAAGGATGAGGGACACATCTATATCTATCAGGATGGGAAGAGCAGATATTTGACTATCAGGGCATTCGAGGGGTATCGGGAGTGTTTCAGCCTATAGACGAGCGACGCGTGGCCACATCCATGGGCGGGGCATAAGAACAAGGAGCAGCGACCTGATAACGTGTGAGGACAGAGGCTTTCGGCCAATGGGACACCGACACTTAGCCTTTGAGAGCACGGGTTGATTCAATGAAAACGCAGATGTCTAAATAAGAGAACGTTGATTACATGAAAACTTGGGGATCTAAATGTAAAATGGCTAGCCTTGGGAGCGCGAGTTGATTCCATGAAAACGCAGAGGTCTAAATAAGCGCGGGTTGATTGTATGAAAATACAGGGTTCTAAATGTAAAAATGGCCGTGCCACACGTTGTGTCATTGGACGTTGGATGGCCATCAGACGGACGAAATGTTAAACTCGAGGGTCTAGATAAACGCAGGTTGATTACATGTAAACTCGAGGATCTAAATATAAAATAAGGAGGTCTAAATAAGTGTATGTTGATTACATTCTAACTCGAGGTTCTAAATGTAAAATGACCGGGCCACGTGGTGTATCACTGGACGTTGGATGGCCATCGGATGAACGAAATGTTAAACTCGGGGGTCTAGATAAACACATGTTGATTACTTGAAAACTCGAGGGTCTAAATGTAAAATAGCTAGACTACATGTTGTATCATTTGTCCGGAAATACGAGAGTCTAAACGTAAATAATTGGTGGGATTTGATTTTTTAGAAATACGAGGGTCTAACGTAGAAAAAATAACGACTTATGGCTAACCGTCGAATGGCCATCCGACGGCCGAAAGAATTCGGCCGACGTGGCCACCGCGGCTGGCCTTCCCGCGCCGACGTGGCCACCGCAGCTGGCCTTCCAGGCCGCCTCGAATAACAAGAAGAATGGGACGGTGAGTTGCAAGGAACGTTGCCGGCATGTCACGGTCTTCGCGGGGATTTCGTTGGGACACCGCGCACCAACATCCACCGCCGCACCAGTTACCCAGTTAGCGCCGTCTCCGGTTTGCCGATGATCAGAACGCCGGAGGCGTGAGTTCGATCAGGGTAGAGGGTGCCGAAAAGTACCCCAGAAACCAACCTACCAACACAGCCCACGCTCTGACGCTTTGAAATGCACAAATGAAAAAAAACAGAAGAAGCAGAGACATCGTTCTGCTGGAACATAGCAAGCCTCGTCCCTTGTCCACCCTTGCAGATACTCTGCTGGAGTGATGAAAATGTAATAACAACACCAAAAAAGGTCCTCTGTGCACAAACAAAGAAAAATAAGTGCAATATCAAATGTGTCATTCACACACACTTTCTAGATACGCTAACCTTTCTCCAAGAAGCTCAGAGTACCCAAACCATGTCAGCCTTGTGCTTCAGAAAGAACAACACATGTTATCATAGAATTTCTCTCAAAAACATAAAACGAGATATCAGTGTCTTTCCAATGTGTTCTACCTTTGGTTGCTTGTCCATGCTGTCATGCCTTTTCTCCAGTTTCAGGATGGGCCCTTTGTCTGACATAGGTTGAACCATTTCGTTATTTCTGTTCCGAGAGATCTTCTTAGTGAATAGTTGTAGAGGTCTGTGCAAATTAATCGTCTATTTTCGCCGTTGAGCCAAGAAAAAGCAACAATGTTCATGATATTTTGCAATCTCTTCGCGTAAGTTTCAGGTTGGGCTCTACCGGATAGGTTAAACCGGCCCATGTAGGAGAGAGCCCATTTCCCCATCACTGTTGGGCTAGATTGAACATTTGACCTTCACAGACGGAACGGAGACCAGAGAACGCACACAGCAAATATGACCGTGATGATTTTTTTTTAAAAAAAATCCAATCTACGGAATCCAACAATCACGAGAGTTTGATTTTCAACCCTCACAAAATTGGACATCATAAACCATCTAAGTAGCCGCGCAAATCCTTTAGGCCATATTCCATTAAGCATTCCCACAAGGGGATTGAGAGAAATGGAAGGGAATTGATGTGAATTTTGACAATTTAATCTCTGTCAACCTCCTTCAAAATCCTCCAAATCCCTTGCAACCGAACAAGACCTTAGGTGATTTGGAGTATGGTTTTCTATTTTCTAATTCTTTTTGAAAAAAAGATGGTTATGATTAGAGCTGGATAACGAGCCGAGCCGGCTCGGCTCGGTCCAGCTCGTTAGTATAACGAGCTATCTCGGCTCGGCTTGTTATCCTAGCGAGCTGGAAAGGCAGCTCGGCTCGGCTCGGCTTGGCAGCTCGCTCGAGCCAGCTCATTTAGCTCGCGAGCTGAACAAAATGCACTGCTGCCTTGCTCCGCGCGCGCCCACGAACGCCATCCCGCAGCTCCGCTCGCTCGAGCCCGCACACGCGCGCACAGGATCGGAACTCGCGCAGCCGCTGCCGGGCTTCGGTGTCGAGGTGGAGGAGGTGTGCCGCCGGCCTAGAGAGTCCGCCGCCGCCGCCGCCTGACGTACCTGGCGAGGTGCGGCTTGTCGGGGTCAGCGGCGACGGGGCAACGATGGACGTGGGCGACGAGGAGGAGGAGGATGGGCCGCAGCGGCTGCTGATTTTGGTCACCACCACAAGGTTGGGCGCCGGGGAGCGACGGCGACGCAGGGCCGAGCTGCTGCGCCTGGCGCACACGTTGCTCATGCGCCATCCCGTCGTGTGGGTCGTCGTGGATCCCGCCGCCGACGCACCCGCGACAGCCGAGGTGCTGTTGGGCATGGGCGTATTGCGGGGCACCGACGAGCTTCGACGGGGAGTTTCGATTGGATCTGAGACGTCGGCGTGAGGGAGGAACAGGAGTGGAGTTTCGGTGGGGAACGAACATGATGGATCCTAATGGGCCTTGGGTGGTTGGGTTCTTGAGTCCTGAGAAACATCTGGCTTAGGCTATTATTCACTGGCTTATTAAAAATCTACTCTGGCTCGTTAGGCTCGCGAGCCAGCTCGAACTCGCTTGTTATACAAACGAGCTGAGAAGCCTGCTCGAGCTGGCTCGTTACCGTATCGAGCCGAGCCGAGCGAGCTAACGAGCCTCGAGCATTTTGTCCAGCTCTAGTTACGATGCACTCCAACAAGATTTATAAATTGTATCTACTCTACTGGAGTAAACTAGTTTGACGGTGCACTGGTATATTCCACTACAGTTTTGTTATAAATGCAATTATGCAACGGAGACCACCTCCATCCTTCTTCGTGGCGATCGCGGATCACCTTCTTATCCTCATGGGTCAGCAAAGATTCGGCCGACAAGAAACATGAATGATGCACACCGGACGCGTCGCGACTCGCGACCAGAATGGCGCACATAGCCACGTGCCGGCCCACCACTACACCACACCACGTGGATCCCACGAGAGATTCTGGGAGCTGTGCATTACCGTCTAGTGGCTTGGCCGTACGCCGGAACGACTCACGACGAGGTATAGCTGTTTCCGGCAGCAAGCAACGCTGAGCTGCACGCCACACCAAAGCCATGCAGCCAAAGTGCCAAACCACACCCATCCCCTTTTCTCTCTCGATAGTAGTAAATCGAAGCCTTTGGGAGTGTATGACGACTCCCGAACCCTGTTTTTTCCTTTCCCACAATCCAAACATTGGATAAGACATCCCGTCATATTCCAAACATGGGATAAAACTTATCCCTTCCCTCATAATCATATCCCATTGCCAGCTCTCATATTCAAAAATCCAAATGTGAGCTTAGGAAGTATACCTTAATTCGAGAATTAATTTTGGGTGTAAGCAAATAGATCTCACATAAACAAGGCATATAATTAAGAAAAAAAGAATAAAGAGTACATATCACATTAACGAGGTATATCATTTAGGTTTAGGTATGTTGTACATAGAGGGGCAACACGCGAGGTGTCGTCGAGAAACAGAATCATGTGGTAGCCTAAACTTGAAATAGAATTATGTGGTAGCCTAAACTGATCGTCATCAAGATAAGAGTCACGCATTCCAGTCTACAAAGGGAACAGAGCTGAATGACAACAATCAAATGTGAAGCATCATGCCCACCAAACCTCCTCTCGTTCAAGACCTGCAAAACCCAGTGGAGCAATTAAAAAGTCATTCCAGTGCAAATACCATTTTAAGCACTACAGAACCATTTTGAGTTGTCACCCAAGAGTGTAAAAATAGATTGCCGAGCTGATAATAAGTATCTCAATTCTGTTTTCAAATAAAATCTAAACCTATAATATAAATAATTGTTCATTTCCCGTAGTCCATAGAATGGCAGTGAATTCCACAATCACATTGGCACGCAATGACAACAGAAGCACTTGCCAGGTCAACAAAGACAATCTACCTAAGAACACAGAAGATATATATATGCTGATGTTCGACTTCAACTAAAACCGGATTCAGCGCATATATTACATACTTCATTTTGCATATATGACACGCAATGTTTATCCCTTAAGCAAAGAGATAGATTTGTTTGCAAATTTATTTCAAAAGTTTGTTAATTAGGAGTCAAACAGGCAACACAACAGAAATACAAATGTAAACCAAGCACGTAACACGAAAGATTAAACGTGGTATTGCCAGGTTTTGTCTGCACTGCAAGTGAACCTAAGCAAAAAAAAAAAAAAAGTGCAAGATTTGCAAATGTTACTGTTCCAAAATCAGGAAGATGACTAGCTGCAGGTAGAAAGATATACTTCAACGACTCCCACAAAAAGAATGAAACACTAAACATTTGCTATTATTAGCACTAGAAGACATAATATGGGCATATACTGGATTCAATTGTCAAAATGGCATCCACTGATGTGAGGAATGATTATACTGATAAAGCACTGCTCGCTTAATTACAACAGATTGCATGGCTACTTTGTAAAACTTGAGAGAACAGTAGATTAAGTTTAGACAAAGCAGACAACTGTAATGAAAAATAAAGCAATATGAAAACGTGCTTACCTGTTTTCCAGCCTTGGCCCTTTGGTCTTTCATGTTTATGGCTCCTTTCAAGGACTTCTTGCGGTATATCAGCAGAAAAGATTGGACAACAGGGTTCGAACAACCCCCTAACCTGTAGGCACATGTTAGTTGGTTTGATTTAAAAAACAATTAAGTACAAGAAAATGAGGAATTAACCACAACCTCAAGTATAGAAACCCAAGTTGACTTCAAGGGAAAATATTTGCTTGTGTCTTTAACATCTGATGTGTCACCAGACAGAACCTTTATTGAGGAAGAACAACATTCACCTAAAGAGGAGTCAGTATAACCCCCTTCCAAAACAATCACCATGCTCTTATCAATCTTCAAGAGCTGAATGAGAACACAAAAAAGGGTCAGGTAACAGTGAGAGTTTGAAGATACACATAATAAGTGATAAAGAAATATAAAGTACCTTGTTCAAAGCAGTGGCATAACCCACAGGTGTGAGACAACAATCTCCGAGCTTGTCGCCTTGAGCTGGAAAATGAAATACATTAACAAATCAAGAAAGAACTTGATATCATTCAAAACTGTTCAAAGCAGTGTGCGAAGCAAACTGACCAGCGTCAAACCCCGCTGACGGTAATATAATATCAGGTTGGAAGTCAATAGCCAGTGGCATGACAACATAGTCCATGACAGCGAATAAGTCATCATCATTCACCTGATCTTCAGTACAATTAAATTTGCAGTTAAACCCTTTAGCTTGATCTGATCCAAGACTCTCACTCAAACCAACTCCTTCTTCATCGTTGTTGGGGGAGGCGTAAATTTGAGTAACTCTGCCAATTGTCAATTCTGCAAAGGGTCAAATGAAATACCCCTTCGCGTAAATTCCTCTTTTTTCTTGATGTATGCAGAACTCTGGAAGCTAGTAAAGGGGCGCGATCTTCGCATTCGAAGGCCAGGGAGCAAAGGGGGAGATCCCTCACCCCTTCGCTCCGACCTGGTGGCTATGCGTGGCGGAACAGGGAGGCCCCTTTGTTAGAAGTTAAGGTTATCTATGTAACAGAGTTCCTGAGATGTAGGTACTCGGATAGAGTTTGTTCAGGTGTTGATGGCGTGGGTGGTTGTGTAGAGATAAGATAGATTCAATGTATAGGATCATATCACAACCAACCTAGATCACAACAACCTGCCGGTGTAATCTCTTGAGAGAGTTCTCTCCTATATAAACACGAACCCGTGGCTCTGCCGAGATAGGCAACCACGTTCCTGCCATTTTCACATGGTAATCAGAGCATCTTCTTCCACATACATCTAATCTACACCAAGCCTCTGTCCATGGCGTCGTCTTCCAACATCTTGACGACTATTGGTCATACCATCTCGGAGAAACTTACCCGAGACAATTTCCTGCTATGGAGGGCGCAGATCCTTCCTGCAGTCCGTGGTGCCCAGCTCATGGGCATCCTAGATGGATCGACTCCGGCGCCGTCCGAGAAGCTGATGGTGGAGAAGGCGGACAAGACTGCTGAAGCTGTCCCCAACCCGGAGTACGACAGCTGGCTGCCAAAAGATCAGCAATTGTTGGGCTATCTGCTCAACTCGCTCAGCAAGGACGTCCTGGTTCAGGTCGTCGTCCTCGAGTCCTCCGCTGAAGTCTGGAAGGAACTCGGCAAGATGTTTTCTGCGCATTCCAGAGCGAGGATCACAAACCTACGCATGCAGCTCACCAACCTCAAGAAAGGAAGCATGGCCATGTCAACGTACTTCACCAAGATGACAGCCATGAGAGATGAGCTAGCAGCCGTGGGTAAGATAATAGATGATGATGAGATGGTAACCTTCATCCTGAATGGCCTTGATTTTGATTACAATCCAATTGTTTCCTCCATCCTTGGCCGTTCTGACTCGGTTGGTTTGAGCGATCTCTATGCTCAACTAGTCGCATATGATACACGTTATGAGATGTATCAGGAGCAGCAAGGTGGAGGACAGTATCAGTCTTCTGCAAATTGGACAGGGCGCGGCCGTGGTGATCCTCGCACTCGTGGTGGCAATCGCGGTGGCAACCGTGGTGGTGGCCGCAATGGTCCACCGCGCAACAGCAATCCCAACGCCGGCTCTGGATCCTCCAAGCAGGCTGGACAAAGCTCCAAGCCAAGATGTCAGATCTGCAAGAAATATGGCCATGAAGCTCCGGCCTATTGGTACAGGTATGATGAAGAGGAAGATCAGCAGCAGAACAAATCTGCAGGAGCAGCAACTATGGGCTACGGCGTCGACACAAATTGGTATGTTGACAGTGGTGCCACTGATCATATTACCAGCGAACTCGATAAGATGACGGTTCGTGATCGCTACAACGGCCGTGAGCCAGTGCAAGCTGCAAATGGCACATGTATGAAGATTAGTAACATTGGGCGCACTGTTTTACATACCCCTGTTAGACACCTTCATCTTGATAATATTCTTCATGTTCCAAGCGCACACAAAAATCTTCTATCTGTCCATCGCTTAACCTCTGACAACAACACCTTCCTTGAATTTCATCCAAACTTCTTTCTCATCAAGGATCAGGAAACGAAGGCAGTGCTCCATCGAGGCAGATGCCAAGGTGGTCTGTATCCTCTCAAGTTCTCGGCGTCGGAGGATGCAAGGAAGCACGCCTATGGAGTCAATAAACCATCATCGTCCAGATGGCATAGTCGCTTAGGTCACCCAGCTTTGCTATAGTTGAGCGTGTGATCAGAGACAATAATTTACCGTTTGAGAGTAATAAAAACATTGAGTCTGTCTGTGATTCATGTCAAATGGCCAAGAGCCATCAACTTCCTTATAATTCATCGCATGCCATGTCCAGTTCTCCTCTTGATCTGATTTTTTCGGATGTTTGGGGTCCTGCTTCGCTTTCAGTTGGTCGCAATTCTTATTATGTGAGCTTCATTGATGACTTTAGCAAATATACTTGGATTTACCTTCTGAAAAAGAAGTCTGATGTGTTTCAAGCCTTTCATAATTTCCAGAGTTTTGTTGAAAGGAAATTTAACAAAAAGATTTTAGCTATGCAGACAGACTGGGGAGGGGAATACAAAAAATTGAATTCCTTCTTCCAAAAGGTTGGCATATTTCACCGAGTGTCTTGTCCTCATGCACATCAACAAAACGGTGCTGCCGAGCGCAAGCATCGTCACATTGTTGAGGTGGGATTAGCTCTCCTTGCAAATGCCTCCATGCCACTGAAGTTCTGGGACAAAGCTTTTCTTACTGCCACCTATCTTATAAACCTTCTTCCCACCAAAGTTCTTGATTTTCAAACCCCTGTTCATCGCCTTTTGAATGAGACTCCTGATTATTCCTCTCTACGAACTTTTGGCTGTGCGGTATGGCCTAACCTTCGCCCCTTTAATGCGCGAAAACTTTCCTTCCGCTCCACTCGCTGCGTTTTCTTAGGATATAGCTCCATGCATAAAGGGTTTAAGTGTCTTGAACCAGCCTCCGGCAGGGTATACATCTCTCGTGATGTTGTGTTTGATGAGTCGGTCTTTCCTTTTTCCACCCTTCATCCCAACGCCGGTGCACAGCTTCGCAAAGAGATCCTGCTTCTTCCCCCTCATCTTCTATAGTCTGGGGATGTAGACAGGGCTAACCCATTTGTTACTAATCCTGTTTGTGAGGCTATACCTGTGCAGGATCAGGCAGGTGAAAATTTGGAGCAGAATTCCTCAGATCAGGCGTCAAACCACACGGCTGTGGCGGCTGGAACACACGGCCACAATCTGGCCGCATCAGATCCCGGCGGGCGATCCCAGGATGCTCCTCCGGCGCCGTATCCGTCAGTACGAGGTGCGGAGACCGGAGCTGATCCCCGTTGCATGGGCACCGCTCAGACGCCGCCGCGTGGGGGGGCAGTCCTGACGCCCGCGACGTCGCCCGCGGCGGCCAATCAAAGTGCTCCTGGTGGTGCTGTGCTGCTCCCGACTGGATCTTCTACGCCAGCTTCTGGATCGGGTGCGGCTACACAGGTTCCTTTACTTGCTGCATCTGATGCTTCACCAACCTCTACAGAAACTGCTTCACCACAGAATTTCGTGCCAGATGAACCAGTTCAGAGGGCCAGAACAAGATTGCAAAGTGGCATTGTCAAACCTAAGAAGTTTTATGAGGGAGTTGTGAGGTATGGAAATTTCTGTTCCACAGGAGAACCAGATAGTGTTCAAGAAGCTTTAGGTGACCCAAAGTGGAGACAAGCAATGGAAGATGAATATACTGCACTTCTTCGGAATCAAACCTGGCACTTGGTTTCTCCAAAGGAAGGTAAAAAATTTGATTGATTGTAAATGGGTGTTCAAGATTAAAAAGAAGGCAGATGGAACAATTGATAGGTACAAAGCTCGGTTGGTAGCGAAGGGATTTAAGCAAAGGTATGGAATTGATTATGAGGATACCTTTAGCCCTGTAGTAAAAATTGCTACTGTTCGTCTTGTTCTATCAATTGCAGTATCTAGAGGATGGTGTCTGAGACAGTTAGATGTTCAGAATGCGTTCTTGCATGGTGTTCTGGAAGAAGAGGTGTACATGAAACAACCTCCAGGCTTTGAGAGTGCAGATGCACCACACCATGTGTGCAAGTTGGATAAAGCAATCTATGGATTGAAACAAGCACCAAGGGCCTGGTACTCTAGGTTAAGTTCAAAATTATTGGATCTTGGGTTTAAGACATCAAAATCAGATACTTCTCTTTTTATATATATGAAAGGGGAAGTCACTATTTTTATGTTGATTTATGTGGATGATATAATTGTAACTAGCTCCTCTGCAGAAGCTGTTACAGCGTTGTTGCGTGATCTCAAGCAGGATTTCGCACTTAAGGATCTTGGTGAGCTAAACTATTTCTTGGGTATAGAAGTACAGAAAGCTGCCGATGGATTGCTGTTGTCTCAGAAGAAATATGCAGAAGATATCCTTGCAAGAGTTGGGATGACAAACTGTAAACCCTCAAGCACTCCTTTGTCGGCCACAGAGAAATTGTCGTGTCATGAAGGAGAGTTGCTGAATTCTGAAGACAGCACAAGGTATAGGAGTGTAGTAGGAGCTCTACAATATCTCACTCTTACCAGACCCGACTTGGCCTACTCTGTAAACAAGGTGTGTCAGTTTTTGCATTCTCCTACTACAATCCACTGGACAGCTGTTAAGAGAATTTTAAGATATGTCAAGTTTACTACTGAGTTAGCTCTCAAGATCAGGAAGTCGAGCTCGTTCTTAATCAGTGCCTTTTCTGATGCTGATTGGGCCGGTAGTGTTGATGACAGGCGGTCAACCGGTGGGTTTGCAGTGTTCTTCGGTGATAATCTTGTTTCATGGAGTGCTAGGAAGCAAGCCACTGTGTCAAGGTCCAGTACTGAAGCTGAGTATAAATCCATGGCTAATGCAACAGTAGAAGTTATTTGGCTTGAGTCTTTGTTAGCTGAGCTTGGAATTAATCTGCAGCAAGTTCCATGTTTGTGGTGTGATAACTTGGGAGCAACTTACTTGTCAGCGAATCATGTGTTTCATGCTCGGGCCAAACACATAGAAATTGATTTTCATTTCGTGAGAGAAAGGGTCACAAACAAGCAGCTGCAGATCCGACTCATCCCTTCAGGCGATCAAGTAGCCGATGGATTTACGAAAGCTCTACCGGTGCAGAAGCTTGAGTTCTTCAAAGACAATCTGAATCTTCAGCGTTTAGGAAGTTTCGATTGAGAGGGGCTGTTAGAAGTTAAGGTTATCTATGTAACCGAGTTCCTGAGATGTAGGTACTCGGATAGAGTTTGTTCAGGTGTTGATGGCGTGGGTGGTTGTGTAGAGATAAGATAGATTCAATGTATAGGATCATATCACAACCAACCTAGATCACAACAACCTGCCGGTGTAATCTCTTGAGAGAGTTCTCTCCTATATAAACACGAACCCGTGGCTCTGCTGAGATAGGCAACCACGTTCCTGCCATTTTCACACCCTTCGCACGACCAACAGTATCTGGGTAGCCCGCAGAGACCCCGGGCCCAGAGGACAGAAGGAGGGGAGCACGTGGTGCGCGACGCAGTTGGACCAGCTGTAGCAAGGATTGGCGAGCCACGTGAGGGCTTAGGAATGTACCTAAATACTCCCGAATATGCTAGGAATGTAGTCGTTGAGGGGGTAGATGATGTAAAGAGAGCCCGGCTCGGGCCTATAAATAGCGGGGTGCTCCCCCTCCATGGGAGGAACCATCCTTTTTGTAATGAGGACCGACATGTTATAAACCATTTTGTCCTTGTCCCACTGCACACCTGTCCGTTTTCTCACTCTCTCATTCACTATGTCCCAATTATCCTATTGGATTTCCCCGAAATCCCAACAATCACAAGGAAAAAAATGCATGGTAGCGTAAAAATATAAATAAAACATTCTTATCATCATAAAACATCTCTGATGTCCCTTCTCCGAAATGAACGTCCCAGTCAAATATAAGGATCTTTTTCATATTCTGCATAAGTGAAAAAAATCAAGACCTTGATGATAGATAACACTACAAATACCAAGCAAGGAAATGGAAAATAGAACATTACATGCTCTCTCATCAAGTATTTGACCGCGATTGCAACATTGTTGAAATAACAGAAGCCTCTTTCAGCAGCAAATTTTGCATGGTGTCCAGGAGAGTGAACACAAGCAAATGCATGTCGATGCATTCCACTAGCAACCATTTTTGAAGCCTAATATAAGGAGAACTAAGAATTTATATAAACATTGAATAACACCATTGAACAGACTGAGAATCAAACCTTAATTGCACCGCCTGCTGCTAAAATTATAGCTTTTCTGATCCCAGACCAAAGTACATATCACCATTACCGCTGTTCTTGCAGACAACTTGTTCTCTTATTACACAGATCACATAATCATCATTATGCGCTTCAGTAACATAGGTCAACCGTGCGCGCTCTGAACCATAGATCGTGCATCTACATGAACAGCGGAGTTAACTTCAACATTTTAAAAAGAATACTTTAACGAATTCGCAAATTAGACTAAAAGACTTATCCAGCTAAGTCATCAACTATCATGTCACCAGACTTTGATACAACCATTACTTCACTGGTTCAATGATTCATCGACTAACATGTCATCAGAGTATCCATTGGCTATTATAGGAGTACATCACGCTTGACTTCAGCTGGCCAGACATTTAGCGGCTACTAAAAGTAGCCCAATTAGCGGTAATGGGCTAACTACAGCTATTAGTGGTCAGCAACGTGTAGTAACTAAAGATGCATATCCTAGCGACGACCATTTCCAGCAGCTTTCTAGCTATAGCGGCAACTATAGCCAGAGATTTAAAACCTTGCATTTATGTTTTGTTGCCAAATATATGTCATATTTTTAATTTATAAGTAGTAATCATGAAATTTTTTATTTTTTGGTTTTTGTTATATGTCATATTATTAATTTTTGTGCAGTAAGTTCATGGTTCAACTCTACTCCTACATTTTTGGTTTTTTTCAGAGATGGTGGATATCAAGCCATTAGAAAGTCTTTTTAGATTTTTTTTTGTGGAGAAAAGAGGGTTAATAGAAAGGTGGTTATCCTGAGATATGCAGAGATGCTGTCCCACTTCAAATATGGAATATGGATTCTAGCAATGCAATGGACTTGGATCCTTATGCCAAATAACAATGCTCTTATAAAGTATAACACTTATAGACTATATCGGCCATTGCATAATTGCTATATAACAGTTTTGGTCTATGTTCTAGGTAAATATCTTTTGTCTAGAATGATATTTTAAATGTAAAGCTTTATATGATTTTCTATACTAGTAACCACCTCTTATTGTAGTGCAAATATATAGGTATGAAAGTCCATCCACTTCAAATCATGTTTTTTTTATTTGTAGATGCGATGCAGATAGAGCTACACTCATGGGCGTAGGGATCTGATTAATGTGTATGTGTCCTCAAAAAGAAGCCACGCCGTACTTGGAGACCAATCACACGCAATGTTAGAGAAAACACATATCAAGTGTAACAAAGTTGATCCGACATCTCTATGCCACACAATCGGAGATCAGGGAGAAAAACAATGGAGTTGATGGCGACGTGAGTGTAAGGGCAGATGAGGATGATGAGGAGCAGGCAACTCGATCCGATATTACTAAGTAGGAGAGATGCGCAGCGAGCAGTGGAAGATTAGGGTATGTTGCCTAGGATCAAACCTAAACTCTTTTGTAGTACCATTGGTGGAATTATTGATGTATTATTGAGCCTTATGAGATGATTATTGGTAAGTAGCCTCAGTTCGAGGTAAGACAAGTTCGTATTACAAATGATCCCACAATGTTGTATGTACAAAATTCCACTCTGCAATTCATGACTGGTATGCGAGTGTCTGTAAAAAGAATGGGATGATGATATATGTATATATCTTTTAGAGTCCAAAAAGCTTTACAATCTTCTAAATTCAAGTTGATTTTTGTGAGTTTGTGATCATGATATGGAATCGTTGTAGCGGAATCATTAATGCTTACTCCCGCTCCAATATAAATGATGTTTTGGCTCTTTTAGATACATAGTTTTTACCATGTATCTAGACATAGTGCATATGTAGATTCATAAAAAAAAACTAAGTATCTAGAAAGGCCAAAACATTACTTAATTTGGGACGAAGGGAGTAAACCGGAGCATTATTGATAATATATTACAGGAAGAAGGGGAAAAAGAAAAATTGCACTACATTCTCAAGCCATTGTTCTATGGCTCTATATACTTAGGAAAGTATCGGAAAAAAAATATATAACATCTTCTCTTAAATGGTTGAGTGAAATTTTCAAATATCATTTGGTCATAATTTAAATACAGATTAATAATTACTTAATGTAACACAATTTATATATAGGATTTGCAGGAGCAGTTGACCACACCACCCGCACCTAGAAATTGATTCCCAGGTGCGGGCCTCGCCGCCAAGGCGCCAACCGCATCTGGAAATGGTGGCATTTCCAGGTGCGGTTGGCGGCGAGACCCGCACCTGGAAATCCATTTCCAAGTACAGGCGAACTGCTACAGTTTCACCATCTTTTTATTAGAGCGGGTAACGCTGTTGTCCGCATCTAGAAAAAAATTGTTTCACGCCTATAAATCTTTTTTTAGTCTCAATATGACCTATTAAAGCTTTGTAGGCAACATTTTGGCTCAATATATACTACCGGTACAGTTGGGCTACCAGAACATGGTCCAAACTGTGCACGACGTTTGGCCACGGTCTTTGTCGGCATCGGCTCCCTTTTGACTATGGTGATTTTATTGTTATTTTTTTATGATTTTGCAAAAACAACGTTTGGGTGACAGAATTTACAATTCTATCATCTAATCGTCATTTGAACTGGCTGTCGCCGTGTCATACGGCGGCAAGATGGGCTAGAAAAAGCGCCATTTAAATTAGCTGTTGAATTAAAAAAAAGATTTTCGCGTCGGCTAGGCAACCTAACCGCCAAACGATCCGGCGTAGGTGTTGGCACCTGGGCCTAACCCACCTAACCGCCAGATGGATCGGTGGCAGGGGGCGGCGGGGGCCTTCCGCGCCATTAGATCTGGCGGGAAGGCTATGCGCCGTTGGATCGACGACGGCAAGCCGCTACCGCCGAATGGTACGACGGTTAGTTCCCCCAACCCTATAAAACCCCAAAATTAGGTGTAAATCTCATTCTAAATCAGTAAAAAGAAAAACTAGGTTTAGAGAGAGGAAGTGAGGGAGAGGGTGATTTAGCGGCGAAGCCCTGCCGATTCTGCACGTCGGTTTCAGGTAAAATCCGAACTCGTAGTTGTAACTTCAATTTCGTAGTTGTATTAGCTTGTAGTTATTTTAGTACTTAGTTTAGACATTTTAATATTGTAGTATTATTTTAGAGTTAGTGATATTAGAGATAGTTACTGAAATTAGTTTTAGTGATATTAGTTTTAGTGATATTAGATTTACTGATATTAGAATTGATATTAGAGTTAGTAATATTAGATATATTGATATTAGATGTAGTGATATTAAAGTTAGTTATATTAGATAGGGATATTACACTTAGTTAGTGATATTTAAGTCAGCGATATTAGAGATGTTGGAATTAGATCTAGTGTTGTACTAGATGGCTACATATTAGTATATGACATTTATGCATATATCTTTTTATGAGTAGAAAGTCATATTAATTCTTTAAATTGTCTTTTTTCTGGTGTTAGGCCTGTCTGAACCCTTATGGTTCCAATTGTACTATGGATTAGGGGAAGTTAGATATGGGCCTCAAGGGGTAGATCTGTCAGAATTTAGTTCTACCACAAAAAAATATCTAGAGCAGCTTAGAGAAATTGGGTTTCAATAAGAAAGTGGCTTTATCATTCATTTGGACTTGATGAGAAGCAACATGACCTATCTGTGATGGCAGTGATGAACAGAAGTCCAACTCCGTATTGGGAACTTATCCCGCTTGAAGGAACCCAGAACTGGAGGTCATTTGTGACACTTGGTACCTTGCACGATATGCCGCTGGTGTTGCTTGTCCGAGCCTTCCATAAGGTGGGTCCAGTAGTGAAGTGCACGAAGAAGTTGAAGATGCTGCATAGAAAAACCTTGAAGATGCTACGCAGGAGGAAGGTGAAAAAGTGAAAGAAGGGTTAGCCGGAGAAGATTACGATGCACTCTGTGAACCATCGGTAGAGCTTGATGAAGCCAAAAATTTCCCTGAGATGGTTTTGGGGGCAGAGAGGGAGGACGGAGAGCACGAACATTACATGGAGGAGGACTCGTCGGATGATGACGATGACGAGGAGGTGCAAGTGCCAAGAAACTGGGACAACTATGATTTCTCACAGCTTATGGTAAATGAAGGCGAACAAGTCTCCTGGGAGTACAAGTGCAACGAGGTTTGCTTCGGTTCGTGCTACAAGACTGTAGAAGAAATGAAGGATGTAATAAAACAATGGTCCACTTTACGTTTGCAAAGGGAGTTCAGGGTAGTGAAGAGCAGCAGACATGTCTATGACATATGCTGTGCTACCACAGCCGAGCGGCGGTTTTTCCCCTGTGAAAAACCGTCGGTTCATTTGAGAATTTAATAAACCGACGCTTCGAAGGACGGTTAAACCTAACCGTCGTGCTGTCCGGCGGGTGGTTTTAACCGGCGTTTCATTTGGAGGTTAGACTCCTTACCGCTGTTTCATATGGCGACCGCAAATTGCAAATTCTGTCACCCAAACGTTGTTTCATCAGTATTAAATAACTAATCAAAAAATAAAAAAAAAAATCGACTATGGTTCGCCGCTACACGGGGCGGGCTGGCGTAGTGACCAAGAACCGGCCTGCCAACAACATCACTGGGGGCTCAGCCCACTCTCCAAAACAGCGGCCCAACCCGCTGTCCAGTCGCTGCCCCCGCGCGCGGCGTGCAGCCGAAACGTGCCGATTCCCAAAGGCAGGCCGATCGGAGCGCGCGACGAGCCCACGCTCAGACGCTTGTCCGATCCGGCGTCGCGGTCGCCGGAGCCGCGCCCCGCGCCCACGAGCGAGCTGGCCGCACGCGGGCGGAATCGCGGCAGGTACGGCCCTCGCGCACGGCAGCCGGCGGCACGGACGCCTCCTCCGTCCTCGGGCAGGTACAAGGGCAGCGGCGCCTAGCCTTGTCCCGCAACCGTGGCGACACGGCCGACACCGGCAGAATATACCAAGTCGTTTGTTTTATTGCCCGCGTCGGTTGTCCACATCGTCACATCCGTGGCAGCCGTGGAGTGAACAGGACTTTCACGGTGCGTGGCGGCCAGTCGCGAGCTTGTTTTCAGGCCATGAATAGTCGCAAGTTGGGCCGCCGGAATGATTCCGCTTGGCAAGTGTTCGAGGAAATGAGCTCATCACCTTTCGAGATCGAGGATGAAAATTGAAAAAAATCTTGTGTCTAGTTGTGAGGTTGTGACGCGGCACATATACGCATTTTCCCCATGTTCTCCCTACGGTCTATTTCCTTTGTTACAAACACTACAAGTTATGTAGTTTCGTTCTAAATCAAACTTTTATGAACTTTAACCAAACTTAAATAAAAATATATTAGCATCTGCAGTATCAGATCAGTTTTGATAACGTTTTGAAACAAAAGAGAGTATTATGCATTAAGGCCTTGTTTAGTTGGTGAAGTTGGTTGAATTTTCTGTAGAAAAAGTGCATTGGGAAGCGTGTCGCAGAGAGAGGGCATGTTTTCCAATACGTTACTTTTGATTGAATTGCAAAAACTAAACAAGGCCTAAGCACCAATCTGCCTATAACATTTGCCCAAGGAATTATAGCAAGCAAACCGATGATTTGCATATGAGGACGCGCGGGCGTGGGATGGCCAAAGGCACGAGAACGTATGACGCGTAGTACATGCATAAACTGTCAAATGTTTTGATCTTTTAACACAAACAACACCCGCATTTAGCAGCGTTTAGTAGCATCATGAAGCATCCAACCAAAAGCAACCGAACCCAACACAGCCAAGCTCTTCGCATCACACCCTGCACACACAGGAGCAGCAGCCAGCAGCTCATCTGCTCGCAACAAACACAGCCCACTGTCACCGCACTGTGCGCCATGAATGGGTGGGGCGCTGCGCCACCACCCAGGCAGAATTTCCAGCCATCCAGCCCGGCAGCGTGGCAGATTCCACATCCTATCATCCCAATCGCTGGCTGGCTGGTTCCGTCCGTGGGGGCCTCCCCTCCAGCTCTTTTCAGTTCTGAACACAATAAAAACCCGGCCGATGCCGATGCACAAGCACAGCACAGCCGTGACGACGCACGCTGCAGCGACATGCTGTGCTCCGGCAGTAGAGGCGTCAGTTATGTGTGTGCGCCCCCTGTGCTGAGCTGTGCTCCCGCATGTTCGCCGATCAGATGGAAAGCTTTGCTCTTATGTGCAACTGGGCCAGCAGCCTCTGCTCGTCACATTTGAAACCCGTCCTGCGACGGCCTGATGCTCAAGTCCTGCGACCCCAACGACGGGTACGCCAGCTGCGCAACGTCACTGAATGACCCATTCAATGCGTGGGGCATCTGCTGGACAAATCGGAAATGGAAAGTTAGCCTTTAGCCAGCTTTGTTACTTGTGACGAGAGTTGCTAGTTCAAATTGTAGGAATATTGGTGTCACGAGTTTGCTCATGAACACAGCCTAGCATTGGAGTAGGAGAACCTTTGTGTTTGAGGAATCTTTGGATTGTCTATAATCTACTAGACTACTAGTATATATTACAAAGAAGGTACTGTATGTAGGTGTTGAGATAATTTATTGAATATGCAATGGTTGTTGACTGTCGAGGTTCAATCTTTGGGGGGAAATTATGTTGCTACATGATAGCTTAAGCTATTGGATATGTCAACTGCTAGCTGAATACTAATAAAGTGAATACTGTTGGCTATGTTGATAATTTTATTTTTTTAAAAAGAATAGAGTATGATGTGTACAATTATTTTTGAGAAGATGCTAACCTGAGATCCGTCTTTTGCACTTAGCTGTGCCTGTATGATTCTCCTGAACACGTCCGGATTGGCCATGCCAGCAGCACCCCCTTGAATCAGGCCTGGTTGAGATAGCTGTAGTTGTGGGTGCATCATGTCTGGGGACAATCCGAGGGAAGATGAAGGGACACCAGGGAAGCGAAGAAGCTGATGATACGAGAAGAAAATAATGGCTCTGTTAGATTCTCATATGTAGAATTAACAAAGGCGAACGAGATTGCAAGAAGTGTCATACATCTTTCGACAGGAGGCCTTCTATGTTGAGGTCAAGCCTTGGGTTTACTGTTGCCAGCTTCATCGATAAGAACTGCGAGATAAAAGATGAGCTCAGTATCTCGCTGTTTTCCATCAATAAACAACCGCAGTTACAGAAAATACTATTCATATTCAGGCCTAGCTAAACTCGTAATTATTTCAGAGAAAGTTGCGCATATTTTTGGCATACTGGGGGGATGGATTATCACCTCAACTTGTCTTTGCAGGGACTGAACATAGTTGATGATCTCATCAAGCATTACCGCCTTCCCAGTGACCTGAATTCAGTTCATGAAACATAAAGATGTTACATTTGTTATGAAAATAGACAGTAATGCCCACACCTTCGTTTCTCCAGAAAGACTTACTTTGCTGCAACCGGGAACAAGGTCCTGAAGAAGCTTCATCCTCTCGCTAATCTTCTCCCTTCTCAACTGCAGAAAAGATGCAGCAATCAGAGTTTTCAGGACCAGTCATGTCAAATTATTTCAGAGCGCATCCAAAGTTGCACAACACCAAACGGTAAACACTGGACACGCCCACTTGGTGTATCGAATACGTACCCTTTCTGCCAGGCTGTGGCTGTTGGTCGCCTGTCCGCGCCGAGCTCGGACATGAATGTAGTCTTCCTTCTGTGACTCGGAGGTCTCTTTCGCTCCCTTCCCTTTCGACTTGCCGGTGGTTGTTGCCGGGCTGCTCTCCTCGCCTTTGTCCTTGCTGTGCACGCTCTCGTTTGCTGAATCCGCAGGCAGGTTGGAGGACTGGACCTGATCGCCTCCCATCACCTTTCATCAGACAAAACACACAGAGATCAGAGATGCATCCACCCATTTAATATCAAATTCATGTACCAGTTAACTTGGCTACCCGGCAGACTTTTCAAACGAAAGCAGGAAAAGTTTCAGACACGAGCAGCAAGAACAGTGCTCACCTCGTTAGGCCTTCTCCTCTTCTTGGAGTCCGACGTCCCTTTGGACGAGCAGTCCCCACCGGCTGCCTCCGAGCTCGGCACCCCGTCGTGGCCGTTCCGGCCGAGCTCCGGCTCGGGCTTCTCGTTCCCATCCTTCCTCTGGTGATCCAAGAGCGCCTCCGAGGAGCCACTGAACGCGCTGTTCATGGTCTGATCAGCCGCACCGAACCCGGCGCCGGCGCCCATCACACCACCGCTGCCGCCGAAGCAGGACGCCCGCGCGGCGCGCTCGATGAAGCCGGAGTCGACGGGGAAATGGCCGAGGCCCTGCGGGAGGAACCCGGGCACCGGCGCCAAGAATCCGCCGCCGCCCCGCGCGGCGGACATGGCGCCGCCGACGTCGGAGAGCGCCATGGCCTGGGAGGTGGACGCCCACAGACCGGCGGACGCGAAGGCGCTGTCCATCATGGCACCCTGGTGGTGGTGGTGCTGCTGCTGCGCCGGCGGGCACGCGAAGGCGGCGGCGCTGAATTGGTTCTGCCACTCCACGGGAATGCCGGAGGACGCCGCGTTGCCCTCCATCCCTTTCTCGCAGCTCTCGTTCATGTCCATGGATCGATCTTGCCGGCGCTCCCACCGCTCTCGCGCGCGAAACCGCAGTGCGCAGTAGGCGAGTGAGTAGAGTGCCCGAGCTAGCAGCTAGCACAGAAGGGCTTGCTCACCGATGATCAATGGACGAATGGGAGACGAGAGAAAGGCTAGAGGCTAGAGAAGAAGAAGAGCTGGCTCCACCATTGGGCAGAGCTGCATAGGCAGGCAATATGATAGCCGGGGCGAGCACGCAAGCAAGAAGCTCTCGTCACGGCCTATGGCAGGAAAAGGAAAGATGCCCAGCCACTGGAGATTCTGATGCTCTCTGTTCCGGCGAGGAGGCATAGGAAGAAGAGCTACGAAAGAGGGGAGAGCCTAGACTATATAGGAGAGAGAAAGAGAGCGAGTTGTAGGCAAAGGCTTGTCAGACTTATAGGGCTACTAGCACTTGTTCACTAGCTCTTGTAGTTTCACCAGTAGTGGCGTGGTACACGGCGAGCCACAGCCACAGGGATCGATCGATCGATCGATCACAGACTCCTTCCTCCTCCTAATCACCACCATGGCCATGGCCGGCCTTGTTTAACCCTTGATGGAGCTTATTTTTTTAAGTGCCCATGGCGGCCTCGCCTTTATCTTTGTTAACAGCCCTTTAATCATGCTGTTTACCTTTGCTTTTGTTTACTTACTCCATACACTACACTAGCAGAGAGCAAGCGTAAAGAGGAAGGGGAGCCAAGCTGAGGCTGGGCCGATCGAGAGAGCTCTTCATTCATTCACAGCTAGCGTCGCAACGAGGAGAGGAGGAGCAATGGATGGAGCATTGCATTGCCATCCCCGGCATCCCTGACAGTGCCAACCCTCACGGGGCATTAGTTTATGGGCGCCAACCGCTCGCTTTCCTCAAGGCGCCTGGCTGTAAATTATGCTGCCCGAATCATTATTTGACTGTTGCGGTTTTTTTTAATGGCCGGCACGGGCAATTATTTACACGCCCTTCGTGATCGGCATGATTAGTTTTGTTGAAGAAAATGGTGGTCAACATTAGCAGAGGGGGTGCCGATCGAGGCATTAGCTAGCTACTTACCCCAACAGCAAAGCAAACCTCCTTTCGTTTCACCCGCCGCCACCCATACAAAATTCCTTCCCCATTTTCCTCCTCTCCAACCTTCAGCCCTCCCCATCAATTTATCTGTGAATGCAAGCAGGGGTTTGAGTTTGATATGCCATAAAAAATCAGCAGGAAATTAAGGGCATGTAGCAAAATTAAAGGCAGGGCTAGAGCCTTACTAGTAAAGCTTTAACTAGTGCAAGCTCCAGGCAGCTGAAAGCCTGAAAGAGATGCGGTTTCAGGGTTCAGATTCTCCTAATCTCAATCTTTCCCTGCGGCAAATAAACAAGCTGAAAACTATTCGTTAGCCTCGGGGAGCGCGCGTGCGCGCTCGAATCTAGCTTTAGATTAGTTAAAGCCACCCCACCCATGCAATACTTTTATTCACTCCAAACACGCTTTTGCCCCCCCTCATTAAGCTTTTAAATTCGGGGTTTCTGAAGAAAAGCACCAGGAACCCTTGCAAATCTACTACCTCCGTGCTCGCTGAAACACTGCGAGAAGTGGCCTGCAAGTTACTAGTTATTCCCCTGCCCCCGCTTTACCTTTCTTTCAGCACCAGCACAGCTGCAGCGTCATCGTCGCCGTCCTCCATCTCGTCGCAGCACAGCTGCCCTTTTTTCTCCTTCCTGCATCTGCCTGCCAACCATTAGTGGCGCCCTCGCTAAGCTGCTCGCTCTTAAAGCGGTAGCAGGGAAAGCAAACGAAACCGAATCTTGGGGGAAATGTAAACTAAGAACTGCAAAGGATACGACTTCAAACTCCCCGGAGGATGGGGATGGACCATGGGCTGGAGCTGGACCACGGCCCGGCTACGTGGATAACAAGCCTCGGTAGATTCCTAGCCACGGCCAGCCGGCCACCCAGCTTTCTTGACCTCGCCGGGGAGGAGACCGTAGCCTTGCCCGGTAGGGGCTCGCCCTACGCGTCGCCTTCGCGAGCCACGACCAGCTGCCGCGCTCCTTTCGCCCGGTCCCGTGCACGGCAGCGGCGGCCGGCCTCGGCGCGGCGCATTCACCCGTGCCGCTCCCGGCCGGGCTCGGCTCGTGCAGTCATTGAGGGATGGGGGAATGGACCCGACCATCCGCCAGATTATCTTCTCGCGCATCATTATGCTCGCAAGAAAGGTTGCCACAGATCTGTGTCTTCTTTCCCAATCATTGCCGTGCATATTCATGTGTACCATATGCCCGGGCCTTCACATCGCCTGCAGAACAAACCGGATAATGCGAGGGCAGGATGATATCAGCTCGGAGCTCAGAGTTTGCTGGATGCTGGCAACAGGAGCTGAGGACGAGCTCGACAATAAGAGAGAGCATCATATTGATGAGACTCTCTTTTTTCCCTTCACTCTCTCTGCAGGAGAAAACAAGAAAATAATAGTTAGAGGGCACACAATATTCATATTGATGAGACTTCCTGTGTTGTTAGGGTCCTACCTGTCGGCAACGGGCCATCAGGGGCTAATGAGGTCAGAGGATTCCTGCAAACAAAACAGCTCCAAGAAATAGCAGCCAAAGAACTCAAAGTAAACAAATGGAGCAATGCCTGCATGGGATTAGCTGGCAATCGTCTCTTTTGGGGTAGTAAGTCTAAAGGTAAAAAAACACAACCCATGTTATATGAAGATAAGATTATCGACATCGGATTCGTTCATCGCGCAGACCCTGCTCCCTGTGTAGACTGTCCTCCTGCTTAACAGCTTCAGAGCGGTTCCTTTTCTTCCCTGCAATAAGCTGCGATGGTACCCTTCAAAACTTGGGAATCATCAGAAGAACATCCCGACAAATGATTACAGGTTTTGAATCAGAATATAAACGTTAATAATCTAAAGATCCAGAGGAGAACAGAAAGGGTTCTGATAGAGACAGGCTAAGCTTCTTCAAAGTAAAACAGAATGATCAGACCAAATCCACCACGCCTACCATAATTTGTACATGCTTCAAAAGTTTGTGCATACAGTTACTGGAGAGATGCATCGATAAGCAAAAGAACACAAAAGCAGTCCTAATGGGATCATTACCAAGAATGAATGATGAGAGCTGAACATGGATGATTCGATTGCAGTACAAGCTAGCCCATAATATCTGAACATCGCGAGTACACACACCGTGTGCTAATTCAGCATTCCATTCCCATGTGCTTAGGGGTACAGGATCTCTAATTGTGCTTAGGAAAGCGTATGCCGCACCTTTCTGAAAACCATAAACAAAGCACAGTCCGTGGCAAAGCCAGCTGCACGCGAGATGCAACTGAGTATATTTTTGGTAAAGGTCTATGTTAGGTGTAACCTTGGGGGGTTATGATCATCTGAACCGAGACTCGGAAATTACTCGTTATTCTAAACCCTAATTATGCATTATGTCGTACGCTAATGGTCTTATTATACTCCTAGAGTAGTGATTAGAGCTGTAAGCTAGAGATTAAACTGCAAAATACATATCTGGGGAACACTAAAGAACAATCCCCGAGGGAGAAAATAAACTAATCGAGTTGATAAGGGCAGCAGCCTGCTTATTTTGTCAAGGCCAACCTGTTAATGATTGGCAGGGAGCTAGGGCAATTCGACTGTATATCATATAACATTATGTGCGTGTGCATCTGTGTATGCGTGCGTGTGTTTGTTGCCTTGTGTGTGAAGAAAAAAAAGGTTCAGACACAATGCACCAGATCTGGGCACTCACTCACTATAGTAGTATTGCTTTTTGGGTGCCTGTTTCAATGTATCAAATAACAAGAGTGCAAATTATTCAGCTGAACAAGTGCTGTTGTCCATGAAAATTCACGTAGCACTACCAAGTATGCTTGGTCTTCTCTAGTAAGTCTACAGATATTTTGTTTTGAATGGAACAGTGTCACATATCATATCCAATTTATGGCCCTCTGGGTTCAGTGCTACATTTAAAGCCATTGAAAACATCAATACTTCCTCCTTATCTTGATGGCTAAACAGAGAAAAAGAAAGAACAGCACATATGTTCAAATTTGACAGCATCCGAGCTTGCAAATGCCTGTTAAGCGTGCATTTGCATAAAAGGTGTCCCTTCGTCTTTATGTTCAAAGACCCCTACATCCACCAGGCAGTAATAACAACAGCACGGTGGAAGTGATTACTCCACCCAACATTGTTGATCTATGTTCATATCACAAATAACAGTCTTTACTTTTGCTCAATTTAATAACTGCTCTAATTTCTTGTGCAGAACGCTTCGTGTCTCTCTCAAGTCTCAAGATCCAACAGGGCAGCAAGTGAAATATAGAACTAGCCATATTGGAGGTAATTGGCGTCCCAGAAATGTAACATTCTCTAGCACATATTCATTAAAAAATTCTAGCACATGGATTTCACAGTTAAGGAAGAAGAAAATAGCATGTCCTTGTATATATTGAGTCTTTTCCAAAGCATGTGAAAGGTGTAACCATGGGACAGCTAACCCACTTTGCTCCTGCGCTTTAAAATCATTGATCTTTGTGGCCTCAGGTTTCTTCCGCAGTAAGATCATGTAGGCCTGGTTAAGCAGGTATAAACTGCGACCATCCAGCGACCAAAGCGCATGAAATGCTGCCATTACTTCCATGCGGATTGTGTTCCAGGAGACCTTGTAGAAAAGGCCTGTGAAACCGTCAGGACCAGGTGCCCTATCTGGTGGCAAGTCAGCGACGGTTGCCTTGATCTCGTCCTCACTGAAGCAGAAATCCAGTCCCTCCAAATGCAGTTGTGGGAGGCCGAGTTCTTCAAGGTTCAGGTTTGCAGAGCACTGAGATCGCTCGCCCAGGACCTGTTGAAAGTGTGCTGTAATGGCCCCAATTTTCTCATCTTCATCCACATAAATGACATCATTCAATTGGATGGTTGCGATGTTATTCTTCCTTTTGCGATGGCAAGCCTGTAAGTGAAAGAACCTTGTATTGGCGTCTCCTTCAGCAAGGAAGGTAACTCGTGAACGCTGCCTCATGATTGTGCGAAGCATGGATGCTAGCCCCAGGCATTTCATTTTCATCCGTCTCCTCAGGCGCAGCTCTCTTGGTGACAGTTCCCTGTGCTCCATAGCCATGTCAAAACGTAGCACAATTTCCTTAGCAATGGCGAGTTGCAGCCTGACGCCGCCAACATGTTTGGCGCTCCATTTACGCAGAGCCAGAGCTGTTGCTCTCAACTTGTGATCCAGGATTCGAAACGGATCAGAGCCCGGGGGCGCCGGAGCCTCCCAGGCCTCCTTCACCACCTCGTGATAGCCGGCAATTTTTGGCCATATAGTTTCAAACTGGAAGCGCCTAAAGGTGCAAAGAGCCGAGCTCGTCCGTAGCAGAAGCGGCGCATGATCCGAGCATTCTGAGGATAAGGCGTGAAGACTGTAGTTCGGAAAATCCTCGAGCCAATCATCAGAGACAAAGAAACGATCCAGGCGTTCAAGGGTCGGTGACTGACGTTCATTGCTCCAAGTGTATCGGCGGTTCTGAAGGGCAAGCTCCTGCAGATCGGTGTCATCCAGGAATCTTCGAAAACGGCCCATCATTCGCCTATCTAGCGTGCCGTTGTTCTTGTCAGTCGCTTGGTAAATTAAGTTAAAGTCTCCACAAAGCATCCATGGGCCATGACAACAAGTTCGGATATCCCTGAGCTCCTGCAAGAACGCGACCTTGGCCTCATCTGTGTGTGGCCCGTAAACACAGGTGAGCCACCACGACACGGACTGATCATGTCGCAACGCGATCCGCACAGAGACCGACCTTTCTTTCACCAGCGTAGAAGAACTAACCCAAACATCAGTACGCCAAGCAAGCAAGATGCCCCCAGCTGTATGCACAGCAGGCAAGCAGACATACTCAAACCCGTAGCCCAAACTATCCATTACTAGAGCATCATTACATGCATCAAGCTTAGTCTCTTGCAGTGAAATTAAGGTGGCGCGCTCCTGGGCGACCAGAACGCGTACAGCATTGCGACGAGCGCGGCCGTTAAGACCACGAACATTCCATACTAGAAAGTTATGCGCTTCCATGGAGCAACAATGTCGCGACCGTTGAGGAAAGCAGAGCTCAAAGCTCTGACAACTGATCCTCCAGTGAGAGCTCTGGGCCCTGGCGAGGAATAAGATCGTCCAAAGCATCACACTGTGAGTCCGAAACATGTTCCTTGAAAAGCTGCACGTACTGGTGAAACGTCTCAGCATCCGGTGGAGCGTCGTTTGCCGGGGTTGAGCTGGTCAGACGGAGTTTTTTCATCATCACGTTCTGTGCCTGGACCACAGGTTTGGTTGCCCGGAATCTGGATTTCTTCGCGAGCCGTTCACTCCTTCGAAGCGGTGTAACAGAACGGGCAGATCTTGCCCGTGGGCGTCGAGGGCGTGGTGCGACCGAGAGCGCTGGTGGAGAGCGCTCCATTGTCACTGCACGTGCGAACCTATCAGCGACTTCACGAACCAGCGAAGACGCGTCAGCGGGGATGGGTAACGGGGAGATCCCAGCTCGGAAGGAGCGTACGGGTTGGTCCGGTGTGAGGGACCGACACCGTGTAAACTCCACGCCTTCGTCCATCCCAGCCACCTCCAGGTCGACCCCGACCAAGCCAGTGGAGTCCAGTTCCGCCCCCAGGCAATCTCCCCGTGCCGCTCGTATCTGGGCAGCTTCAACCAACATAGGGTCTTGCCCCGATTCTGGGCCACTTTCCCCAGAAGAGGTCCAAGGGACCTCTTCCAGCTCCGGCCGAGACGAGAGTTCCTCCCGAAGCGGCCCCGTGCCAAAACACCTATCAGCTTCCACGCACATCGGGTCCGAGCGATCGAGGTCCTGGATCAGAGACCTGCCGGTGTCCAGTAAACACAGCAGCTCTGCAACCGAAGGTCCCACAGGCCGCATAGGACATTCAGGCACGATAGGGGCAGCACTCGACAGAGGGGGGTGAAGTATCTTTGCTCGACCTCCTGAGTGCCGGCCGAAGCGCAAAGGCCCGGATAGCGACCATGCACGTTCGCAAGCCGGAGAGGGGGTAGCGCCAAGATTGGTGGGGCCACCCTTTGGCGCGCCATCGCCGGACGTACCACCGCCAGACGGTCCACCTCCGTTGCCACCATTGCCACCGTTGCCATCGGCGCGCCCAAGTCCAAGAACAGTACGACGCGGCCACGGCTTGGAACGGCAGCCCTGTCGGAATCCAGGATAATCGTCATCAGAGTCAGTCGACCCCCCATCCGGCCCGGCCCCCGGTTCCTCATCCGAATCCGAGGGATCATTCCAGTCAATCACCTCCAGTATCGTGATTTCGACCCGATAGCGCATCGTTGGCAGCCTGTGCAACATGATCTCTTCTGGCCTCAGGCACATGACAGGGTCACCCTCACGATTCACAGGTTCAGGTATAGCAATGATGACTTCATTAGGTATGAGATCCGGATCAGAACACCATGTGACGACCTCGTACACACGGTGATCACCAGCAGCGACCGTCCCAGGGAGAGGGTGTAACTCAGCACACACAGTCCCCAGGATGACTTGAGCGACCTCAACGGATCGTGCATGAGAAGGAACACCACGAAGCTCTACCCTGGCTTGGAAGACCATGTCACCTGAGCAAGCCCTGGATTGGCGACGCCAGGGACGAAAACGGAGCACAAGGTCCGCCACTGGCAAAGGTGGGGCATGAAGGACCCTTTCCAGTGTCTGCCTATGAGAAAAGACGATGAGAAAATCCTCTGGATGGTAGCGATGCAGAGAGAACTCCGACCGGTCCAGCTGATAATTTTCAACCAAAAAGTGTCTGATCTGTGGAAGAGTAACAGCTGGCCTGGTACCAACGACCAAAGCGACCAAAGCGAGCGACGACAACGTATCATCACGGGCCTGTATTTCAGCTGACCGGGGGACTACTCTCATTTCCAGTCGAGGTCGGCGAGCTGGGTGTCCGCGAGGATAATCCGGCGGCGGTGATGGCGGGGGTGGCGTGCGGTCAGGGGACGCAGCACAGGGAGTTGGCGGCCCCGAGTACTCTCGAGGCGTGGATGAAGATCTCGCCGAAGTGGTTGACGCCGAAGCCGCCGAGTGCCGAGCACCGCCACCACAGCACCACCGAGTACCGAAGTGGCGCGCAGAGGGGGCATCAGAGGAAACGCCCTGACGACGCACCGGCCGACCACGAGATTGCCGATGCGCCTCCACGACGACAGGTCGGGGGCGGCTACGCTTGCAGTTGCGAGCGGCATGCCCCACCTCCATACAGCGCAGACAACGGGAGGGGGCAGTACATCTGGCCGCGACGTGGAACGGGGAGAAACAGTTGAAGCAGAGGCCGACCAAATCCGCCGGAACAGGCCGTCGGACGCGCGGAGGAGGACGAGGCCGTGTCCTCCGCCGCAAGCGACGGCGGTTAACCACCAGCTCAAAGCCATCTTCATCCAATTGGTGACGCGCCCGATTGGGGGGCTCTTCCACGAGCTGGTGGCGCGACCGGTGGACAGGCGGGGCCGGACGACCGGGCCCCGGCGACCGAGGACGGGTGGGCGGCGGAGAAGCCCTCCCAGGAGGGGCACGGCGAGCATCCGCCATGAATCCCCCCGGAGCTGGTTGCATCGGCTGCGCAGCCCGGGAGCGAGCAGGAGCCGGTAGTACAGCCTTCCCTTTACCTTTGTCCGGGCACGCCTCGACCCGGGGAGTGGACCACAACAGCTCCTCCTCTTCGTCGTCGTCGTCATCCGAATCCGAGAAGCAAAGGCCCGCCGGGGACCCCCCGCCCAGCCGAGAGGGGCCAGCGATAGCGACCCGCGCTGGCGAGAAAGGGGGGGCGTCGGGGTTGAGGTCACCAGATCTGGCCACAGTAGGGTTGGTGGTCCCAGATCCGGACGCGGGGGCGCCCACCGCAGGTCGAGCAGGTGGCGTCGAATCCCCAGGACGATGGTCCGACGATGGGGACGTCATGGTGGCAAGAAGGGAAGGGGGACCACGGCCGGGCCCCGAGCGATTCGAATCGGGTGAGCGCCTGGCGGACCGAGCGAGGTGTACGCCGGGGCCGGAGGAGCCGCCGGCGGGTAGGCAACGGACTGTAGGCGGGGGGGGGGGGTGGGGTATCGAAGCTGGACGCCGGGGCCGGGGTGGCCGCCGGCGGCGGGGTGTGGAGTTCGCTCTCTCACCTAGAGAGAGAAACTAGAGAGAGAGCCCCAGTGTAGCCGCTCCTCATAATTGGGTTCCAACACAAAATGAAGCTCTACTTCTTAAGAATTTGCATAAATTCTTCAACCATGCTGACATCCCTTGGGTGAAACTTATTTGGGAGAAATACTATCCTAATGGCAAGTTGCCTAATCACACCAAAAAGGGATCATTTTGGTGGCGTGATATGCTGAAACTTTTGGATACTTACAAGGGGATAGCCATGGTTCAGCTACAGGATGGCAAAACATGTCTGTTTTGGGATGACTTATGGGCTGGTAGAGTACCCAAGCAAGCATTTCCAGAATTATATTCGTTTGCTCAACATAAAGGAATTTCAGTACATCAGGCGAAATCATCTCAGCATCTCCATCAGCTGTTCCATGTTCCTCTCTCTGAGATTGCTTTTCAACAGCTCTTACAGCTCCAACAGTCTGTACATGAGTTGCCCCTCACCACTGCTTTTGATCAGTGGACCTACATTTGGAATTCACCCATGTTTTCCTCATCTAAAGCTTACAGAGCATTGAGGGGGCGCCGGGACACTGATCACTCATTCAAATGGCTGTGGAAGACATCTTGTCAGCCTAAACATAAGGTTTTCTTCTGGCTTCTGTTGCAGGACAGATTAAGCACGCGAGGGCTGCTTCGTCGTCGAAATATGGAACTTCCATCTTATAATTGTGTGTTTTGTCATACTGACATGGAAGAAACACTACATCACTTGTTCTTTGGATGTGGATTTGCGCAAGCTTGCTGGGGCCTTCTGCATTTGGAGGTTGATGCTTCTCTCAGTGTTTTTCAGATCTTGGCAACCCTCAGAGAACAGCTTCGAGTCCCCTTCTTCATGGAGATCATCATTCTCATGTGCTGGGCAATTTGGCTTGCGCGCAATGATGTGGTTTTTAATAATGTGGCACCCCAGTTGGCAAGAACAAAAGTCCTCTTCAGTCAGGTCTTCGCTCTATTATTGTATAGAGCCAAGAAAGTTTACTTCCCTTTTATTGAACAATGGCAAGTGGCCCATTTGTAATTTTTGTAATCTTTGTTTTTGATGTTTTTTGAACCTTTATTTTGCTTTTATTTACTTTCTTAATATATAACCAGTAGGGGCTTACCCCTCCTGTTTCCCTAAAAAAAAATAATTGGGTTCCATTCAATAGCCGTCGCTAGCTTTTTGTGGACCGGTTGAACAGGCGTACAAGCACCGAGTGATCGCGCAAAAGCTTCGCCGATCGAGTACCGGCCGGAGAGCTGTTCGACAGGGCTGGGCCAGCGACCGCCGTGCGCCATAATCGCGGGGCCGAGCATTGATGCGCGCGCGGCGGAGCCGGTGC
>CM014274.1:6543944-6582144 GCA_004135705.1 Alloteropsis semialata
GATCATGTAAGTTACCAATCTGCTGACGCGGAAAATCGGCGGACGTATTCCCCGCGGTCAGCACACGAAGACCAGGGAGATCAGCTTCGCTCCAGTGCCAGTCTACACTCCAGTTCAGGTTCGCGGCGTGCCAGTCAATTTGACCTGAAATTGATAAGGGAATAAAACAGTTAAATTGCTCTTTGATTGTGCCGGCTCTATTTCAGACGATGGAGTAACGTCGAATTTTAGCCAAGACCCAATCAGACACGTATCGGCCGATACCGATCGGACCTCAAAATCGGACCTCATTGATGACGTCAATCGGACCGAGTGATCGGACCTCAATCAGACACCAAATCGGACCTCAGGATCGGACCAATCAGGATCGGACCTTGATTGATATGACAGATCAGCCTTTGAATAATAAAATAAAGCATAAAACAAGGCCAATATGTAAAATAATGGATCAGCTATGTCTTGAAACAAGATATTAAATAATCAAAGTGTAAGCCGATACATTGTCCACCTTGTCTAGGTGCCAGTTTGACTCGTCTTATCGGATCATCTAACCAACCAATCGGACTATAGCCTTTTCAGAGAAATCTAGCTCCGACGTAGGGAATCTAGATTTCTCCAACTATGATCAGATCAGATAGCTAGATAATCAGATTCGATTCATCAACCTGTCAATTAAACAAGATGCTCGCACAGGTGTTGATCAGATTAAGCAAAATAAGCAGGTAAAACATTAACAGATTCGTTCTGATTCTAAGATATGCTACCAAACAATTAAGCGAGATCCAGCTCCGACGTAGGGAATCTACATCACACTTAACATTCAAATAGCAATAAGGCATAACCAAAGCTTCCTTTAACTAATCAAGATGAACCTAGCTCCGACGTAGGGAATCTAGACCAAGCATGACAGTCAAAGATTAATCTAATCGTATTGTAAAGATCCAGCTCCGACGTAGGGAATCTACACCAGTACAATACTCAAAGAACAACCAGATTAAACCACAAAGCAGGATCGGACATAGAACGATGCTGTAAGATAAATATTGCTTAAATCGGACCAAGACCAATGCTCAAAGCCGTTGAAGAAGTAGAATTGATTCACATGGCGTAGATCTAAACCAATCTAGCAACTCCAACAAACCGCAAAGACTACTTTAGTAACCAAGATTATTCTAGCTCCGACGTAGGGAATCTAGACTAATCTTGATACCTAGCTCCGACGTAGGGAATCTAGGCTTAAAGTGTAGTCCGATAAACGATAATCTGTTGAATAATCAATATTGATCTAGCTCCGACGTAGGGAATCTATATCAATCTTGATTATCCAGAGATAAATCGGTTGAACANAGAAATTTTCGATGGAGCTAGATTCCATTTTCTTTTTCTCAAACAACAAAGGAAGAAGCAGTATAATTCGAAGCTCTTCTGGTTGGTTCCAGGGGGCCGTGCGATCCGGGGCAGAAGCCCCTGTCGCTCTCGCGAAAAGCGGTCGTCCTCACAGGCTTCTCCTGGAACGCAAGAGCGAGCAGCCGGCCGGCGGACGCGAAAGCAAAACCAACTGCTAGTAACGAAAATCCGGTCGCCTTCGAATCTGAGCAGTCAGCGCACGCGGCCGCGCCTACGAGCCGCGCACGCGCAGGCGGCGACGGCCCGGCGGGGAACGGCGCCGTGTCGCTCCCTGGGGGCTTGTTCTGTTGGCTCCTCCTCTTGTAGTCTGGTTCGATCGAGTCTCGCGCTCTGGTCGTGCCGTGCCCGCGCGCGCACGGAGTACTGGCACGGGACCTCGAGCAGCTGGATGGAACCCAGCAGGGGGAGGGATACGCGGGTGCAACGGCACGCGCATGTTGACGTTGAGATTATCTCCTCGCGCGCCACGGTGAGCGGGGCGCGTCGACGTCAGACGGTTACGGGCCTGGCGGCGACGTGTCCGGCAGCCGGGTGTCCCTGAGCTGTGCTGACGGCGACGCGAGCATGTTCTTCTTGGACCACTGTGCTGTGCTGTGCTGTGCTGTGCAGGGGTAGTTTCCTTTCCCGTCTCGTCGCGCCTGGCAACACCTCCTAAGGCTGTAGGGTTCGAACGGGGCAGCACCGCGCGGACGTCGTGGCGATCTGCAGGAGACCACCGATCTGGGCGGCTGCGGCTCGCCAACGGCTACTTCCCTTCCCTGCGCTGCTGCTGGCGGGCTGCTCGTCGTCAGGTTTTGGCGAGACTTGGAGCTGGCCTGTGGGCAGGTGGTACCCACATGGGATAAAATTGTGGATCAGTCCACAGTAATCCGTGGTGCGGGACCGTACGCTGATCTCAACTTCGTGTCGTCTTCTACCCCATCCTTCCATTCTAGTACGAGCTCGATTGCACAGCCATATCTAACCTTATTAAACGGGGCGGGTATCTCGGCCAGACAAGGTGGACACGTCGGCGAAAAAAATTTACGGCCTTCGATTGTTAATCTACGGTGCTCTCGGTCTCTCGCTAGTGACTGGACATATCCACCAGTGATTCAACGGGTAAAGAAATATCTCACGGACGTCTGTCTCGTCTTCCTCGCCCAGGAGTCGCCGGCCCAACGGCTCCGGCGCCCGCAGCGCTCCAACCTCGACCTCCCGCAGGTCGCAGCTACCGCACCTAGCGCTCGGGGAGCTCCCGGCGCTCGCCGCCAACACCGGCGTCCTTCGCGCCCCTCCGCCCCGCCTCCGAAGCCCGCGAGGTGTGGCGGCGAGGGGTCCCGGCCCGGGAAGCTTGCCAGGCCCGGCGCGAGGGAAGCCCGCAGGCACGCCACAGCTGCCCCTCTGGCCAAGGTCGAGGCCAAGCGCTGCGCGCCCTCCTCCCCGTCGCGCACTGCGGGGGCCAGCGAACCCAACCCCGACTCCTCCGCGTCCACCTTCCCGCCGCGCGCCATCTCCCCGACTCCTTCGCCTCCTCCTCCCCGGCGCACCCCGCCGAGGCGTCCCTCGGCGACCCGCGCAGCTCTGCGGCTCCTACACCTCCGACATCTACACCTACCTTCGCGCCCTGGAGGTACTCCGCTCCCGCTCCCGCCCCGCTCTCCCCGCCCCACGCATCTCCGCTGATTCGATCCGTTGGCATTTGGGTTCTAAGTTCTGACCGTGTATATCTCCGGATTTGGGCCTGTTGCGGATGCAGGTGGAGCCGCTGCGTCGACCGAGACATCACGGCCACCATGCGGTCCATCCTCGTCGACTGGCTTGTCGAGGTGAAATTTGTGGTTCCTCTGAGTTTCTGTCCTCCACGACTATCCACCACGCCAACGGGCGGCAAGGAGCGCAGGCGTTCATCGCGTCGTTAGGCTCGCAGCTGAAGCCTGCAACGAAGGCGTACTGGTGCGCGGCAGCCCAGGTGCCTGCGACCTGCAGCAGCTACCAGCCCAGCACATAAAGCAAGGAGTTCCGAATTGGCCCTAACTAGGAAGATGCAAGCAACGCCATATATATATGTTATTTCTATTTTCCCAATCACTCAGATTCGATTGTTTTCAACATAATTATGCTATCTCTTGGTTCTTTCTTTGGGTTTTCAAGTCTTGGTTTGGTTGATTTGTTTGAGTAATTTGTACAGCATCTTGCCATGGCAACAGCTTGCAAGGTGTTTGACAGAATGCTCATGAGGATAATTGGGCCACCAACATGTTAGTTAGAAGATGGTGGCCTATCTGGTTTGGCCGTCGTGCTCTAACCATGTCAGGAGAAGGCCTATTCCTCTGGTAGTTCAAATTTATTACTCCGCCTTCATTGATTGGTTTTGAGCTATACAATGATCTGGGTACATCCAATTGTATGTTTTTAAATTTAGCTTTGCACATATGTCCAGTCTATTATTTACTGCCCATGTGTTTGCTCCATGGCTTCTAGGAACATAAAATTTATCTTCCATTTATTATATCATTTTTTATAAGGCTGCAATTCATGCTTGCTACCTTCCACTCATTCCATATCTGCATACGCCTTCTGCTGTTGATCTTCCTTCTTTGACATGCAGTTTCTGACATTGGAATTTTCAGGAAAGAAACATCCTGTAAAACTGGTTATATGGCATCTTGGTAAGATTATGATGTCCTGCATGTTTTTTATTTTCCTCCTGTCTGCAATTGTCCTAGCTTAGATTAGATTTTCTCAGTAAGATAGATGAACTAAAATTACAAGCATCAGCAAAAAAGAGATGAACTAATAAGTTAGGCAATTGCCTTCGGTCGAAAGAAATAAACAATCAATCTTGAGTTCAAGACACATATTTTCTTGCCTCAAGGTAGGTGTGGATGTTTATGCTGATAGATAATTTTTCTCAGTTTCCCCTTGTAGCCATAAGCCCGCATGATTACTCATGGTGCATATTAAATCTTTAGTTGAACTGGTTAGCTTGCTTATTTTAGAGAAAAATAATATTATATTCGTTGCATTTTTGAATCGTAGTTCTGAAGGTTTGCCACATGTTTGTGACATGGATCCTAATATTTTCTTATTTGTCGAGTGGTGCAAACGGAGTCCTGGACAACCTTGCAGCAACTGGTGCATATGCCTACGTAAATGACTTCTTTCCTGCACGTTCTTTCATGTGATCAGTTATACGAATGGTTATATTGATAGATAAGTTTTTCAAATTTACCCTTGCCAAAGTGGTTCTTATTAGTTAAAATTAAAATGACCTTGTTGTGTGAAACAATGTTCTCTTTGTTACACTTTTGAAGATTAATGTAATCCTTTCCCTTTTTCCAGGACAGATTTCTATTGTAAATTAATGACATGGATCCTACAATTTCCTTGCATGTCGAGTGATATAGATGAATGCCTTGTCATTTTGATGACCTTGTAACGACAGTTGCATATGTCCACCTGATTGACTTCTTCCCATCATGGATATTAGCTAAATAACTGCACAATGTTTTCATAATATACAAATGTTCTCCAAGCATTTGTTTACTAATTGAGTACCATCCTTAGGGGTTCCATTCCATATATAGAGAACAATAGAGACAAAAACAGTGTAAATGCTTTGACATGGACATACGTTTTTGCCATCTAAGATTGCACCTTTTATTCTTACAGATGTCCCCGTGGTCTAATATATGTGTTCTAACAAATACCTGATGTTGTTTTAGATATCAGGTTGAGCATACATGTTAATGAACAGCTCACCCCTCCCTACTATGAAGGCCTGGCAAGGAAGTAATGGACCTAATATTCTTGCAGTATGTGACATACTAATTCATCCATGATCAGTTCTGTTGTATATTTGTTTTAGGCTTTTAGCTTTAAAGAAATGTGGTATTCAGACCATACTGTCATAATATCTAGGGTTTTTTTCCTGTTTTTCCCTGAAATTAATTAAATGGAAGAGCAAAAAAAAAGGGTCAGGGTTGTTTAGGTGGCTATAAGATTAGTCATTTTACTGTGTTTATAATATTTGATTGGTTATGAACCTTATTCTGTTTTGCCCATAGTTGTTAGGATCCTCGCAGGTCTGGATGGATTCATAAACTGCCAAAGATCCAGAATGGCATTTCTGTCACCTGAATGTACATAATGAATCGTTGCAATGGATTTTGAAGGCTTTGAAGAGGTCCAGCTGCTATTAGTTTTTTGTAAGATAATTTTTACTGGATCCTTTATTTTCTGGACTGAAATATATTGTTTCTATTTAGTTAGCCCTTTAAGATGCTATAGAAGTAAATATCGTGCTTTGCCAAGAGGATGTGTTGTTATTGCTAGAAATCTGGCCCCATCCACCTGAAATTGTGTCGAATATAGAGTTCCATTAGTTTTTGTGCAACACTGTGGAATTAGCTAAAAAAATTGTGATTCCCTGTTGTTATTCTTCGGGGTGAATGGGGTCCTATTTTATCTTCTCGAATTTATGATATTTGTTTGAGGCACCAACTGATGAGAATATTATTTTCTGCTTTGCTGAATAGGAAATTAGTTGTAGTGCATTGCCATGTTGTATACAAATTGGTGTCCCTGTTGGTGTCTAGATGCACTATGATTCTTTCATATACTTTTTTTATAACTAAAAATCACCGAAAGAGGTCTATCGTACACTATGGTCCTGATTGCTTATACCCATGTTTTCCTTACAGGAAGCTTAATTTAGGGCTGTCCTATTGTTGCTCATGGAACATGCTATCTGTTTATATGATGGTACACTGGTGAGCTGATTATTGTGTATTATTAAAAGGCAATCCCATGTGATATATAACTCAGCCGGATCCCATCCATACACATTGTTATTGTCTACTATGCAACATATACTCCATTGTTGTCTCTAAATTATCATACATCAATACATCCAACGTACATGCATATAAAATATAATTCTATGGTATATAAAGCTATATAGAAACACCTGGGCTCTATGCGCACATGGGATCTTACTAATAGGTGTAAAGGGACGACATGGTTGTAAGTTAAGAGGGGGTTACTAGACTAATAAAATGAGGTCGAAGAACAGTTGCGTAAATTCAGTAAAGGCACATATTTTTAAGAGAATTGTGGCCCAGATCATAGGAATATTGTTAGATTGTTATATTTCTGTGGTTTAAGAAAATGGTAATACAAAGAGAAAGGCATGATGTGGTCCCATAGGAGCTCCATTATTTAGTTTCCATCTAGGATTCAGTGCCCTGAATTGGCTTCTTGTATTATTTGATACTGAGTCTATTTGACTGAAAATTAGTATAGGCCTTTGACAAGTTTCGTAATTTCAATGATAATCTCCTTTATATGTGAATGTCTACCTAACATGTTCTTATTGATTATTCTGCTGTCCATTTCTGCTATCATGTATACAACACATCCCTCATATCCTTCTATATTTAGATTGCAAACGAGCAGTTAAGGAGTTGCTTTATGTGTTCACCTTTTTTCCAGCATCACACCTTATAAGAGGAAGAGAGGCAAGGTTACCTCTTCGACGTCTATGCAGGTACAGAGTCCATGTAGTGTAACTTAGTTCCTTGCTTTCTGTCATATTGTAGCTATTTTGCCAGATCACATAAAGTCAAAATTATGTATCAATTGAAGTCTGCAAAATTGAAGCTTAAAATAGGATCATACCTTGTGATGAAATGTGTTTTTTAACCAATTTAGTTTGGTTTGGAGTCAGCTCCTTTTAAAATCTAAAGAAGAAACATCCAAAGCCTGTATATATTCAATAGGGCCCAAACACTCTTAAGAGTTTACATTACATTGCAGACCCTGTTTGCAGTCAGTTTTTATTGCACTGTTTCTACAGTACAAATGAGAGATGAAGGGGAGGGAAACATTTGAGTCGAAATAATTTTTTAGTCAGTGCTATTTACAAAAGTGTTATTTTTTATGGTTTTGCTGATGAAAGATTCATGCTTCCATTTCTCCCTTGCTCTTTCTAATTTCACAGATTTCAGTCAATTGAATGTAGACTGCTATAGAGTCTTATACAATAGTAACATCTGACCCTTAAGGGAAGTATAGGTCTCTTCAACCTATATTTCAGTTCTATTGATGCGCAATGCATTTGAAAATAAAAGAGTAAAAGTTCTTGTCAGTTCTTGCTACCAAATATCACATCTGTTAATTATTTACATTTAGATTTCCCCATTTTATTACATATACTAACTAATCACCTAACAAATTGTTTCCCATCTTGTAGTCAGGCAAGCAACAACATAGCAGTATGATGACATCTTGTAGTCAATAGTACCACTCTTTTAATTGGTTGTCCTGTAAACTTCTGTGCTTGTGTCTGTTCATACAAAGTTACCATAGGACTGTCTGCTCGTGCTAAATTAATTACCTAGGGCAAATGTTACGTATTATACGTGAACATGTGTCTACTTGATATATCGGTTTCTACTTTCTATCCATTGTAAAAGCAAAGAACCATGCTGCAAAACGCGCGCCGGGGCGCGCGCCAATCACTAGTAATGTCGCATAAAGCTACCTGTGAGGACGGGCGCGCGCCAATCACTAGTAATGTCGCATAAAGCTACCTGTGAGGACGGCGAAATCGCAAATTGCTACCGCTCCGACTCCCCAATCCCCAACGGAAAACAAACAAACAAACCTGCAGCCGCGCCGCGGCGCCGGTGCTCCACCTGGCCAACCGAATCGCGGCTGCCTCCTCTCCCCCTCGGCAAACAACCCCCCTCCCTCCCTCCTCATCCTTGCTGCTCGTCCTCTTCCCACCTCGGCAAACAACCCCCCTCCCTCCTCTTTTCCCCCATCCCTTCCATCCCCCGAGTGCCACCAATGTCGTCCACCGCGCCTCTGCTCCGGGCGCACAACGCCGAGCAGCTGGCCACCGCGGCCACGGCTCTCGCGAGCGACCAGCACGGCCAGAATTTGGCGGTCGCGGCCAAGGCGCTTGCCGATTCGGCTCGCGCGTTCGCCGACTCGCCGGGTGACTAGGACGCCGCGGCGAGGCTTGCCGACGCGGCCGCCGTGTTCACCCAGGTATCCACCGACAACGCGCCGCAGGCCCCCGACGAAACCAATGCCGTCGTCCTCGCGGCAGCCCAATTTCTGCCGGGACGACATGATTGGAGACCGTCTCGCCCTTCCGACGACCGCCTGCCCAACAAGTTGCTGCCGCGCAGCGCCCGGGCGCTCGGCACCGCGGCCGCGCTTCTCGCGGCGGAGCTTCGCGGCACGGCATTGGCCGTCACTGCCAGGGCGTTCGCGGACAGCGCTCGCGAATTCGCCGGGACGACGGGTGATTGGAAGGCCGCGGCAAAGCTCACCGACGCGTCCCGGGTTCTGGCCGCCGCGGCGGCGGGTACCCCTCAAGCTGACACGGTGTCTCACCTCCTCCAAGCGGTTGATACCATCCTTAGGTCTCACCAACCTCGGCGGGCACGCAGTTGCTTCGATATTGCGCTCTGTTGCTTTAGTCCTGGAGAATCAATGGTGTACGGAGACAAGAAGCCACTGGAGGAAGACGTCGGGCCTACACCTGCACTGTTGGAGGATCAGGCGTGCAGGTTCGCGGACGCCGCAGCCGGCACATCCATGACCGAGGCCGCCGTCGCCTTCTCCCAAGCTGTTCAGAACTTTGCCTCCAGGAAAGAGAAGAAAAACAAGACAATCAATTCTGAGCTAAACAAAGCCGCGAACATCTTGTGCGCTGCTGCTATGAGGGCCCCTGAATCAGAGTTCGATCTGGCTGCTGCCGCCGTGAGCATGACAGAAGACTCCCAATTTGCCTGGATCTCGGAGTACAGTCGAATTGGACTCCGCCGCCGCGGATGGTGGGCCTCTTGGCGGGGGAGATTCCGGGCGGCCATCTCAGGCCCGGAGCCAATGCTCCCAGTTCATCGGGACCATGCCGAACGCCAGGTAAACCATTTGTTCAGGTTCTTTTGTTACATATATATGAATGTAGCATGTGCGATTGCTGAGTTTAGGGTCAGCCGATTCTGAAACTGTCTGAATTCTGCAATTGTGTTGCTGCATGTGTGAATTGGGAGTTCAGGTTAGCTAACTCTGAATTTGTCTATTCTGCATGTGTTTGAATGCTGGATGTGTGAATCGCGGAGTTCAAATTAGCCTACTCTGAATTTACCTGAATTGGGCATTTGTATGAATGCTGCATATATGAATTGAGAGGTCAGGTTAGCTAACTCTGAATCTGGCTGAATATTGCATGGAGTACATAACGCTAGCTCCATGGTTTTTGCAACTGTTGATAGCTAGTACTAGATTTCATGCTCCTTATTCTTTGATTGGTGACTTGTGTAAGACATAGAGCACTAATGCAATAGTGGTAACAAAATCGCAATGTGGTAATGCCCCAGGCCATCCAAAAGCTGCTAGTGTATGTGAAATTCAACTCTGTACTGTCTAAAAGCCTTCACTTCTTATGTCCCTCTATCTGATGCCAAGCCAACTTGACACGGATGGGCATACATTGTTTTGCAGTCAAAGCTCATCGACAAGCGCCAAGTGCTGTTCGGGATCGCCCTTGGGGCACCCGTGGCTTTGCTGATCTCTGTGGTAGCCACCAGCATTTTCCCACCGGAGTATGCTCCATGGATTGGAGGTACAACTGTGCTCGTGTGGATCGTCGTTAGTGTTGGCATGGTGGCCAACCAGTATGGCAAGACAAATGTTGAGCTCCAGGCCGCCAGCCATCTGAGTCGTCTGGGCAGGCTGGGGCTTTCGGTGCTGTTAGGCATCTACGCTTATTGGGCTTTCTTCCCCTTCTCCAGGCTCCTGTTCTGGGTGTTTGTGGTGCTTCCTCTCGGCTTCCACGGTTGCCTATGGATTGCGGTAAGATATTTGTAAATCTCTTTCTCTTAACTTGCTGAGACGATCTTTTGGACCTGATAACTAGCTTTTTTGAGGGAAACTGATAACTAGCTTGTGTTTCCATACAATGACTATGACCGTAGAGCTGCATCCGAGGTGACGACAAGAGCATCTCCATGAGCAGAGCAGCTGAGGAGACGGAAGCATCAGGGTTTAGCCGGGCACGCACTCCTGTCCTTTGAAGCCAAGCCCCCTTGTAGCATTCGTGCACGAGTGCTAAGCCAGAGAGGAAATGCTGATGCATGCACTTACTTGGTGGTGCATCAGTTGTGCTTGTACATGGGTACATGTATGATAGTATGTTCTACGGACTCTGGTGATCTGACTGCAAAAGTTGTCTAAAGAATTACTGGTATATCGGATGCTTTTCGTAAGTCCGAGTCGTACACGCTGTAGCGAGTCCAAGTCGGTATACACATGAAAAGGCCAATAGCCGTGCCTCAACTCATGAAAAAGGCCAGGCCGAGGCGGCAGCCGCGCCGCGAGTGCCGATCTTAGCTGCATCCTGCCGGCGACTACCTGCATCATGGCTGATGCTCTCGTACTGAACCTCATGGCGTGCGACTACGGGACGGGAGTCGGGCACCCACCCAGCAACCACAACTACGAGCCACTGCCTACGACCACAACCTTTAGCCCGGCCTGCAGGCTCGTCATGAGGGTAATTACTATTCCTTCCGTTTTCAAATACCAGTGGAGATGCACGTGCCCAGGCACGTGTTTTAAAAAAACTTGGCACATGAAAATTTATATTCATAAAAATTAGTAAAGAATAATACACATAATAAGGATATATATATTTAAAGATAATGAAGCGTACTATTTATCATTTAATTATTTTTATTCACTTCAAGTTAAACTAACAACATATATAGCTCACAAATATGTTAGATACAACAAATCATATAGGTCTAAAGTCTAAACCCATGTATTCCTATGTCAAATAATTATCACAAATATTTTCATATGGGACCCACAACAAACCTAAATCTCACGTGCCATCTCAAAAACTATCTTACATCCAAAAAATACTCTCTCTATCTTCTATCCACAACAAACCTAAATCTCACGTGCCATCTCAAAAACTATCTTACATCCAAAATTCAATACTCTCTCTATCTTCTATCTCAATACACATCCTAGCCCGACCTAGATGTGGTTTTTCTCTCAATCTGCGTGTGTCTCTCTTTCTCATAACTCGATCCATGTAGTCTTCCCCTCCCTCCCTCCGTTCTGCCCTCCCTCCCTCGCCCTCCTTCCCCTCCCTCCTCCCCCCTCCCCCCGCTTGCCCTTCCTCCTCCCCCCCTCCTTCCCCTCCCTCCCTCCCTCCGCCTCCCCAGCTGCCCTCCTCCGCTTCGCCCCTCCCTCCTCCCCCCTCCCCCGCTTGCCCTCCCCCCCCCTCCTTCCCCTCCCTCCCTCCCTCCGCCTCCCGGCTGCCCTCCTCCGCTTCGCTACAACAGATTTAACTGTGGAAGGTAGCCACGATAAATAACAATTTAAGAACACACACAAAGCAAAAACTAAACCTTTTTTGGAGAGTGGTCTTTGGCCCAATAAGCATTCAAGTAGAGTAACTCCTAGGTTCCCAGTTGAGGGTGAGAGAAATCCTTCAGAATCCTGATATTATATCCCATTATTAATTATAGAAAATTAAGAAAATGCATGAAAATATTTTGGCGATAAAGAAATTGTACCATGAATGCTGCCTAATCAGCTGGAAACCCAACCCATATGAAATCCTCGTCATAAAATATGAGCACGGAGTAAGATAAACATTAAGATATTGCACTGGTTCAGGCATCCAAATAAAAGATAAATAAGAATATACATCCCACCAGGCACGTGTTAAGAAAATACAATATATAAAGTATATTTTTTTTACATTGTTAGACAAAGATGAGGTTAAAGGGATTAATTAGATACCTAGACACTTGTTTAAAAAAAAACTTAGTACATGAAAATTTATATTCATAAAAATTAGTAAAGAATAATACGTATAATAAGGATATATTTAAAGAAATAAACAAATAAATAAATAAAGTAAAGAATAGTATGTACATTCTTCCCTCTCCCACCGATCTCTCATCTCTCTCCCCGGTCCTCTGCTCCCTCCGGCGCCGCCCACCTCCTCCCTCCCGTAGAGCCGCGCCGCTCCCTGCCCCCTCCCGCGGCGACGCGCCGCCCCCTCCTCCCTCCCGCGCTGCCCCCTGCCCCCTCCCCCAGCGCCGTCGAGGAGGCCGCGTGGCTCCTCCTTGCGCCGGTCGGATCCGCAGGAGGCGGGGACACGGTGGCGCGAGGTGCTCCGGCGGAGGAGGTGGGTCGTCGAAGGAGCTCAATCGCGGTGGCCGGTGGAAAATCCCACGCCGCCAAAATCCCCTCCACCCCCAATCTCCCACGCCACCAAAATCCCCTCCACCCCAAATCTCCCATGCCACCAAAATCCCCACCCATGCGGCCACCGAGAGGGCGCGGCGGAGGCCGTGGCGGCCTCCCTCAAGCAGGGGCGTCGGAGGCGTTGAGCCGCTCGCTGTACGCGGTGAAGCCCAACTCCACGGGCGCGCCGAGCGCCGACCGGGGCTCCCACAGAGGCACGGGCGGGAGCGTCATGGCGTTGGCGGCGGACGCGGCCGCCCCGGCCTTCTTCTTGCGTGCGCCGCGCTTCTTGGGCCCGACGCGGGACTTGATCCGCATGATGCGCTCCTCGAAGTCGTCATCCGCGGTGGCCATCTTGGCGCTGGCCGGGGACGGCGGCGTCGGCTCCTGGTCGGCTGCTGCGGTGTTGAGGTATCGGCCCATCTCCCAGAGCTGCCTCTTCTTCTCTACCTCCGCCCGCCGTGTTGAGGTATCGGCCGCCGGCTCTGGTCACGAGAGCCTATGTTGCTCGATGCGTCCTCGCCGTCGTTCGTCGTACGCTGCTTGCCGCGACCGCTCGTTGTGCCACCGAGGAGGTGAATGAAAGGACAAGCATCTTCTTATAGTCCACAAGATCGGTTGTGCCTTTGCTTGCATCGGAAGGAAGGACATGAATCGGTGACGAGATTTTAGGCGGGGAAGAGGGCGGCAATTGCTAGCGAGATTTTAGGCAGGGAAGAGGGCGGCAATTGCCAGCGAGATTTTAGGCGGGGAAGAGGGCGGCAATTGCTAGCGAGATTTTGGGCGGGGAGGAGGGCGGCAATTGCAGTGGACCCGGTGGGTATCGATCTTGGTGAGAAAAAAGCGACGCGTTTGGGAATTTTCACAGGGAAACCACGCTGAGATGGTTCTCCCCCCCTCCCCCCCCCCCTTTTGGTCTTCGTCCTACCTGACGGGTGGGCCCAAAAAGATGATTAGTGAGGTGAGGGTAGGTTTATAGCTGTGTAGATTTTGACATCAAATCTCTCACTCTTTATAGTATAGATATGACAATATTGATTTTTTATTTCAATTTTAACCAATAATATTTTATTAGTTAATTTGTTAAATAAAATAAAATAGATATCAATACATTTAATATCAATAATACTTTGTATTTAACTCATAGCCTTATGTTTTTTTCATAAATATTTGTAGAAAAGACGAATAGTCAAATGAAGAAAAAAAATCAATAGTATCATATATTTAAGAACGGAGGTAGTACTAATTAACTGCGTCCATTATTACCGGAAGAAACACACTAGCTAGTGCAGTAGCGACATGATTCGACGACAAATTTTACGCGCACAGCTTGCGCTTAGTGCTTACACATTTTCCTTTTGCCTTTTTTTTTCCCCCAGGCCACCGCTGTTGCCATTGCCGTCGTGATGGCTATTGCAACCATTATGGCGAAAGATGTAGACCTCTACATGAAGACAATTTGTATGATCGCAATTTTGTGTTTCCCGTGCTTCGTATATGGAGTCACACAAGACCCTGTAATTTGACCGACGCTTTGTCCACTACATCATGCTGTGTTACCCTTTGCTGCAGTACTAATAATTTATTACCTGATTTTCTCTTGATGCCTCGAGACCAATTAGCCTTCACTCAGTTCCAAATCATTTTTTTTTCACACGAGAAAAGGATAACTCTAGCTAGGTTATTGGTCGACGTCGGCCGACCTCGCCCCTGCACGGCCCGTTATGATTTTTGATGCTCGTTGCTACATCTGATCTTCAAAATTTCAAATCCATGGCACGTGTTGCAGACCTCATTTACAGTAACAAAAATGACATTTCTGGACAAACATCCGTAATATACGCATGCTAGGTTTGTACCTGTGCATTACTACAGGAGCAATAAATAAATAAATATAATAAGATGAGCAAGAAGTAACATATTTTGACATCATCATTAAATAAAAGTGAAATAACCTGGACCTGTAAATCCATGTCATCTATTTTTTGATGCGTTTGGAATTCAATGTACTATGCAACACTGACACAACAAATTTCCGAAGAGTAGCCTTCCATTAATAACAGAACAATAATTAACTGCCTTCGGAGGCATATTAGTAGTAGTGAAGTTTAGGACAAACTATTTGTTCCTTTATGTGGAGACTAGAATTTGAAAAGGTAAGATTTTTGTAAGCTTTGGCCAACAATTATTATATTCACGTTTTGTAAGCCGCACCAAAAAATTCATGTTAGCATTAAATACCGTTGCTTAGAATATTTTCGTCAGGAACAGATCGAGAAATAACAATACATTTTTGTTTAAGTTTTTTTTTATCGTTCATGCAGTTGTTTTCTTTTTTAATGATCGGCAATCATGCTGAAAAAACGTTCTTAAAATATCTGCTGCGTATTGAGTTGCTGCAATTGTTAAAAGGAAATTGCTTTTTTTTTTAGTAAGTGAAAATAGCTTGATGCGATTACAGTAGCGCACATGTTCGAAACGTTTGTTGTTCCAGGCCACCAGGGTGCGCGGTGAGTGGAGAGAGAGTGTGGCACGCGGCATTCGGCGATGGGCCGAGACTTGACCTACGGTTAGGTAGCCATGCGGCCCATTTAAAGCAGAAAATGCGGCCCATCTAAAAAGAAAGCGCACAACGTGACAACGAGGCTTTCCGCCTTTCCCTCTCGCTGCAGTAGTGCAGTATCAGATAATTTTGGATTGCATTTCATGGCCCCAATTTTTCCGACGTCTTCCTCGACCTCCGCAGCCTCCCCAACTCCGGCCAACTGAAACTGGACGGGCAGCGGGACTGCAGGAGTCACCTCCCATGGCCTCGGCCGCGACCCTCCCCAAGCTTCAGTCGAGGCCAAGATGCCACATCTACTTTCAGGTCCCACTCTCGCACTCTCCCTCGTGAAGTTCCAGTTCATCAGCTGCCCTGTTGATTACTTCCAGCAATTGCACTAGCCCTAGGCCGTGGGCACTCATCTCGGAATTGTCAACCCTCAGGTGATCGATCCAGTTCGTGCGCACATCAAAATATGCGGTGCCTGCAAGTGCCGGATACCTTCGCAGGGGTAAACTGAACTTTTCTTTTTCTTTTGCGGCTTGTCAGTTTCAGAGTTTCAATTTTCAGGGTTGAGGCTTGCTTTCACAGGTTGCTTGTTTGTAGTGGAGGAACAAGTTCGAGGCGCACGTTCCAGCCCGTTTCTGCAGTTGGATCAGGTGAATTGCGAGTTCTGCTACTGTGTACAATGCAGAAGCATATCGTTCGTCTGATTAGTTCCACAATGTTCAGAAACTACTGGGCCGACCTTACTGTTCAGAATCAGAGTTTCAGGCATTGCTAACATCTTAAGGAAATGCACACAGGTCGGGACTCGTCGATCACTGAAGTAGAGAGGAAGAGCGACCTGTCGCTGGAGAACGTCAAGACGTCCACCGTGTCCCGTGACGGTGAAAAGATCAATGTGAGGTCGCCAACTCGGCTAAGGCATGTTAAAGTCGTCCAAATCGGCAAAGTGAAGCTTCCGATTTGATTCGCCATGTCTATTCTTTAATTCTATGCAGGTACGAGTGCAGTTGCCTGGAAAGGCAACACAAAAGGTGTTTGATGAAGCCCTGATAATCTTGGCTCGTGATGCACCGCCTGTTCCCGGTTTCAGAAAGTCCAAGGGAGGTACTGATCCTCATGAGTATACCTCATAATCTCTCTTCTACATATGACATTCTTGCTTGACATTTGCACCCATGTTTTCTTACAAGAATCAGCTTGTATTTGCTTTCATGAAGTAATTTAAACTCCTGACACTTTTTTGCTTTCTCTGCATGGACATGCGTTGGATGTATGAAGGGAAAACATCAAATGTAAGTGCCTGCAAACCTCAGATTTTCCCTGTACCTGACCCTTTAATTGCACGGTTTCCTTTTGTCTCACGCATGCATTCACTTGAAGTTGCCCAGTGCAAACTATTCAAGACCGTTTTACCAATCTTGAAAGCATGAGACATTCTTTAAGATACGCCCTCCCCTTTTCTGAAACAAAAGTACATACTACCGTTACAATCAACTTCTCAATCAAACACGAGTACACGCAGCTGTTGGCAACTAGATTTCAACCGGCAGTGTCGGCTACTAATTGAGATCAACTACTAATACGGACTGACAAAAAGTGCAATGCAAAGCTTGCACTGCAGAATCTTGTTGTCCCTAGTCCTTCAGCAACCACCAAACACAGCTAATGATTTTGCTGTCTTCAGATACCCAGCAGCATCCTCCTGCAGATGCTAGGCAAAAGCCGGGTCACCAAGTTCGTCCTTCAGGAGATACTCAGTATCACCATCGAAGAATTTGTCAAGAAGGTGAATGCCAATTCAGATAACACTTTGCAAAATTTATCCTGTGTATATATTTGGTAGTCTGGTAGGATGACATTGCCTTGCTACTGATGATTCAGGAAAACCTCAAGGTGAACCCTGAGATCAAGACGACCCAGACCGAAAGCGAGATGGAGTCGGCGTTCACGCCGGGTTCAGCATTCGGGTTCAATGTTATCCTGCAGCTAGAGAAATCTGACTCTGATGAGGATTCAGAGGAGCAATCTGACCCCTCCGAGTAGAAAGAACTGGCTACCCTGCATACATTTATCGCTCTCATGTGCTGTGTACTAATTGGAAAATCGTTGCAACTGTTTTGATTTTGCAAGTTGCAACTGAAACATTTCTGAAGATATGAATAGCAGTCCTCAACATGAAAACACAGAGCACATATGCTTCAGAACCTGTTGTAGGTATCATTAGAACTGAAGAGAATGTGCATGGGGAGGCCCATGCCCACAGTGAGACACTGCAGCTCCAGCTTGCAGCGGACTGCTCTAACGAAATCTTATCCACTTTGTCTGGAGTATCATCCGTTGACACCTTGGCTTCCAACTACCCAATCAATCATTCGGGGTGCCCCGCACCTCCCAAGGTTCACACATCCCCACATTGCCAGTGACCTGCCAACTGCACATATCATTCCTTTTTTTTTTCAGAGAAAATCAGCTGCATATATTCTAGGTGAGGAAAAAGACCCTAAAACATCGGCAACTCTGTTTCCATGGTCCATAAGAATTCCCTGTCATGACAGTGTTTCGCAACTCCCTGACGCTAATATTTCAGTGCTGAAATGTTCACTTCATGGATAGTAGCCACATCATTATACCAGAAAGAAGTCATTTCAATAGGAGAGATGATTGGACTCAGGACCTGGGATGATTTGGACTACCACCTTATTCTCTATATTCCTGTCACACTTTCAATACAATTTTTTAATGAGTAATGACACCTTCCATGCTTAACTCCCAACCAATAGAATTGTTAGATCACAAATAGTTACTATAATATTTGAAAATACAATCCACAGCACGTACCATCTTTCCTTTTTTAGCCAGAGCAGGGCTTAGAGCCACACCAGCCCAGCTGTCAGGAATCATATATAGTACAATTTTGAAGCATTGTGGTTGCAGACACTTTGCTCATTAGAGAATAATTCTAGCGTACATTGGGTTCTCAACCCCTAATCTGTGCTCTTTCTTCTTGTTCATATCATTTTTTCTGCAAAGAATCATATTGATGATTTGGCAGACAAATTAGCCAAGGCAGATTAGATGCCAACTTACATATCATCGTTGATTCATATGAATGATTATACGAGTAGCTGCATTTATTTTTCACAAAAAAATTAAAAAGGGGGTCCACTGTTGTGAACCAGAAATATCTGCACGAAAATGTAAAATACAAGCTGGCTTACAATCAATGACAATGTTGTTTAGTTGTAGAGGGTGACCAGTCGCAGTCCGCAAAGGTACAGCAACCTCTCGTTGAAATCGAACGCAATGGTGGTTTAACCACCCAAGTACACACATCATATCTCGCCTCCACAGAAGTTAAGGCTCCCAGAGAAGAAGGCAGGCACTACAATTCACTATGATGATTGTTAGATACATAGGAGTAACCTTTTTAGAGGCAGTTGATTACATTATTTTCCAATTTTCTTTAAATACAGTGATTCCATTCTGAATAAATCCTTCAAATGTACTCATTGTATTAAAAAAATGTGCAAATATACGGAAAGATAACTCATCCTTAAAGCAGCTTTGATGATAAAGTAATTCACAAACAAAATAAATGATATTTGCCTATTTTTAAATAAGATAAATGGTCAAATATTATGAGAAAAATTCAACGGTGATAGTAATTTGGGACAGAGTCATTCTTAGTTATTAATTAATTAATTTGTTTTAAAGAAAAGCGAGGTCCAAATGTAATTAAAATTCAAAAGTGATCCATTTAGTACGATAGAACCATATGTTTCCACGACAAAATGTAGCCAATGAGTAGGTTCTTATTCGTTGCTGTACTTGATGTGTAACACGATGTGTCTTAAGCACCATTATAGCGATAGACATTTTGGTTAGCAAAGCAAGTACCATTTATATTGCTTAAGGGGTCTAGCTACCGTGCTTTACAAGTATTTATTTATACCATTATATTTACAATATAATCCCATATTTCCAACAAAGAACCAATTTAAATAAAAAATGTTTGCTCTAATCAAGTTTACACATGCAGTTAATATTAGTTAAGAAAATACTTGGAAGCAATCACGGGACCCCTTCCCCACCTAACCACTACACTACTGAGCCACCCCGGCATGGGTGATGAAACCAGCAGAAAAAAATAAAATAAAACAGAAAGGCAAAACGAAGTGTACAATCATGACATCAGGAAGAACAAAACAAAAGGCGTTTTGATCCACTACCCCTGCCTCGCGCCTGCCCAGAGTTAACAGAGTCACCTAGAGCCCAGCTCGGACAAGAGGGAACGGAAAGTTTGCATTGAAATTGCTCATAAATTTTCATGAGAGAGAGAATTCTCTTCGGGATAACGGAGAAAACTAATTTTCAGTATTAAAGGAAAAGTATTTTCAGTATTAGCGTGTCAGTAGCAACTCATCCTCCACTACCAGGAGCCAGGAGTGGAAGCTATCCATTGTCCACTAGCCCCACAAACCCAATCACTCACTCATCATTGGACCCCATAAATAAACAAACGAACTGCAAAGCATGGAGCACAAAAAACTGCAGGAATCGATAAATTAGCTTGGAATATTAGGACAATAAAAAAAGGGAGAGGCTATCTCATTTTAGTATACCTCTTCTCCCCTCTTCCCTCTTCTTGTTCTTGGAGTTGTTGGTGTCCCCAGAGCTAAAAAGGTCCCGCCTTTTGGCTCGTTCTCAGGCTCACCACCAGCTCCAAGAAAAGCTTCCTGGGAGATGGCGCGTACCGAGAAGGTTGCCGGCGATGGCTGCTCCGGCTGCGAAGGGCAGGTGGAGGTGGAGGTCAGCTTGGGGATGGACGGCAAGGGGGTGATTGAGTGCCGGATATGTCAGGAGGAGGGCGAGGAGGACGCCATGGACTCACCCTGCGCCTGCACTGGGACGCTAAAGGTGAGCGCTCTCCTCTTTTTCTCTCCCTCTCCCCCTCTCTTTCTCTATCTGTGCAAGTTTCTTGCCTAGATATTGAGGAACCGACGATAAGTGTAGTGGATGGTAAATTCGAAGTAGAAGTATGTTGATTATTTGTTATATTTTCATGGAGCTGCGTAGATTTCTAGATGCAAGTCCTGCTCTGCTTGAAGTTCTATTTACATTTTTTTCTTTTTTTCTTTTTTTTCTCGAATACGCAGGATGGTCACTAAAGTTTTTCTTTGGAAATTTCCTTTTGGTTATTTCTCGTAATACGCAGGATGGTCACTAAAGTTTTTCTTTGGAAATTTCCTTTTGGTTATGTTCACGTTATGCTCATTCTGCTCGTTTTTGTTGAATTGTCTTAGTGTTCTTTATTTTGGACATCTCTAGTAAGATAACTCTAGGCTTGGGACTCTAGGAACATCAGGTTGTATTAAGTGATTGTTTTGTCGCGTCAACCAAAGTTAAACAGTGTTTACAGTGTTTCATCTGTTCATTTGCCCTTCGTATTTGCAAGGTGCTCTGCCAGTGTTTGGTTTGTCTAAACAGTTTTACCCTCATGATTAATGAATTCTAGAAAGAGTTTTCTTGTTGTTGGAAACATTATATTCTTCTCTCTTTGACATATGCAATTATCTAAATTTTCAATAGCTAGATCATCCTTATCCTAATATATATCCCCATCTTCAGTTGTCCAATAAACTCTTTCTTCCATGATGTTGTTGTACACGTGACGTAGCAGTACCTGTTGAAGAAAATGCTAATGGTATGCTTGACCTATTGTTGTTGGTTGTATCCAGTTTGCCCACAGGAAATGCATACAGAGATGGTGCAACAAGAAGGGAAACATTACATGTGAAATCTGCAACCAGGTGGGTGTTTCTGTTATTCTGTTGCAAGATCAATTGTTGCATTTTTATTTTATTTTATTTTCTGTTTATGCCATGTAGCATATCATTTATTGATAATGCCATGCTACTTTGACCTTCACAGCCTTTTCAGTCTATACGGCTGCTTGATTTTGGTAGGTTGTAGATGTTTATGAGCGATCCAATTTCAGTGCAACTGCTTTGTGGAGGAAACAAGGAAACTGGGGGGAAATGCATATTGTTTCTTATTCTACTGTAATTGCTGAAGAAGTTTTCATTTTTTTTAATCTGCCTGCAGGTTTATTCACCAAATTATGTTCTCCCTCCACCCAAGTGTTGTTCAGATGAAATGGACATGGATCTTAGGTACTCATGGGATACAATTCTTTATGCTTTGATCAATTTGAGAGAACTCATTCAACAAAAAGAAACAAATTGTAGTGAGCTATTTCTGTAGGAGCAGCTTGTAGAATGTTTTTTTAGAAAGAGGGGCTGTTGTCCCAAGCCTCTACGAGACTTAATGCGTGCACACCTGGGTTCAAGCCCGGGCAGGAGATAGGCTCGGTCTGCAGCTTGTGGAATGTGATCCTATCATTTCATCTGCAGTACAGTACAGCATTGTTGTTTTGCCTCAATTTTTTTTTTCAGCAGAAGAGCAGATGTTTCTGTTCCAGTTTCTGGATATTACTGTAGTTATTCTGAATGCACAATCTCTATTCATTAACAGGCAAAACTGGGTTGGAAGAATCGATACTCATGATTCTCATTTTTTAGCCATTGCCATAGCAGAGCAGCAGCTGCTGCAAGCTGAATTTGAGGATTGTGTATACACAAATTCTAGTGGCGTCACATGCTGCCGAACCATTGCTTTAATTGTACGTCAAAGAATCCCTTTCTTCATAAACTTAATCTTATTTATGATGGAAAGTGGAATCTAATATCAGCTTTACTGCAGTTGATGTTCCTTTTGCTTGTGCGCCATGTAATTGTCATTGTGAGGGATGTTAGCATGCCGCAAGATGCAACAGTGCTGTTCAGTGTGAGTTCAATAGACCTATTTTATTATCACATTTTTCTGTAATATGCCATTAGCACGTCAAGCTAAGGTGATACAATGTTTTTTTTCTATTGCAGTGTCATAATGCTGAAAACTAATTAATAGCATAATGCAGCATTATACTCGAGATAAATTGCACTACTAAGTGCAAAGGAATAGCGAATACTTGATATGTTTCATTAGCAAGGGTTTCCCATGCTTGCATTTGATCACACATTTTTTGCAAGTCTGAGTCAGCTTTAACTGATTGCAGTCCTATTCTGCAGCTGTTGCTCAGTCCATAGTGGGATTGAATTTTCATTTTCAACATACACTATTTATACAGGACACTAAATCTTTTTCTTTATTTCAGGCAACTCTTCAGTTTGCGGGGTTCTTTCTTCCTTGTTATGTAATAGCACGTTCTTGCTATGCTTTGCAACACCGGAGACGAAGACAGGTATACTTCCTTTCCCACCGGTAAAGATACTGGAGAAACTTATGACCATTGACCAACCTGTTCCAAATCTAGTAAAATTTTCTGCTGTAGTTGCGAACTTGTGCTTTTATGGCTTAGGGTAGTATGGAATATATTCCATGGTACATGTAATCATCTTATATATTTTGTAAGAATTTCTGCCAAATGCCCAAATACATCTCTGATTTGTGCCTGTAGCCTCACTCAAAACAGCTCCCTAATGTTCATAAGATAGCACTCACTTCTGCTCAATCCAGTGCTGCTCATTTGCTGTATGTAAAGATGCGTGTTACTGGACATGTGCACAGTGTACATGGTGCAATATATTCCGAAAGGAAGGCAGTCTAATTGCTGTACTGATTATCTCTGCAGGTGTAGGGACTTATCTGAACCTTGAAGAACACCAGACATACCAACTGAAACACCATCTCGCCACCAGGCTGCAAAGTACCCACTGGAGAAAGATGGAAGCCTGCAAAGAAGTAACGATTCCTGTTCCTTGGGGACACTGCAAAGCATTTGGTTTCTCTCTTAAAAATGTAGGCGTTTTAGGTCACGGAGTAGCGAGAAGAACAGCTCTCGTGAAGCTCAACTGTTCATATGAGAACAAAGGCCTTTTTACTGCTGCAAAATGTAACATCACGCATTTGTAATTCTCTATTGCAATTAAAATAACAAGCGATGACCGTCCACCAAGCACCAATTCAGACAAGTACGTAGAATGCAAAATGTTGGAGCACTTCTCTGTTGTTTATGCTTGTACTGCTCGCAGATCGATGGTGGTTCGCAATGTCCATGGTACTACTACTGTTTAAGATGCTGTTACTGAAACGGATGTTAAATCACAGGGCGCTGCCGCTCGGACCCTACTGCCGAGGGCGAGCCAGACCAAAGGCCACCAGGAACTTCTGCAAAAATTTCACCAGGGTTCTAATCCAGGCTCCGAGTCTCGTTGCCCCTCTGTTAATAAATCCAGATGATCATCTAGCAACTACTTGTCGTCCGTTCTTCAAGTCATCACTGACTTCCTTTGTGCCTTTCCATGTTTACGGTTCTCACACCTGACTTTCAGGGCAACTTACCAATGATATGGTATACAATTGCAGACAGATCTGTGCTCCGAATTGAAAAATAAAATATATTCCGTCTTGGAAATGTAGCAACAATGCACATGGCCAAATGCGGAAATGCATATGCCAAAAGCATTTTTGCATTCTTTTATCCTCTTTATTGAGGAGAAACAATACTACGTCAACTAGTCCCATGAACCACGCTACCTGACTGTAATAGTATCAGGACACGAGTATGCTACAAATAACACTAGATTCTTGTACAGAAATTTTGAAGTGTACAGACGTCACACAGAATTAGATGCACAACTCATACGAGCTGTGATTTTGCCTGCAAAGTGCCAAATTCCGTAGGGTTTACTGAAACGTCCACTTGGAAATGTTCAGGCATTTATGGCAGGAGCTCAGATGTCTGATTTCACCGGCTTAACTTTCTCCTTGAGAAACTGCCGAATGTGCTCCCGCTTCCAGTTGTCAATCCTGCAAATTTCAGTTTGTTTTAGATTCCAAGTAAATGAACCAATGGACAAATGGGAACACTGTTTCAACCATACACTATGTATGCTCGGTACACATAAAGAAAGATGTCAAATAATTGTACAACAGCAACATCCATCATCTATGGATGAATGGTGTGACAAGGGCAAATTCAGGCTGTGTTAGCATTGACCTCAACACACTGTGGCAGCTCTATGAATAGCTCCATTACCAGTACACCAAAAAAGAAGTCCATATAACTATATATTCAAATAGCAAGTGGCACGCAGGCACAATGCATCCAGTATATCTATATCTTTGCTTATTGTATCAGCCACCAGATTATTGCATGAACTATAGTCATGTTTGTTTCCCACCTAAATTATATAATCTAGCTTATGAGTCAAGGGCACCATGGTAAAAAGCCACTATGAAGCACCCAAATAATCTCAAATAAGTTACACATGGATAGCTTATTTCAGATTATTTGGTGGTCCATGATGACCTTTTTACCATAATATCCTTGGTCCATAAGCTAGATTATATAATCTAGTGAGTAAACAAACATGACCTATATGACATGATTGTGTGCGGAAGGATGACAGGAAGCAGACAACATTATAAATGCCACTGTGTAATAGATTAAGAATTTAAGGCAGAATAATATGAAAATGGTCCAGTCAGACAGTTATTCTAGCATTTGTGAGACAAATCAAAGAATCTACATCACTTCTCCAGATAACTAGAGGCTGTCTTTAGTTTAGTGAAACTTGCCTTATGGTCTCCTTATGTTCGCCCTTGTCGTCAAGCATTATGAGCTTTGGTGGAGAACCATAAGAATAACGGGCTTCCACATAAGGGAAGTCATCTTTATCCTCTTCGAGGAAGCCAACAACTTCTGGATAAAACACCAGCTTTCTCATGCACACCTCAATAATTGCACCGGAGAATGTGAGCTGCAATATGCAATAGCAAACACCAGTCAGATACTAAATCAGTGGAAATAAAGAACTAGCACTTATGGAACTTCTAAACTCAGTCTCATCCTAAAAAGAACATCTATGAAGTCTTGTTTACCAGCCATTCAGGACCACTAACTTTTAAGTTGCCTTGATATGTCTCGTGATTCTAGCAAAATACCTACACCCTTTTAGAAAATGGAAAATGAACTAGCCATTCCTATAAGATCTAACCGTTATTCACATAATCAACTGTTAAAAATTAACCACAAAGAGATAAATCCAAAGACTAAGAAAGGCCAGCATAGCAGACTAAAGGTACAACAGTTGCCTTCCTTACAGTGAATCAATTGTAAGAAATTAAGCGCAAAGAGAACTAAAAAAACAAAAACCGAGAAAGGCCAGCATAGCAGACTAAAGGTGAACGGTTGCCTTTCTTACAGAGATTTATGTGAATTCATAGTTTATACCTTGCTGATTGAATCATCTGAATCCTCGGTGCAACATTTACGACAATCCTCCACCAGCTCTGCAAGCAAACAAAATGCTGTTCGGATTGGAAACAGTCATATGGCTATTTATAGACTAATCTGAAACTAGCATGTGTGGAAAAAAGAAACCCACCCTATGTTGCTTTGCCAACAGACAAGGGTTTAATCCTCAACTGAACAATAGATTCCATCCCAGGAAGCAATGGATAAACATGAAGTATAACTAGGGTTGCATTGACGAAACAAATCATCTTTCAAATCCGGCCAGTTTTTTTTTCTTTAAAAAAAATATTAAGATTAAACATTAGTCGTCTTTTGTGGAAAGTAAAAAAGTTCACCAGCATCTGAGCAACAGTGGTTCAGATGCTCGTAGATAGACTAATCAATACAGCATAACCAAAATAGTGTGGCACTGAGGCTCCATTACCAACATGGCAACACCACCCTGATCTACAAATGCTAAGCTAAGGGCAACTTACAGGTTTCTCCGGTCCAATTAGGGAAGGAATGATTTCTTCAACTTATAGTCTCACACAAACCCCAGATACCAAATCAATGCACCGTTTTATAACCAGTCACGATCCTACTAAAGTAAGGGAAACTTATCCTCAGATTCAATGAACAAAATAATCTTGTGGAAATCTCTCAAGTTCAATACTCAGCACACATCATAATATGTTCTCGAGCTTTCAGATTCGTAATTGAGTCGACAATGGTCTAAAATAAAAATCCTGTCTTATACCGTCCTAAATCCTAACTAGGTTTCCCGGGATTAGTCCTCCCGGCCGCGAGCAACGAAGAGGACGTCCTGATCCAGACTAGTATAGCAGATTCGACATCCGAATAGCTCCTCGATCACTCCTACGCCTCCACGGTTCAGATCGCGGATCTCATGGGTAGCGCATGAAAAGCAGGCGCGAGCCAGAGGGCGACACGGCCGTACCTTGGTCCTTGACGAACTCCGAGAGGGCGTTGCAGTCGGAGCAGAGGGCGAGGCCGGTGAAGCCTAGGTCCTCGCACTCCCGCGCCCCGAGCCGCTCCCCGTGGCAGAGGCCGGATAAGAAGACGAGCGCCACAGCGGCGGCGGCGGCCGCCACAGAGAGAGATCGATCCATATCTCTTCTCGTCGCCGCCTCGGTCGCACCCGACCAACGTTTGGTCTGGACTCCGAAGCAGCCGCTGGCACCACCACCGCCGCGCCGAGTCGACGACGATGACCAGCGAGCCGCAGGGCAGTGGCCTTTCGCGGCTTTACCCCGCTTATTTTTCTTATTTTCCGAGAGAGCCCCTCTCCGGCTCTCCGTCCAAGAGAGGTCAAAAGAGGAAGGGGCCTTCATGGGCCTACTCTGCATGCTCCTACGCACTACCCGGCCGGCCTCCGTAGAATACGCAAGGTTCAGATGATGAGAGTCCGTTCCGTTGTATGTACATGTGAGCAAGTGAAGGCTGCGGCCTCGGCATCTCGTTCTCCTTGCCTCTGACCGGAAACCAACAGCTCTTCTGCAGCCAAAACCAGGCGTGTGGGCGCGCGGGTTCAGAACCTCAGGCCCATTAGTTTTGAATACAGAGTCCTTGGCAGGTGCCACGAACATGCGGGTGATGCAGGAACCGGGGTCCGGCGGCGGCTTTACGCAAGCATGGACATTAGTTTAAACCTGTCGGCTAACCATTGATTATTGTGCGCGTGATTGCATCTGAATCTCATGATGTAGATAGGTCAAGAACAGCAGAGAATGAGCTTGCGGCTTCGTATGTGTCGGTGCGGGCCAAGTCAGATTTGCCTTGCCCGTCTCTGAAAATCTAAAGGCGCTCTGAATAATTCAGGACCCTACACTTGTTTAAGCAACTGATAGGCAGTTGTCTAAATTGTCTTCGTATCGTCAGGAAAAATCAGCCAGAAAACGACGCCACTCCCGCAGCCGGTTCGTCAGAGAAAGTGACGAAACGAAGCCGTCCGTCAGGCTGAGAAACACGAGGGAGAAGCAAGTCAATGCACGCCTGCTTCGCCCTTGAAACATAGCCAGCCACCACAGCATGTCAGAGTCAGGTAACTGATCTTTCATATGCAGATGGTAGGTGTCACGATGTGGCCCTTGTTTCTGAAAGTTGAAGCCTCGCAGTTGGCAAAAGCCGGAGCGGATAAAATCGAACCGGTGGTGGCTGCTAGACTTGGAAACCAATGACCGGAATCCTATCCGTGGGTGGACCGTGGAAAAGCAGCTGCGGCATCGATCCGTGCCTGCCCAACTCGGCTCACTTGAAACAGAGGTCCTAAGTCCTAACCCGTGCTCTCTCCTCTCGGCGGTCAGCATCTGCCCACAAGGGATAAGTTCCTGCACAAAAGCAGCAGTGCTTGGCCCATCAGCCATCACGGCATGTTCCCTTCCATGCACGGGAGGAAGAGACAACGCAACCTGAACTTTGATCTGAACTCTGAATGGACAGAAAAGAAAGAAGGGCATATACACAGCTTTCCAAATAACGAAGAGAGAAAACATACGCACTTAGCCCAAGAAGAGTTATGCAAATTGAATCTAAACACCGGCTCATCAGCATCAGCGTATGTGTCCAGCTAATTAAACCGTGTAGAGGCATTGCACATGGTCTCACGTTGTTTCTCTCTCTCCTCCGTTCTTCATTTCAATCAAACGCTAATGGCTTGTTGTTTTCTTGCCAATGCTACTTTACAATTGGCATCATCACGAGGTGAGAACAGAATCATACTAGGTTGCCGAACAGCAGGGCACATGCAGGGCAACTTCTTCCCTCTTTGTCAGGGTAAGAGCATCTCCAACTGATCTCTCAAATATAAGCCCCTACTTAGACCATATGAGAGCTTTTCATCCACATATCCGCTTCCTACTTCTCCATGCACTTCAATCGATCTCTCATATGCCTCCCTACTTTCCACTCAAGTCCATTTTTATTCATATACCTTATAACTAATAAATTTAGCTATATTATATGTAAATGGTATTATTTACTACTACTCTTTAAGGAATGACTTTATATAATTTTATTTTTAATATATACTTTCCAACATATTTTAATAATTATTTTTTCCAAATACTGGAATCCAAAAAATAAAGACGTGTGCCTCTGTGGGGCTGGATCCACTACTTGTCTTGAGTCTTGACCACGTTCTCAACAGCCAGTGATCGAGGGTTGAAATCAGTGCACCGACCACTGGATGCGGACCCTCTAGAGAGTAGGGACGGCAATGGGTGGGTGTGGAGTGGGTGTAGCAAAAACCCACCCATAACGGCACCCGCCACATCTAGTCACACCCGCACCCATGACGCTTCGCGGGTGAAATTTCACACCCGCGCCCGCACCCGCCGGGCACCCGCAGGGTGTGGGTCGCCCGTTGGGTCTGTGATGACAGCAAAATATACAATTTATGGATCATCTCAAAAAACACAGATGAATAATTGCAGCAAACCAAATTTTCATCCTATAGTCAGAATGCATTACGTAAATAAATATTCAATAGATCCACCAATCAGCAAAATAAAAAGTCATCATAGTTGGACAATTAGTACATCACATAAACAAATACAGGGTAATAGAAAAAAGAATGCGCGAGTCGTGGTGGCGTGGAAGGCAATAGAAGTGACGAGTGGTGGTGGGAATGGGGAGCTGTGGATTGGATAAGAGTTCTCTAGAGTTTCAGCCAAATTTCTAAGGTAAAGATTTAGAGCCTACTAAAAACTAAAAATACCTTACTAATACGGCCCCCATGGGTCACCCGCGGGTGAAAATCCAAACCCGCCCCCAACCCGTCTTATTACAGGTGCGGGTGGGTGTAGACCCATGGGTGCAATTTTGCACCCACGCCCGCACCCATTGGGTGTGAAACCCGTGGGCGCCCGCACCCGTGGGTCCAACTGCCATCCCGACTAGAGAGCAAAGTTAGGCGGGGTTGAATATTGGAATTCGTTCTCTAGATTTTCTGAAAAATGCCATTGTATCTGTGGGGTAATTTGTGTGTTTCACCATGCTCTTTTCTGTTGCGCTCTGAAGCAAGGTACTGCCCAAATGGGCCTTAGATTTTGAATTGGACGGCGTGGCCAATCAATTTTCTTTCCCTTTCCATCGTTGTCGCATGTTTAACATCTCCCAGCCAATGGCTAATGATGGTCCATCCAACGTGGTAACGGCTAATGGTTTGCTGCTCTAGCTAGGCAGCATTGTTGTTACAGATGGCCTAAGATCCAAGTACGGGTGCAATGCTAACTTTGCTAAGCATTAATGGAAAAACCCAGAACTCTACTGCAACCATACCTCACTGGCATCTCACAGTCAACCCAAGGCCTATATACGCAAATGTTGTAGAACCGACAAACCAAGAGTATGTTCAATTTAAACACAAAGACAACCAACACAATAACACACACGAAAAATGTAAATCCATTAAGTCATTGGAGAGGCAAGGTGATCAACGCAAACTAGTATATATGTTTTTTCGGCAAGTGTACGATAGGGTGAATTTGTATGGACAGACTTGACAAAAAATACATATAACCAAATCTATCATTATTCAATTCAACCGTGCTTCTTTAGCTTAGTGTTTGTTGGCAGAAAACCAAAGAGATTCACGTGGTTGGACCGTATCATGACGAGGCTTTGGCAGTTTCACCGACTTCTTTTGTCCTACATCGCCGTGGGTGGACATAGCGGCCAATGGAGTCTGTTGCCAATAACACGTCAGACCCAGCTAGATTGGACTCCATGGTCAGCTGGAGCTTAGTTGCTTTTTGAACCACCTCAACAAAGTAAGGCTATGGAAACCATGCCTTGTCTTTTATACTCGCATAGTTTATGGTTTTTATAATTCTTCTTAAAAGGATGGCTTTCATATTATGAACAGCTAAATCATCACAAAATCTACTTGCGTGCTCCATAGCGAAAACCTTATAAAATTAAAACGAAAAATAGTAATAGATCCAAGTATTTATTGCAACACCATCCTCTTTTTGTTACGGATTTTCGTATTTACTATTACCGTCTTCTTCATTTTGGAACCGGTGTTGAAAATCAACATCTCACGTTTTAGCCCTGTTTTGATGTTTCTTGATATAGGAAGGGATCCCCGTCCTACTTTGTATATTCATATATAGAAAATAAAGATTCACACACTATTCTACGTCAAAGAATGGTTCCATCTAAACCTTACAACACAAATCCGGGGAGAAGCCCTAAATTAAGCGATCGATCGAAGCAGGGCAGCCGTCAACAACACCCTACCCCGCAAAACCCAAACATGGCCGCGGCCGCGCACGGCGCACCACCATCTCCATCTCCTCCGTCCTCCCTTTCCGCCTCCACCCCAAGCCAAGCAACCAACCCCCTCTCCTCCTCTATATAACACGCCGCCTCGCCACCTCACCAGAAAATTCCCCACACGCGCCCACCCCCCTCCTCTCTCTCTCCTCTTCTCTCTTTCCACCCCTCTGCGTCCGTGCGCTGCGTTGTTGGGGGGCAAACTGCCAGGGGCAATGGCGGGCGGGCGAGAGCTGGTGGTGAGTTTCGGGGAGATGCTGATAGACTTCGTGCCGACGGTGGCGGGGGTGTCGCTGGCGGAGGCGCCGGCCTTCCTCAAGGCCCCCGGTGGCGCGCCGGCCAACGTCGCCATCGCGGTCTCGCGCCTCGGCGGCGGGGCCGCCTTCGTCGGCAAGCTCGGCGACGACGAGTTCGGCCGCATGCTCGCGGCCATCCTCCGCGACAACGGCGTCGACGACGGCGGCGTCGTCTTCGACGCGGGCGCGCGCACCGCGCTCGCCTTCGTCACCCTGCGCGCCGACGGGGAGCGCGAGTTCATGTTCTACCGCAACCCCAGCGCCGACATGCTCCTCACCGCCGACGAGCTCAACGTCGAGCTCATCAAGAGGGTGAGTAAGCCTTGCCTTCGTGATCTGCGGACAACCTGATCGATCCCATCGAGCGTGGTAGAATCTTTCCGCCCATTCCTTGATCCGATCCTTGGATCTGGACGCAACAGCTAGGTTTCTTGCGCTGATTTCGCGTGCGGTGTAGGTTGCGGCGCCTGTAATTTTTCTTGGGCCTGTTCTTGTTTATCACGTTAAAGGTAACCCTTTTTCCCGTAGTCTAATTCGGGCGCTTTGATGTTGAATCTTCCCGTGGAATCCAAAGATTCCTGGGCGAAAGTGGGCGCCCTCGTTGCTGGTTTTGGTCGGATCTTGTTGTGCGTTCTAGTTGGCTAATTGTTCTTTTCTGGATCTGGTCATGTGGCTTCTGTGATTCATCCTAAAAATTTGGGGGCACAAATAAGTAATCCAAGGAGAGCCGTTATGAAACTAGTCAAACACGTGGTTCTTGGATCCATCGGCGTGAGCTGCCTTGTAGAAATCATTAGCCTTGCCGTGTATTAATGGAATCTACTTGGAATTTTGTTTCTTTCTGGTGGGTCAATAATTGTGGGCATTTCAGCTTATGTCACCTAGTCCAACTTTGCGCATGTTCATTGAACCTTTTTGAATACATTTGTGTGCTTCGTGTGATTGTACTAAAACATAAATGCAGAACTGCAAGGTGCCAGACAGCTTAGTTCATCTGTCAGTTTGGCAATTTGCTGAACAGAATTCCATTTTTCCCAGGTTGAAATAATCGAGAATCCTTGCTTAGCAGGTGCTGTTAGACGATTCAGTTCAATCATGCTTATTCAAACATGTTAAAACTGTGCACCTTTTGTAGAATTTACTGGAAAATATCTGCACTCATGGTATATCGCAGAATCCAATACAAGCAATAAACTTGCATCATCACAGTGTCCATTCCCCACCCCTGTTTGGGTAAATTCTCATAAGTTGTGATGTGTTCAGGCTGCAGTCTTTCACTACGGATCAATAAGCTTGATTGCTGAGCCTTGCCGGTCAGCACATCTCCGTGCCATGGAGGTTGCCAAAGAGGCCGGTGCCCTGCTCTCTTATGATCCGAACCTGAGGGAGGCATTGTGGCCATCCCGTGAGGAGGCCCGCACCAAGATCTTGAGTATCTGGGACCAGGCAGACATTGTCAAGGTCAGCGAGGTCGAGCTTGAGTTCTTGACAGGCATCGACTCAGTGGAGGACGATGTTGTCATGAAGCTGTGGCGGCCTACCATGAAGCTGCTCCTGGTCACTCTTGGAGATCAAGGATGCAAGTATTATACCAGGGTATGCTTTGTAACTTCTGCTAGCTACTGTGCAATGAAAATGGTTATTTATGCTGAATATTCGTTTGACTGCTTATGTCGAACTTCACTATATCATGCATTTGCCAAATGCAAAATGTGTTTTTTTAGTATATAATTTGCACATAGCGACTGGGAGGTTTCTTCTGCAGCCCAGACTCATGTGTTTGCTATACTTGATGCAGGATTTCCATGGAGCTGTCCCTTCCTACAAAGTACAACAAGTTGATACAACAGGCGCAGGTGATGCGTTTGTTGGTGCTCTGCTCCGGAAGATTGTCCAAGATCCATCCTCGCTACAAGTAAGTTGCCTTAAATTTGTTTGTTGATCATTGATTCGACTTGTCAAGTTGGTCCCTTCAGTTCTCAGTGTGCCACGGAAATTTGATGTCTGCTGATTGTACAGGATCAGAAGAAGCTTGAAGAGGCGATTAAATTCGCCAATGCATGTGGAGCAATCACCACCACGAAGAAAGGGGCGATCCCATCGCTGCCCACTGAAACTGAGGTCTTGCAGCTAATAGCGAAGGCATAGATCAACCAATCTGCTATGGTTTTCACTAGCTTCGACTTCTGCAAATTGTATTGTATGGTGATCTGGATCAGAAGAAAAGCGGGTGCTCCATGACACCAGCCCTTTTTGTTTGCCCTACTTCCCTTTGTGAAAGGGTGTTTTGTTTTAGAATTCACTTGCAATAAGCAGAGCCTTTTTATATCACAGTGCATCTGATACGGTCAAATAATCGATCATCCATAATTGTAGCAATTCTTTTTTTTTTAATTTCGCTGAATTCTTGTTCCAATGGTGTATGATTTGCTTTTGGGGTTCCATTTGAATTGAGATGCCTGATGATAATTTCAACAGATAGCTCAGAGTACACTGGCATCTGCCAAATGGTTATTATGTAACTGGGGCTTCATTGATCATCTCTGTCTGTAGATTTGTAGTAACTGTCCTGGTGTTCGGTTTGGGGTTCAGAGAAATTCATCGCAACATGTTATCAACTGGAAGAAGCCTGAGTTCTTTGGTTGATGCGTACTAGCTGGGTTGTTGCATGACCTGTCAACTGTGGATATACCCTGCGTTTGCAAGGCTGTCCCATATGATTACTGTTCCATTGTTTTTCAAGGCAGACCCAAAAGCCATACCTTTTGCACTTTTCATTCTATTTATGCGAAGCGCTTACTGTAAAGCGCCTAAACTTGACATGAAGAGGCTTTTAAAAAATTAGGGACATTTGGATCCACGTCATTACAATTTTTCAACTTTGGAGAAACACCACTACAATTCAGCTATTTTGAAACTTGCCATTACAATTTTTGGTTTCCCACAAGAATGCCACGGAATACGTATGGAGGCTACTTGGGCCCAGCTGCAGGCGTATACGAATACGTATACGTTGCATCTCCTCTTCCCTATCGCTGACGCGCGGGCCCCGCTTGTCATCTCCTTCTTCCTCCTCTTCTCATTTCTCTCTTGCTGAGCCACATCCGCTGCCGCCATTGACGGGGCCACGAGCTCCAACGCCGCCCGGGCCGCGAGGTCTGGAGCAGGTCTGACGCGCAGGGAGGCAACCCCAACTGGGGCACAGCCGAGCTGCGGCCGCCGGCGGGCCACCCGTGCCTGGCCTTCCCGGACCTTCTGGCCGCCTACATGTCGTACCCCGTCAATGGCTCCTGTCCGGACGACGAGCTCCTGGCGCAGCGGCTCCTCCTCCGCGGCTGCAAAACCCTAGGAGCAGGGGCAGGACACCATCCCGCCGAATCTAGCCGTCAATCCACGGGAGCGCAGATCGGAGCGAGGGTAAGAAGGGCGACCGCAGCACATACCTCTGGCGGCGGTGAAGAAGGGGGAATCGATGGCGAAGCGCGCCCTGCGTTCGCGCGTGTCGTCGTCATCGCGGCCGGGGAGGGCGCCCGCGAGGGGACCCCGGCTGCCGGCTGCTGCTGCGGCGGCGGGGCGCCAGGCGAGGGCGGACGAGAGGCGCCTGCCCGCGACCCTGAGCATGGTGATCGGACGGGAGGACGGCGGTCGGTCGCTGCTCGCCGGCTCTGGCCTCCGGGGGATCGGGTGCTCCTGTTTGGTGGGGGAGATCGATTCGAGGCAGCAGGGTGGGGGGCGGCCGCGTGCGCTTGCTGGAGCAGAGAGGAAGAAGGAGATGACAAGCGGGGCCCACGCGTCAGTGACAGGGAGAGGAGATGCAACGAAGTATACGTATTCGTATACGCCTGCAGATGGGCCCAAGTAGCCTCCAAACGTATTCCGTGGCATTCTTGTGGGAAACCAAAAATTGTAATGACAAGTTTCAAAATAGCTGAATTGTAGTGGTGTTTCTCCAACGTTGAAAAATTGTAATGGCGTGGATCCAAATGTCCAAAAATTATGATGTGCATTAAACTAAGGCCGTCTTTGTCGAATTATATGGCCCTTTTGCTCTGTTTTTTCTCGTATCGCTGTTGTTTTGTTTGATTGAAGCGCGCCTTACTGTTGTGTATCTAGGCCACTTTCAGCCGGTCGGTTTCAAGGAAGAAGACGGCGTTTATTTTAAAGTGTGCCCAAGCTCGATTCCTCTTGCTCTAGTTGGAATAATATTAATACAATAGCTATCTGGTATATGTGACATAGAAGCTAGCATTTCCAGTTGCAGCACCCACAATGTAACATCCCAGTTCAAAAAAAAAATAAAAATAAAAATCCAAGAGCGCCGCCACAGCACGGCAACTCCATGCCGTGACCCGATCGCCGACCTCGGCGTCCGTGCCACGCGCCGGCCAAGCTGAGCCGCCGCGCGTCTGACCCCACCTCGCCACGCGCCGAGCCTGCACACGCCGCTCGCCCCACCTCATTCCCCGCCGTACCTCGCCCATGCCGTGCCCATGCCATCCGCGCCACGCGCCACTGCCCGAGCTGCCGCGGAGCTCCCCGTCCTTATCCACCGCGGCCATCACCTCACCAAGCTCGTGATTCATCCCCTCCTCGCATTCATCCCCCATTGCCGCCACCTCCACCTCACCACCGGTCGATTTTTCTCCCCGGCCGGTGACACCCCCCTTCGCCTATAAAAAGCCCCTCCTACCCCCGCTCAACCCAGCACCACCAACCCGCCTTTCTTCCACCTCGCCCCGAGCTCACCGCCGGTCACCCATTCCGCCCCGGAACCCTAACCCTAACAGGGATGAGAGAGAAAGAGAGGGAGCAGTGGAAGGAAGCAAAGAGTGAGGGGGAAAGGAAGAAGCTTACCTGGCGCAGGTCCTCGCCGGCTTCTCTCCTCGCCGTGGCCGCGCCACCGTCACCGCCGCCGCTCGGGGAGAAAGACGAGGAAGGGAGGGAGGAAGAAGAGGCGAGCCAGGCAGGCCGCAGGCCGCGTCAGCCTTTTGGCCGTTCGGCCATGGGCCGAATCGGCTGGGCCGGGCCACGCGCAGGCCATAGGCCGGGCCGCGCGCACGCGCTTGAACTGGGCCACGCACGGTGCTGGGACGGGCCGAGCCCAGTGCTGGCCCAGGAGGTTCTTAAATGTTTTTCTAATTAAATCAATGTTTATTGCTTGGTAAAAATCGTATAAAATCACAGAAAAAAATGGAAAAAAATACAAACTAAATTTTGTTGGATTCATCATGCGGAGTTCTCTCCAACAAAAATATATAATCATAAACTAAGTTTTACATACACATTTTAATTCATGTCAGATAATGTCTATTAACCTTGGTTAATACTTAAGAAATCATAAAGAGATAATAAAATGTTAAGATTAATTTATGTAGACATAAGATTTATTTCCTATCCATGGAAATGCTAGTATAATATAATTGCCACTTTCACCCTAAAATAATTAAATGGTGCATCTTGTATAGCTAGGTAAAATAAGTTATCACATAAGTACATAAATGCATCATGTTGTTTTAATGCTAAACATCTTAGTTTATATATATAGCAGAGGCTCTGAATATATTGAAGTTAAAAATGACTAACATCACTAGTAAGGGGTATATTTATACTATATGTGTGCATGTGTTGCTAAACTCTTAAGTACACATATCATATTCTTTTGCTTCATGGGAGTTAATGAAGGAAGTAAATTAAGAAAAGTAAATTAAGTAGCTCATGCATCATCTCATGTTTGCATCATAATCGTTCATGTAGATGCCGCGTTCGAGAATGTTTTATACGAGCATCCAGGAACAACAGCAAAAGAAGGCTATGAAGAATCGACCTACTAGGCCCAGGTCTAGTTGGCACTAACATTATGTTTCAACAAGGCAAGCCCCGGTGCATAACCCCTATTTTGAAAACTATGCAATGTTTTACTTAAGTACCCATGTGCATTTACGTTTCTAGGAGTTGTATGAAACCCTAGATGCATGATTCTTAGGTACCTGGTCTAAAAATAGTATGTTACATCGCTAGTTGCTATGCTTAATAAATTCGGTAGAAGACGAGTGATTACCGTCACTCGCGAGACATAGAGTTTTCGCTTTAAAGGATAAGTATGGGATTGATGGCTTATTGTTAAAAGTGAAGTCGTTCATGTGGCACATTGATTGAGGGTGAACTGTACTAATCGAAGCATACAGGGATATGATCACGCCAGTTGTGGATGCTTTTAAGTACTTGACTCAGGTAGTTCCTGTTATTTTGATTTATGTAATTATGTATTATGCATATGTTTACAGCACCCTTGTTTGGTATTGTTTTGTTTAATTGTATTTTTGCATGATTTATGAATGTGCCTGTACCTGTACCCTCTTATGCTCTTACTGTATCAGCTGATTTATGAATGTGCCTGTACCTGTACCCTCTTATGCTCTTACTGTATCAGCTGCAACTAATTCGACATACCTTTGGATTGTCACCTGTTTAACTTACAGCATTTTTCAATTGTAATTTACAGCTGGAGTATGACATCTTGCAATATATCGTAATTGAACGCTTGGCTCAAGGTGGTCGTGCAAAACTCAAAGATGATGGTCTTAATCTGTCAGATTGGCTTCAATGTCTTGCATCCTTTTGGGGCCACCTGTATGTACCTTTTGACTTTGCTATTATTATGCTCTCGTATCCTACATGTGATATTGCTTTGCCCCACTTGATTACTTTTTTTTTGTTCGCACCTTACATTCATGGGTTAGCTATTCAGTTTTGGGATTTATAATCGTTGTCTCCTAATAATAAAGTGTATCCTGCTACTGACTCTTTTGGTCTAATTCATTTTGGCAGGTGCAAGAAGCATAATGCCGTGGAGCTGAGAAGCCTTTTGCAGTACCTTGTTAATCAATTAAAGAAGGGTGTGGGCATTGAACTTGTTGTCCTGGAGGTCTGGTGTCTGCCTTGTTAAGCTTCTTGTTGCCTTTGAAGTTTGAACTGTATGAGTCTGAATCCTAACGTAAAGAGTCATGCAGGAGCTCATTCAGCAAATGGCGAATGTGCAGTACACAGAGAACATGACAGAGGAACAAGTTGATGCTA
>CM014274.1:6582982-6598469 GCA_004135705.1 Alloteropsis semialata
GTGCCAGATCTTGATGCTCTTAGCGTTCTACTACCATATAACTCGCCGGCTTCCGCATGAGCGACGTTGATGTATCCTGAAAGTGTAAGCTATGAACTAGTCTGTTAAGAGCCAGTATGTATCTTCATACAAGTCACTGAGCATACTGGTATATGTATGTTTTTTCCAAACTCGAGTCTGGGAATCATGTCAACCAATCTTGGTGTCCCTCTGTGACTATCATTGCCTCTGAATATGTTACCCTAACTCCAAAGTCTAATCTTACTCTTTGATTCTTTTCTTCACTGTCAATCTTTAGCGCTCCTTTTTGCTACATCTTTATATTCCTTAGATACATCATTTCTTGTTAGATTATCCATCGACTGCTTAACTGTTAATCTTTGGGCTGCTACATATAATTTCTATTTTATTGTGGAGCCTTGTCACATGATCTGAGATGCCACGACGGAACCAAGGTTCTCGTGTATCTAATATCGTTTTATGTAGGCGGGCTTGTACTTGGAAGGTCAGTACATCCTGACAACCAGTACATCCCTACTTGCAATAAACGATAAGGATTACACGATTGTATCACTTGGAGCGCGTAGGTATTTCAGCTCTGTGTGGATGTGGCTTATTGCAATGATTTTCGTACATCCTTCCACACCTTCTAGTCTTCTTCCATAAATCTCTCCAAAGCTTTCTAATGTAACGAATTTTTCTTTTCTCCACCTCACTCTAATTTCGCTTCATCCTTGGAATCTCGGGACGAGATTCTTTTAAGGGGGTGGGATTGTAACATCCCAGTTCAAAAAAAAAATAAAAATAAAAATCCAAGAGCGCCGCCACAGCACGGCAACTCCATGCCGTGACCCGATCGCCGACCTCGGCGTCCGTGCCACGCGCCGGCCAAGCTGAGCCGCCGCGCGTCTGACCCCACCTCGCCACGCGCCGAGCCTGCACACGCCGCTCGCCCCACCTCATTCCCCGCCGTACCTCGCCCATGCCGTGCCCATGCCATCCGCGCCACGCGCCACTGCCCGAGCTGCCGCGGAGCTCCCCGTCCTTATCCACCGCGGCCATCACCTCACCAAGCTCGTGATTCATCCCCTCCTCGCATTCATCCCCCATTGCCGCCACCTCCACCTCACCACCGGTCGATTTTTCTCCCCGGCCGGTGACACCCCCCTTCGCCTATAAAAAGCCCCTCCTACCCCCGCTCAACCCAGCACCACCAACCCGCCTTTCTTCCACCTCGCCCCGAGCTCACCGCCGGTCACCCATTCCGCCCCGGAACCCTAACCCTAACAGGGATGAGAGAGAAAGAGAGGGAGCAGTGGAAGGAAGCAAAGAGTGAGGGGGAAAGGAAGAAGCTTACCTGGCGCAGGTCCTCGCCGGCTTCTCTCCTCGCCGTGGCCGCGCCACCGTCACCGCCGCCGCTCGGGGAGAAAGACGAGGAAGGGAGGGAGGAAGAAGAGGCGAGCCAGGCAGGCCGCAGGCCGCGTCGGCCTTTTGGCCGTTCGGCCATGGGCCGAACCGGCTGGGCCGGGCCACGCGCAGGCCATAGGCCGGGCCGCGCGCACGCGCTCGAACTGGGCCACGCGCGGTGCTGGGCCGGGCCGAGCCCAGTGCCGGCCCAGGAGGTTCTTAAATGTTTTTCTAATTAAATCAATGTTTATTGCTTGGTAAAAATCGTATAAAATCACAGAAAAAAATGGAAAAAAATACAAACTAAATTTTGTTGGATTCATCATGCGGAGTTCTCTCCAACAAAAATATATAATCATAAACTAAGTTTTACATACACATTTTAATTCATGTCAGATAATGTCTATTAACCTTGGTTAATACTTAAGAAATCATAAAGAGATAATAAAATGTTAAGATTAATTTATGTAGACATAAGATTTATTTCCTATCCATGGAAATGCTAGTATAATATAATTGCCACTTTCACCCTAAAATAATTAAATGGAGAGGCTGCCCATGGACATGTAGTCGTAGACGAGGAGCTTCTCGTCCTTGCTGAAGTAGTAGGCGCGGAGGGGCACCACCAGCTCGTGCTGCACGCCGCCGATGGCCGCGATGCGCTCCCGGAACTCCGGCTCCGGGAGGTCCACGTCCTTGAGCCGCTTCACCGCCACGGCCGACCCGTTCTCCATCACCGCCTTGTACGCCGTCCCGAACGCGCCCTTGCCCAGCACCTCCGCCGACGCGCGGAGCAGGTCCTCCAGGTCGAACGGCGGGGCCGCCGCCATGGGCCCGAAGAAGATGAGCTTCTTCGACCCGGTCGAGCCACCGCCGGATTTGGCCGCCGCCGAGGCCGCGGCCGCAACGGCTGGTGTTGCAACTGCCGCGGCAGTCCCGTTGTGGCCGGCTGCCGAGCCGTTCTGTCCCTTCGGCTCGACCTCCAACGGCTCCATGCCGAGGTCGCGACCCTTCTCCACCGCCGCGGCCGACCGGGGCTCGCTCGACTTCTTCCGGCAGAGGAAGAAAAGCAGGGCCAGCAAGAGCAGCACGCCGAACACGCAGCCGATGGCAATGCCGGCGATGGCTCCGCCGGAGAGCTTCTTCTTCTTGCCACCACCGACGTCAGCAGCGCCGCCGGCACCTGGCTGGGCCTCCGGTGATCCGGCCGGCGTGGGCGCAGTCTCGCCGGGGCAGAGGCCGAGCGGCCCCCCGCAGAGGCCAGTGTTGCCCAAGAACGAGTCTTTGGGCATCTTCCGGAGCTTGGTGGGGATGGACCCGTTGAGTTTGTTGTACGACACGTTGAACTGCTCCAATGCGGGCAGGTCCAGCTTGGGGATCTCGCCGGTGAAGCTGTTCCCGTCGAGGTACAGCGTCCCCAGCCGGATCAGCTTGTTGAAGTCCGGTGAGATCTCGCCGGTGAACTTATTCTCCGCGATGTCCAGCCTCACGAGGTTCTTGAGCCCGAACAGCGACGCCGGGACCTCGCCGGAGAAGCTGTTGTGCTGGAAGTAGATACATACACATTTTAATTCATGTCAGATAATGTCTATTAACCTTGGTTAATACTTAAGAAATCATAAAGAGATAATAAAATGTTAAGATTAATTTATGTAGACATAAGATTTATTTCCTATCCATGGAAATGCTAGTATAATATAATTGCCACTTTCACCCTAAAATAATTAAATGGTGCATCTTGTATAGCTAGGTAAAATAAGTTATCACATAAGTACATAAATGCATCATGTTGTTTTAATGCTAAACATCTTAGTTTATATATATAGCAGAGGCTCTGAATATATTGAAGTTAAAAATGACTAACATCACTAGTAAGGGGTATATTTATACTATATGTGTGCATGTGTTGCTAAACTCTTAAGTACACATATCATATTCTTTTGCTTCATGGGAGTTAATGAAGGAAGTAAATTAAGAAAAGTAAATTAAGTAGCTCATACATCATCTCATGTTTGCATCATAATCGTTCATGTAGATGCCGCGTTCGAGAACGTTTTGTACGAGCATCCAGGAACAACAGCAAAAGAAGGCTATGAAGAATCGACCTACTAGGCCCAGGTCTAGTTGGCACTAACATTATGTTTCAACAAGGCAAGCCCCGGTGCATAACCCCTATTTTTAAAACTATGCAATGTTTTACTTAAGTACCCATGTGCATTTACGTTTCTAGGAGTTGTATGAAACTCTAGATGCATGATTCTTAGGTACCTGGTCTAAAAATAGTATGTTACATCGCTAGTTGCTATGCTTAATAAATTCGGTAGAAGACGAGTGATTACCGTCACTCGCGAGACATAGAGTTTTCGCTTTAAAGGATAAGTATGGGATTGATGGCTTATTGTTAAAAGTGAAGTCGTTCATGTGGCACATGGATTGAGGGTGAACTGTACTAATCACACGCCGGTAGTAAGAGGTAGTTGAACCCGGTAAACCTACGTACCTATATGCAAACTGGTAGTGTGAACTGATACTGTTTTCTCAGTGGTGCTAGTCTGTAACTCATGGCTGACCCGTCGTTGGTATCGGTGGGGATTAGCGGTCCCGGGCTGCAGGGCAGTTCACCTATGCGGGGTGCATATAGGGAACGGTTGCCATGTACGGCCCGACGGGGCGCGTACGTATCGTGTGATTAGGTCTACCTTGCAAGGTTAAATTCGGATCGATTCGCTGTACCTCTCAGATAAGAGGACCTTGGTCTTTCTGTCACAGTGCGACATAATGGAAGTAAACGGGAGTATGAAATGGATGATTGAATGAAGATATGGTAAATGTTTGTTTGTTACTGAATTACCTTTAAACTTAATAATATGATAGTTGGCAAACACAGAAGTTAGTGCTATCACACTAATCTTGATGCTAAAACATTGAAATTAGGATCAACTCTTAGTAGCTTTTCGGCAAAATATACCTACAGCCAAAAGCCTCGCATGCTAGGAGTCGGCTAAGTATATACCACTAGTCGGGTAAGTCTTGCTGAGTATTAGTTACTCAGGGTTTGTTGCTTAACCTTTTCAGGACACGAGGTTGTTGAGTTTATGTTAAATACAATGGCCGTGATGCTGAAGGATGAGAAGTCACGAAGACCTACGTGTAGTCACCATTTTTGTTTTGAACTTGGTTTGTAAAAGACTTATTCTGTACAGTTTTGGATCTATATCATACTTGTACTATCTGCGCTCACCGTCGAGTGAGACTTCTGGTGTTTGTTTCGGTCCTTATGTTCGACTTGTGGTTGAATCGGGATTTACCCGACAGGCTGCCAAATTACACCATTTTAAGTGCATGCAGACATAATTATTTATTTAAATGAGTGTCAATGCATTTAAGTCGATTTAATTTGGACGGTTCTGCCACACACACAAGGATCTTATCAAGCATAAAAAACACTGTGCAGATTGTTCATTAGACCGAAACATCCGCTGCTATCATTTCAAGGATCCCAACATCATTCATGTCTCGTCAACATGCACTCAAAGTGACATGTCAGCGCCGCGTCCACAGGAGCATCCCATTCAGAGCCGTGGGGATAGCTTTCATCACTGGCGCAGACTCCGCGTCACTTTCTGCGACCATGGGCGTATCCGGTTCCCTAGCTTGCTAGGCTTGGCTCGGGACGAGAATTTCCCACGACGACGGCGACGTTGCTTGTGAAGAAGAGACGGGTGCTAGCTGGCGGTGGCGGCCAGGTCGGCCCAGCCGGTCGGTTTGGCACTTGCCGCAGACAGAGGCGACACGAGTCGGGCCTGGGCTTGGTTCCAGACCCACCACCGGAACGCTAATGTAGCGTGGCGGGCGTGGCACTGATAATCGGCGCCACAGCCCCCTGTGGCGTGGCCGGCGGAGGCCGGGAGCCACGCACGCCCTAAAAGCCCTGTCTATATGCAGTTTGTGGTCGAAATCCTCGCACGTGACTAGCAGCAAGCATGTTTGGTTTGGGATCCAGTCATCCGGAGATTCAGTTCATCCAGCAAGCATGTTTGGGCAGTGTTTAGATGGCGGGTGGAATTTTTTTCACTCTATTTTGACCATTAATTAGAGGTATTAAATAAAATCAGTTTACAAAATTACCTCCACAACTCCTGGTAAATTCGCGAGACGAATCTAATGAGGCCTTTGACCGCACGATTAGAGGATGATTACTATAGCAAATCATGGATTAATTAGGCTCGTTAGATTCGTCGCGCAAAGTTGCACTCATCTGTAAAAAAATTTTATAAATAGACTTTATTTAGTACTTCATGCATGCGAGATTCTTTGGGGCAAAATTTTTGCGCCCCTCCATGTGAACACGGCCTTGGGCCTCGTCCAGCGCCGCCGCTGAACAAGGCCTCGTCCAGCGCCGCCGCTGACGGAGGGATTGGCGACTTCCCAGTTCCTACGGTCCCACTGCCGCCCTGGAGACCTGGACCATCCGCCGCCCCATCCAGCACCCCGTCGCCTCTCGACTTCTCCAGTCTGGCAGAGTGCCAGTCTCGCCTCCGGCCTCCCCATCCCGCGCCTCATCCGGCACCCGACGACCGCGCGCGCCTGTCTGCTCGCCCCCAAACCCACCGCCGCCGCCTGCTGCTCCCGCGTCAAGCTTCAGCCGCTAGCGATGGCGACCGAGACGCCGCCGCCGGAGAAGAAGAAGAAGGCGCCGCTCCCCAAGGTGGTCGCGCTCAACAAGGCCCTCAAGCTGGTGAGCTCCGCTTCCGGAGCGTGATTTCCTCCTTCAGCGGTGTTCGTTAGCTTGATGCAATGTTTGCCTTGTTCTCTTTACCGGCGTTACCGCGTTAGGTTGCTGCGGCCAATAACCTGTTCGACGCAATCGCAATGGGATTTATATTTTCTGGAAATTGCACCACCACGATTGTTGCTGTCGCCTCCCATGCGCGCTCTGTTTGTGCTTAGAGGCTTTCATGCTGCTCAGGTTACTGTTCAAGCTGCAGTCCTGCAATTTCAATTTGCAGAAGCAGATATTGAAAAGTTTATGATGCATCAACAGGTCTGCACGGTCAATAATAATCTATTGGTTCCCATAAGTCATAGCTCTGTGTGTTGTTAAGTTAAATATTTCCCACCCTACTTACCCATGCCATAAATCATTCTCAGGCTCAGACATGGGTGGACAAAATGAGTGCATCAGAGCCAGATGAACCCAATGATAAGGATTTTGAGGGCCGGCCGCCAAGGTATAATTCATTGTTTCATTTTTTCCCTTTTTGCATTCCTGGATATATAACTGTTATGTGACTCCAAAGGTTTTCTAGGCTTGGTCTTGGTGCTAAAGTGGCACCTGGTGTGAAGCGTGCGGCTCCCACTAACCCAGTTGAGAGGAAGTTGCTTGGGAAGGTGAATGCGCAGAAGAGAAAGGCCTTGGAGGATGAGAAGACAACTGCTAAGGAGTCGAATGAGGCTAGTGGTGATGATGGCAATGAGCCTGAAAGCAGAACCAGTGCCTTTAGCAAAAAGAGGACATTGCCTTTAGTTACATCTACACCTATAGGGAAGAAGTCATAGTAACAAATTGGTATCATGGTATGTATAGGCCATCTGAGCGATTTGCTTGTTCTGGTTGAAGTTTCTTACTAACTCCCAGACTAATGCTATTTTCATGGGCTTAGTATATTCTAGTGTGCGATTTCTGAATGTAAAGGGATAGTGTGCTATTAATGCTCGTTGCCAATTCAGAAATCCCATACTGCCTGTCAAAGTTAAATACACTGTGATACTCATTTGATTATTTTCCCATCGATTCGAACATCATGCCTGTTGAAAGCTTTTAGATCTTCATCTACTAAGTTGGTTCATATGTTGCATTGTTCTTCAGTCATTTCTCAAAGAATGGCAGTTCATAGGCGCAGAAGTACAATATAACTAAACATTCGCTGTTATGATTATTTTCAAGAATTTGCCTTTAAAGTTTACATGCATCATTTGATATCATAATGTCTCTACCTTTAGACAGTGTGGAAAATGAGTTTGTTCTTCTTTCTTGAATGGAAATCTCTCTTCTGTGTTTCTTTCTTTATGTAGTTCCAGGGAACCCTATGCAGAAGCAAATGATGGATGGGTCTATACCATCTCGATGCAGTAGTGACATAGCTGGTTTCAGAGAATGGAAGAGTCAACAGGAGTATATCAGACATGGCAGTTATATGGATTAGTTTTCTCGACACGGTTGTAGGATAGGACTGATATAGGAGAGGTGTATTGAAGGAAAAAGCAAGGATATCGTAGCCAACGAAATGTTCATTCTGATGCATGTTGTTAGACACAAGCGAAATTCTCATTCCTGGACATGTCTGACATGTTACAAGGCAGTTAGAAAAAACATTCATTTCAATGTCAGTTTAAGTGCATTGTCTTTTTTCTTTCTTAATATATCTCTTGTATTACCAATTTCAGGGCAAGGTCTTTGTTATGGGGTTTTACCTATTTCATCTGCTAGGGTTCCTGTATTGAAGGTTACTGATCAGGAACTGGTGTAGAGTGTTATATTTCAGTAGAAAACAAAGATGGCGTGTCAAGATCAATGATAATTAAATTGATTTCATCAATTGATGAAAGATTCCGGATACTTTGTTTTCTGGTATTGTAATTCTCTGTCTTGCTATCTTGGTTTGATTGAGATGCTAAATTGCAGGGAACTTTCCATACACATCGTATCATGACAGCTGTAATATCTATATACAGATGAAGTTCTGGGCCAAGGCACATGATGTTAACAGCACCAAATATCAAACAATGAGCTCAATGGAAATTATTTCTTTAGTTGCTTTCCATTTACAGGTAAACTCTTTTGGTTTGATTTTTGTCATTCTGCATGACCATGATTAGATAGTAGTTTTACTCTTCATATGGAATTTCCATTATAGATTTGTGGCCTCCTGAATCTCTATACTACGATTCTTGCACCAAACGAAGGCCAAGGAGAGTGGCCACGTCGCGGGCCTCTCCCGGCCGTCCGATCGGCCGCGTGAACGGCCTGGATCGAGCGAGGACCGGGTTTTTTACAAAAAGGCCCTTCTATTTAGTGAGAGTTAAACCCGCAGTTCATAGTTTTTTACTGAGAAGCCCCTAAACTTTTGGAAAAATTTGTTTTCAACCCACAAGTTTACAAAAAAACCCCTGCACTTCACAATAATCGACCCGAAGAACTGAGTTTTTCACGAAAAAAACCTCCGACTTTTCCATAAACCAACACATAGCCTAAATTTATTAAAAAACGTCATACACTTTACAACAACCAAACCGTAATCCATACATTAGTACGAAAATATCCTTCACTTTTAAAAAAAAGACACGAAATCCACATTTGAGTTCCATGTGTTCTCATGAACTAGCCCCTCGACTTTACAAAAATTAATCTACATTCCACCATTGAAAAAAAAAGCACCCCACACTTTCTAACAACTGCATCGCCTTCTTAATAAATACTTTCACACCTTCTTTCTCAACACAAAATTCACATTTGAGTCCCGTGTGTTCTCACAAACTAGCCTTCCAGCTTTACAAAAATTAATCTACATCCCACCATTGAAAAAAAAACACCCCGCACTTTGTAACAACTACATTGCCTCCTAATAAATACTTTCATGCCTTCTTTTTCTACAGTAAATACAGGAAAAAATAGCTCCATTTCTATACCCAAAATAATATTTCACTTAAACATTACTTCCACAACAATTTAACATCCAAAATACATACCAGAGGCAACAACATGTTACTAACCATGACACCTATGCAAAAATAACGAGCCAAAATATTTATCTCAACTACGTTCTTACAAAAAATTTTGCACCTGCCTCCATACAATTACTATTACTCCATTCATGAAATAAAGCCTACATTAACTATAATACCACAACGAAATACAAGCACTGGCTGTTAGTAGCAACACTTTTTTATATTTAACATGAAAAAAAATGAATGACTCGTTAATTTACAAATATGGATTGCAGACCCGGCGACATCCAATACTACCTGCATTTTCTGCCATATTGAAAGGTACTCCCTCAGATTTGAGCACATGTCATTCTCCTGTGACTGCATTTTCTGGGGTCATCCTGCTATCCTCTTGCAGATGGTTTAGATTTCGCGATTGTCGAGAATAACGTTTCACTATTTAAAGGTTTTGGTACAGCAATAAGAATCTATTGCTGAACTTTTTGTATCACTGATGACTAAAGCGAGTTGTTTCAGTTCACCTGCTATTTATGTTTGTCGCATATCAGTATTTTATTTTTGGACCTATAGAAGTAGCTTTGATGATTTTCTAACTTTAGGGTATATTCATTACACTCTTTTTGGAGATGTTACACTAGCTGACAAAAAGGTCCAGCCCCCTTGCCTCAAAAACATGTCTGAACTCCAATGCACTCCTAAACTCAGTCTTACCCGGTGGGAACTGGACTATTGGAGCCTGGAGGCCTGTTCACTTGAGCTATTTCACTGTTACTCTAATTCTCAATAAAACAAATATCCTATATTTTTCTCAGAGGACTGAGTTATCACACCTGGTAGGATAATTTGTGATCTAATATGTAACTAGCTAAAGTTGAAGTTAACTTTTTTGATTCTTCTGCTTCTTTTTGGCGTTGTGGTTGCACATACAACACTTGAGAAAAATACGCACATTTTGACTAAGCTCGCATGTTAATGTGGTTGCTCAAAGCTCGATCTTTAGTTGTTCGGTCATTCTGCTCACTTGCACATACTCTTGGCCTTGTATTGTGTAGCTAGTATCAGTGGAGGGTTTATGGGAGCAACGGCTCTGTGCCAGCAATTTTGAAGGATCATGGGTATCGAAGACTTGGGAAAGAGGCGTTGGCAACTTGAGTGTAAGTCTCCTATGATTCTTGGTGTATTGGGCAGTGAACGCAAATCATTATTTATGTACCCCGGCAATTCATGCAGCTTGAGGACTTCTTGGACCAGTCTCAGAAATTTGCTAGAGCGGTAGGGATAGGGCAAGTACGGAAAATCTGTGATTTCCTAAGGGCTACTGTTTCTGATTTGAGCAAGTTCTTCATGGGTAAAATTGCTGCGCCCAAGCTAAAGGCCCTTCTGTTTGGGCCTTGGAACCAGGTTAAGCCAGTCACTAACCCTAGTCAGAAACTGTTAAGAGGAGGCGTGTTAATCCAAACAAGCTTACTGTCAAGAAGAAGAAGCCCTTTGAGCAGGATAAGCAAGTCACTACTCCCAGTCAGCAAGATGATAAGAAGCCTTTTGATCAGAACCCAGACAGTTCTGCCATTCAGAAAGATGCTAAGAAGAAGAAGCCCCTTGATCAGGATAAGCCAGTTATTTCTCCTGGCCAGAAAGAGAAGCCCCTAAGCCAGCCATTTCTCCCAGCCAGAAAGATGATAAGAATTAAAGTAGCAACGTGGGCCATGACACGGGAAGCAGTCATGCGCAACAAAAGAAAGCAAATGTTACTGTATACACTTCTGGTTCAGCGCATTTCTATCCCTCCTCAAAGAATGCATCGGTCAGTACTCTCCCAGGCAATTATTAATCAGTTTGCGCATATACCTCAGCATCTGATCACCCCTCCCGCTCTTGGTTATGGGTTGCCACCACCGCATTTGTATTCAGATTATCATCACCCTCATCAGGGATTGCTAGGTCAACCACAGGGTGATTTCCTTCATTTCTATCCTGGGATTGTTTCACCCGTATGGTATCAATTGTGCTTGCAACAATAGGCTGGTGCAGAGGACGCCATATGGAATGGGTCAGGTTGCTGGCGACGACTGTTTGTGGTTTGGGAAAGTAGATAGCTAGCTAGCTGGGGGCTATTGAGCGAAGGCCTAAGATTGTTGTTCTGTAACTAGCTGGTGCAATTGTGCTTCTAACTGTTTTGAAAAGAAAGTTGTAAGGCGAGAATGGAGAGCTGTAAGGTGATTTGATCTTAGTTTAACCTGCTCATTCTGTCAAAGCTCCGAGTTGTGAGACACTGCTGTCAAAAATCTGCTGCAAGGAAGTGCCGTAAGTGCTGAATACATGCAGAGCTGAGCCCTTTTGATGTGAGGTGTGCTTGCTGCTACTTTCAACGAACTGTATGCTGTGTTGCTGGGGCATCTGGAGTAGCGTCAAGCAGGCAGACATGATTCGTTGTTCTGTCTGAAATCAAGGCTTGCTGCTGTAGCTGGTGAGGTATCAGCGAGCTAAGGCAAACCGGTTGCGACAAGACAATATGTTCCCTGGCTTGGCGCCCATGGGGAGGACCGTGGGAGACGATGAGGACACTTGTTCATGAGTAATCTGCAACACCTGGGAATACAGAATATCACGCCAACTCCTCTCACGTCCATACAAGATTGGTGGCGCTCATTGCGGCGACAATTGCCATCAGCAAAGCGTCGTGGCCTGGACACCTTAATCCTGCTGGCCTGGACACCCTAATCCTGCTAACAAGCTGGCATATATGGAAAGAAAGGAATGCTCATGTCTTTCGCAACGCCGAGATGACCATTATCTCGGTCACTCTCATTAATTAGTTCAAAGAAAGAATAATATACATTGTAGATCCATGTTGGTCAAATTTATAATGATTGAAATAGAATTGAAACAAGAGGTTGTAGTACTGGAATGTACGGTAACACAGAGTTTACAAAGTTTCTAACTAAATAGTTAGATGTGAAGAAAATCTAGCAATCTCTTGTTTCAACTCATGTTTAGATCCTATTTGATGTGGTGTGACATGTCCGCTGACTCTGCACGCTTTCGAAGCACCACTCTCGTATCCGATACACAAGCTCTTCAATATGTTAGTCTTTCCTAGTCCTCATGCTCATTCCCCACGAGCCACCTTGCTTTGAACTCAACACTCAGCCTTGAATTGGTCCATAGTATTGTCTTCGCCATCTCCTCGCTGTGTAATATGGCTCTCCATATGCATACTCTCCCATAGATTCCTCTCGTCCCTCGGGACCAAGCCACCATGTTGATCCTTCACCGCTCTTGCTTGGGTACATCAACACCAACCTTGGTTGTCCTTCTCCACTTGGCGTGGAGGCAAGGACCACTATATTGCATCATAATCCAAGAGTTACATCAAAAAACTGCTTTACAAAATGCACATGGAGTCAATCTGTCATCACAAAGAGAGTCGGTCATCATTGGTTTATGAAGAGGAGAGTGCAAGAGTGGATTGAGCGATCCAGATTCCGCATACTAATTAAATTCTCACAGACTATGGCCCTGTTTGTTTACCACCTAGATTATATAATCTAGCTTATGTACCAAGGATATTATGGTAAAAGGTCACCATGAACCACTAAATAATCTGAAATAAGCTACCTATGTGCGGGACTGTCTATACTATACTTGGGTGATTTTAGGAGTTTGCTCACCTGGGTGAGCAAAGGCTAGGAATCACCCAAATTTAAAAGACAGCAGGATTTGGGTGAGCAGAAGAATTGGCTCACCCAAATGACATATACAGAAAACCATTAATATAAAACAAAGAAGAATTGGCTCACCCAAATGACATATACAGAAAACTATTTGAATGAAATACAAATATTTAGAAATTTGGGATCCTATAAAACCGTGTAGATGCAAAAATTAACAAATTCAAAATGAAAGCACAAACTTTCAAAATTTAATTATGGATTACAAATATTCAGAATTTTGGGATCCTATAAAACCGTGCAGATGCCAAAATAAACAAATTCAAAAAAAATTTCAAATTTTAATTATGGATTACAAATATTCAGAAATTTGTGAGCCTACAAAACCCGGCAGATGCCAAAATAAAGAAATTCAAAAACAAAGATAAAATTTTCAAAATTTTATTATGGAATACAAATATTCAGAAATTTGTGAGCCTATGAAACCCTGCAGATGCCAAAATAAACAAATTCATAAGCAAAGCAGAAAAATTCAAATTTTAATTATGGATAACAAATATTAAGAAATTTGAGAACGTATATAACCATACTGATGCAAACAATTGTAAGAAAAATTATACCAGAGGCACAAACAACACACAGTGCCACAACTGCTGTAACTATAAGAAACAAGAACTGTAACTTAAATATAAACTAAATAACTTGGTAAATACTGCACAGTAACACAGTAATACTGCACAGTAACTATAAACAGGAACCAAAAAAGATAAAAAGGAGAAAATGACCCCAAAAAGAAAGTAGAAATCTCAGTGATCACAACAAATCACAGAAATGAATAAGTAGTAACAGGACCAAGAATGGAGAAACTCAGGATAACATACGAAATATTAGAGACCTCTTCAATCCTTGAATGAGGTCACAATCCAGCAAATGATGAAATAACTGAAGCCAAAAGTAGTAATATCTGAAATTGAAGATAATAATCCAGGCTAAATCAATAAGCCAAGATCAAACAATAGTAGTAGGCCTTATGATATCACCAGAAAAACAAACAGCAGCAGCAAACCAAAGCGGACAATAACTCATGAACCCAGAGTCTACTATGAATAAGCTTCAAACAGATGTGACTTCAAAGGCACACTTCCACAATCTCAGTACCATGAACTAGCATCAAATTGTCTCAGAGGAGTAAATCAATCACCATGTAGAGCATGTATGTAGTCAGGGACAAAATAAAACCACACCCTTCAATTTATATCCAGTTCTGATGATCCCATATACATCCAAGCTAACCAAACAAACAGACCTGACCAATCCAACCGATCATAATGAACAAAAATCGCATGAAAACAATCACAACCTTCAACTTATCCGGTTCCAATCATGTAACAAATCCAACAAAAATAGAGGGGTCAGGCAAACAGGACTAATGACCAAGCTAACCAATCAAATAGACCTGACCAATCCAATCCACCATAATGAACAGAAACTGAACCAGAACAGCACAACCCTAGATTTGAACAGGTCGCAATTAGTAACAAATCCAACAAAAATAGAGGGGTCAGGCAAACAGGACTAACACAATAGAGCATTGGATAGCCCAACCTAGAAATCGAATTGAACAGATCAGGCACCACAAAGAGAAACAAACAGCAGCAGAAAACCAAAGCAATAGTAGTGGTGAAGGCAAAAAGGCCCAATTGAAATAGAATAGACAAATGGGCCAGCCCAATAATGCAATATAGATTCTTTTTGGAAAAATTGCAATTGACTGCATAATAGGCCCAGGGAGAAGGGGAAAAAGACAAAAAAGGTCACATTTAAAAGAAAGCAAACATCATCAATTAAAAGAGCCCAACAAGGTGAAGAAAATCCCAACAAGGTCAAGAAAAGCCTAACAGATCAACTTGGTGGAGAAGAAAACATACCAGGACTCCAGGAGAAGGTTACCCACGTTGACTTCTCCACCTCGGGAAACAGGATGGGGTCAAGGACTTCGCCCCACGAAAAGGAGGCCGACACCTCTGCTGGAAAGAAGAGCATGAGGCATCCTGATCTCTGGAATGTGAGGGAAACTGGATCTGGATCTGGCCAAGATTCGATTGCTGGAGAAAACATGAAGGAGCAGATGAAGAAATTAGATCCAATTGGTGGAGAATTCTACAATTCAGAGCAAGATTCAAGCAAGGGATCAACACAGAGTCAAATACAAGTAAGTGCAATAGAATTTTCAAAACAATGAAATTCAGATTGCCTATAGTTGCCAGTGAATTGCTCCAACTGCTGATGCTCTACGCAGGGTGCAAAAGAAATCTCAGGAAATTGTCAATACTATGAAAATAGAGCAATATTGTTGGGACCGCATCAACAAATTGATTGGAGCAAGGTAACAAGACACTGGAATTTTTTTTGAAGTCAATTCATGCAACAGACCATATGATTTCTAGGCAATAAGAAAATTAAATTTTCTAAAAGTTGACAGCGACATGACTTCAATTTTACAGTTACCTGAGTACTGGCAATTACATATGGAGAAACTGTAAATTCAAACTATGGAACTTAACAACTATTGTATTTCAGGGATTCTACACTGATTTGATATTTGAACAAATCAGAAATTCTCAAGAAGAGTCAGCTACAACAATTTTCAACCAGGTGGTTTACTTCTACTTATGTTAAAC
>CM014274.1:6601179-6639742 GCA_004135705.1 Alloteropsis semialata
ACATCCAAAAACATTCATCACTGATGAAGACAAAGCTATGAAATCAGCTATTGAGAAAGTATTTCCAAAGACAAAACACAGGAACTGTTTCTTCCATATCAAATCCAAATGCTACAGAAAGAATTTGAAATGTTTTGCAGTAAATGAAGGCTTGCCTGAAAAATTTGAAGACATCGTAAATTTCTCTGTCACTGAAGAGGAGTTTGAGACACTTTGGCAAGAAATGATATTAGAATACAAACTAGAAGAAAACAAATACTTCAATAAGATGTGGGAAACAAGAAAGAGGTTCATACCTGTGTACTTCAAAAACGAGTTCTTCCCATTCATTCAAACAACTGGACGAAGTGAAGGTACCAATGCTCGATTCAAAGACAATGTTGGACCTACATATAGTATTGTAAGCTTCTTACGCGAATATCAGAGAATTATAGATGTGATTGCAAACAATGAAGAAATTGAAGACAACCAGAACAAGCAGAAAACAGCAAAGGAACTTCAATTTGGATACAGAATAGAGCAACAGGCTTTACAACTCTACAACAGAAACATTTTCCTGAAATTTTAGAAGCAACTAAAGATGACAGAAAAATTCAAATACAAGGAGATAGAAGAAGGGAAATGCTTTGAGGTTTGGTACAAATCAAACCAGATCCAAAAGCATACAAGGATAAGAAAATACATTGTCCTAACAGACCTTACAAAAGGAGCAGAAGAATTTAGCTGTATATGTAGCAAATTCTGCAAGGATGGTATATTATGTGCACATATCCTCAAAATAATAGCTGAACAAGAAATAAATGAAATACCAGAAAAATACTTCATTGACAGATGGAGAAAAAAAGGAAATGAAGATCCAGAGACAGATCAGAGAGGATAATACAACACATGAACTTCTACGCTTCAATATGCTATCAAGGAAAGGTGCAATATTAAACAGCAAAGCAGCTAAAAATGAGATAGCAATGCAGTACCTGTTACAAGAATATGAAAGGACTGAGAAACAACTTGATTTGCTATTACAGGAGGCAGATAATCAAGAATTATCAAGTGTAAGTATGGTTGAAGGAAACTCCACAGGTCTTCAAGGATCAACTTCAGGAGGTCATTCAGAGATTACTGTGCTACAAAACCCAGACAGAATCCAGCAGAAAGGGAGACCCAAAAATCCAACAAGACTAATACCAATGGTTGAGCAACTTAGAACAAAGATGGCAAAGGAGGCAAAAAAAAAGAATAAATCCAAAAAACCAAGCAACTCAAGTAAGAATAAAAATTAATTTGAATAAGAAACATTGATCCTGAAATGATATTTTGTAGACAAATTATTTAGTACATACATAATGAAACAATAAATTTGACTACTGTAGGTCCACAGGCAAAGAGTAAGAAGAAGCACAAAAAGGAGAAGAAAACAAAGAAGACAGAGTCTAGAAGATGAAGATTGACATCAGAGGCAGAAAGAGAAAAGACAACTCCTGATAAGAGAAGAAGACGAACAATAATAGCTTGTTATAAACCATATGTATTAGTAGGAAATCCTCATGAAATGGTACCAGTGAGGACAAATGTTTAATCTATCCTATTACATGATTGAGGCTGATGTATTTGTACGAAAAACATTTAAGCTAAACTATTACAATCTATAGCAACATGTCTGATCAAAGGTCATGGAAAGTTCTAGATGTTATCCTGCAAAAAAAAACATAGGTCAACAAATGCAAACAAAAGATTAAGCAGCAAACATCATTTCAAAAAAAAAGTGATACATGACATACATTATTAAGTAGTTCAGAAATGTGATGCTTCATTGCAGAGTTCTTAGGCTGGAAAACTAAAGTATTGGCAATCTTTATTCTGATGTTGGGTATGTCTTCGTGGGTAAAAACAGAAGTAAGTAGAGATCGTGGAGAAGTCCAATGTTCCATAAACATCATCGCATAAATGCCAGAATCATAACTACAAAAAAGAAGGGAATTTTAAGACAACATTAGCTGCAATTTATATCAAAAAAAAGCATAAAAAAGGAGTCAAATTTAATATACACATATACTAAATTACATAAATTACGATAGAAAAGTATTACATTTACAATGTTGTTGAAGCTATAAAAACAGTTCAAGACAACTGTAATATTATTTGCACTGCTAAATAGAAATTAGAAATAAAACAAAAGGGATTTAAATCACACCTGTTGTCAAGTGGCTGCTCAGGAACAACTGGATAAATGAAATCATATTCATTGAAACCCATTTCAACATGCATGAATTTGTCCCAATAGAATTCAAAAGAACCCCTCTGTACAACAAAGATATAAAATCAATTAAAACCATAATGAAACAAAATGTGTGAAAACAAAAAATTCATAGACAAGTTATACAGATTGAAAGCAAAGAGAATTACCATCTTCTCACGAACGTTCTGTTGAAAATCATCATTTTCCTTGAAATAAGAATCCAACATAACATATTTCCTGTCCTTGATATCAACTACAAACACAAACCAGTGGTCTTCATGACAGCCTGGGAAAAACAACTAGAAAAAAATGAAATGGTAAGAAAAATAAATATTGATTAAGAAAACTGAAAAAAATTGAATAAGAAATTATAATGCTCACCAAGTTTGAATGGTTTAGAGGCCGAGCTTTTGTTGATCTTCTAAAAGCACGAGCCAATAGCTCTTCATCAACTTCATCAACATCCTTGAGAAGATTTTCCTGGAAACATAGTAAATACATGCAAAAATTATATACATGAAACATATATAAAAAGAGGAAGAAAAAGGGAAAAACCAGAAAACATGACAAGGACTTACAGCTATGTTAGAGAAAAAGTAATGTCTCTTAGAAAATTCTGGATGGCCATTAGGTTTCAGGAACAAAGAATAACAAAACGCACAAACGACAAATGATTTGACATTGCCGCCTGGCTTCAGTGATTCACCTAAAGACCAATAAGTGCAACGGACTCCAGAAATATTGACAGCATCCTCGCTGCAAAAGATAAATATTGAAATCAATATTGGAAAACAATGAACAAACAGATTAAGAAAGAAGAACAATATGGAAAAAGGTGGGGTGGGGGACAGAGACAATTCTAACCCTTGATACTTTGAACGAGCCAACTTGCATATAGCCTTATACTTGTCAACCTCAGATTTGGTTACACTAAACTTATGGCTGGAAGTAACATAATCACCATGGAATAGAGCACCAGGTATTGCAAGCCTTCGAGGACCATGAATTGGCATTTTCCCACCAGTGGTAGAAGAAGATTGTCCAAGAGGAAAAGAAGATGTATCCTTGCGAGAACCAGAGACAGGTGAAGAACCAGAACCAAGCTGATGAATTTTAGGAGTTCTCAAACTAATCCCAGAAGATTGCTGTTTCAAATTGTACATAATATCAGATTTTTCAGTCATCATTCCAACTTTTTGAGATAAAGTTCTTTCAGCAATAAACTCAACATCAGGACAAACCTGATAAAAATAAAACATATGGATAAATAAAATAAAAATTAAAAAGGAAAGAAAAGAAAATCTCAGAAACATACCTTAGGGGTTATAGTACGAGAATTAGTTCCAGAAGATGAAGCAGCACAAACATTGCCACATTTTGAACTTTTGGCAGGAGTAGGATGAGGAGTGAAATCAATTGTTTGCATTATTATAGGTGTCTGAAAGATTAAAAAATTAGTAGGAGGACGAACCATAAACATTACAAACATAAAAATAGAAAAAACAATAGAAATAAAACAAATACCCCTTGGGAGTGCTGAGGAGACAGATTCTCTTTGCCAATATGGGCCTAGAAAAATAAAAAATGAAAACTAAATAAAAATACAAATATAAAATAATATATTAAACCAAGCATTACAACATTACAATACTGGTCAGTACCTTACCTTTGAAAATTTAGGGCAACGATCATGAGATGGAGAAAAAGGATCAGGAACATGGTGATTGTCAATGTCTACATCAATTGCATCTCTCATAGATATACCCTGGCCAGAAAAGGAAACTGACTTCTTCGAAGATTTTGAGTAATCTGATTTACTTGATACATGGAGAGGAGACTTAGGTACAGAAGGTTGAGAAGCAGGGATGGTAGAACTGGTATCCAATTTCTTAATGCAGGAACGATAAACACCATCTGAAGGAAGAAATATATTAAGAAATAATTAATATATGACCAACACATGAAACATTATACGACAAACATTAATAAAAGATTAAAAATTATCAAATAGAAATAACATACGGTTAGGTGGGTATCCAGACGGAGGAATGACAAATCTTGACGTAGTGTTGTCAGATGCAGATCTAGAACATGAACCTAAAAAAATAAAAAAAGCTTGAATATAAGATTCTATAAAAATACAAACAAAGAACAGGAAACATTATGAGAATAACTAATCTTTGACAATATGTACATACCTTGACAAACAGCATCATTAGCCAGCTGACAAAACAAAAATACATAACCAAAATCATACGTCAAGAAAGAATAATACTATATCAAAGAGCAGGAACAGAAATTAAAAGAAAAGAACTTTAACCTTGGCTGAAGAGGATTTCAGACCAGAATGAGGAAAGTTCTGAACGGGTAATGGAGTAGAGCCAATCAATTTATCATCATTCAAATTACTTCTTTGTGAAAGTTTGGATCGGGCCTATTACAGGAAAAAAAATAAAAAAACATACTAAAAGAATTATAAGTAAAGAAATGGTGAAATGAAACAGCTGAACTTGTAAGATTTTACCTTGTCAATATTATACTGAGAACATTGGACACCAATATCATCATCTAAAAAAAGGAAAGTAAGAAAGTAAGAAAATAAAAGATAACACAATAAATGAAAAAATAGAAAATATAAAAAATGAAACAAAAATTGGATTATAAATACATGGGAGTGAAAGTCAAAAGAATATAACTACCTAAGTTCGGAGGAGATTGAATATTTGCACCATCATTGATCTTGACAGAACCAGGAACAGATGACGGTAAATCAGAAGGTGAGTTCTCAATATCAGCATCATGACAAGCATTAGCCACCATACGCAAGAGTTCAAGAACAAACATTTCAGAACGAGAATCAATTGAATAGGCATGCTTTAGCAACTGGCAAAATGTGATCTTCATATCATCAGGGAGAGCATTAACACTATTAACATCCATGTTAATAGATATGCCAGAATTGAAGCAAAAGTTCTTTATATGCTTGCAAATATTAGTCTTCAGACTGACAGGAAGCTTACAACCAGAATAAGATTCAAGCTTCTCATTGAAATCAGGATCCAACACTAGTGACTCAGGATTGTACAAAAACCTCCGATCCTAAAAGATTAACACAATTTAAGAAACCCAATGATTATATTTAAATTAATTAGGTAATACATAAAAAATTTAAAAGCATAAAACAAATACCTTGGAATAGGGAGTGCGAGACACATCCATTACAGGATGATAACCAAAAGAACCAGATGATTTAGTATCAAGTTCAACATAACTTTTGATCATTGAACCTTTCCAAACAGAGATCCGAGGCACTGAATCTGGAACTTGATGAACACCAAAATCAACATAATCCAAATAAATCACCTGTAACATAACAAGTTCAAATAATAAAGTTTCCAAACCATTCAAAGAAAAAGGCACAAGATTGAGGAAAAAAATGGAAAAGAAAATAGATAATAAGCTAGACTTACAGCAAGGTAAAATAGACAACCAGCAAGAGTTCCAACATCGGACTGACGTGAAGATTTTGCTTCAGTAAACTTCTTTATACCATGAAGTAACCAGTCAAGAATATAACCACTCCAATCATATTCTCTGACATTCTTCAAATCCTCAAAAAATCCAAAGTACTTATAGCAAGGCACAACAGATGAATTAGGACAAAGAAAACTATTCATTGCAACCAATATGAAGCAAGTGAATACATCTTCATCAGACGTGCACAGACAATTCTCCAATCTATTACTGAAAAAACTGACTGATGGAATTGACTGCTTCTCATACATAGACAAGAAAAGTGATTTGCCTTGAGAATAATCAGCAGGGAAAGGCTTTTCAGTAACTGGAAGACCAAGAACAAGATGAACTGATTCTTTTGTAAGTGAAATAACCTTGCCATCAACAACAATATCACCAGATCTGAAATTAACAAGCTGGGCCACCCATTGTGCAAATTTGTTTGGAACAAAGCACTTATCAAAAAGAAGCAGAGAGCCAAAACCAAAGTCCTCAATAACCCTCTTATACTCAGGAGTCAAAGCTTGAATAACAGATGAGAAGTTTGTAACAGAAAACCTAGTGAAAGCATCTTTGGATCTCTTAACAGGCTTCTTATTAAACTCCTGATTGCATATTAATGATTATCAATCAAATAAGAGAAAAGGACAAATAACATATAAACATTACACAAAATTACAAAAAAGTACCTGCTTGTTTAAAGACATAGCTAACTTCCTCTTAAGAATTTTAATTTCTGTGTACTGCATAATACAAAATGATCACATTAGAAGAGCTATAAAAAAACACATAAAAAATATATAAAGGAGATGCCAAAGAAGATATATTAAAATAAATAAATTAACACTTACATCCTTCAAAACCTGCTTGTATGCAGCAATCTTAATGCTATCATGATCATCACTCATTGAATAGGTTGAAAATGTCTGGAAAAAACATTAGAAATTCAACTAACAAACAGGAAAGCAAATAGAAAAATTATAAAAATAAATAAATTACATACATTGGACTCTCCTCCGTTCTCATTATCACTGCCAACCTCATAGTCAAAGTCCTCATCATCGGACTCTTGGGTGCTATCAACTTGGATATAATCACGAGCCATCCTAGCAAACAGTTAAGATATATAATCAAAGCTCCTATAAGTTAACAAGAATACAGCACAACATACAGGTTGTTCTCTTTAGACATTCAACTAAATAAGTTAAAAAAACAAATGGAAAGTGACATACAAACTGAAAGAAGCAGCATAGATTCACTAAATCGAGAAACTATTAATATAATAAGACATCAAATCTCAATGTAACACAGGTCAAAGGAAATCTATATGTATCAATACTTCATATTAACATAACCTCAAGTAATAACAGATGGCAAAATAATAGATTTTATCTATGGATTTCATAAATACAATGTTTAGGGAAATGAGCAGAACCCCACAAAAGGAAATGCAAAATTGAAAAAGCAGAACCACATAGTCATAATGAAATGCAGAAGGCACAAGAAAGGGATTCAGAAATACAAAGTTTGGGAAATGAGTATAACCCAAAAAAAAAGCAAAAAAGGAAAGTCAAATGACCAAACCATATGTCAAGCAGTGTGGGAATGCTAAGTACGTAAACAATTACAACAATGACGAGGGATCAATTCTAGCTACATGCATAGAATAGTTACTGCTCCCATCAAATAAAAAAATTCATAAGCTGGACAGAATATTAAGCAAGCACAAACAAGGTGCCACTAAACATGAGACAACAATCTACCATACTTAGGGGTGGTAAAGGGTCTCAAAATTTAGCCTACTAGTTTTAAGGATAGGGCTGGACAAGGGCTGGGCTAAAATACTATACATTTTTTAACTAAAATTAATTAGCGTCAAGTTAAACTGTGAAGAAGGCATAAGGGCCATGATGAATTACCACCCTAACCAGACTAATAGTCACAAACAGCTAGATATAGTAATATCACTTACAATTTCTAAAGAACTCGGACACAGCAAAAAATATAAAGCTTGTGTGCGTCCCAATTCATCGCTAACAACAGGATGCAAAATCACATTTTCAAATCTAACAGACACCAAGTGCTAGCTGTAATAATACAATTTCCATTTTCAAAAGACCACACACTACGTCAGATACGAAACTTGTCCAGATTCTAATCAGTTGTGAATCACATTTAAATTTTCACATTACAAACATTATAGCACTAATCTATTTACAAATAATTTCCTTGAACATTCAAGTCAGGTTACACACATTATAGCACTAATCTATTAAATAAATGAAGCTTACATAACTCCAGAGAGGTGACAAAATTATAGCAGGAAAGAAGATCTAATAATTAGACACATCCCTAACTTGCATTTTGTTATCAAGGTAAACACCGAGGCTAAACCACATGATCTAAATGGGGTGAAGAAATTAAAGATTAAGTATACACCAGGACCAACGGATGCATCGGCATGAGACAACAAATAGAGACGAAAACATTCTACAGGGCCAAAATCCCCAAATCAAAAGGACCTAATCATGCAGTTGAACGACATGGGAGCTATTTAACAATAGGGAACTGACGAAATCAACCAATCAGTGCAGAAACCATCCAACCAAATCGCGCGCTAGCAACATCGGACCTACAGTAAGGGAATACGGGAAGGAATCGAGAAGAATCAGACAAATACGAGCAAATAGAAGCAAGCAGCCTTCATCAAACTCACCAGCAATCAAACATTCGCAACATCGGATTGACAAATTAATATCGCAAACAATCAAATCGAGACAGCAGAAATTAAGAGTCACGAGAGAGATGAAACAAACCTAGAACCAATCGAGCGGAGAGTTGACAGCCCCGGATCCAGATAGAGAAGGGACAGGACGGGAACGAGAAGAGAGGATGCGACGGCAGCGGAAACCCTAGAATCGCCGCCGGTCGCCGCGGACAGGAAAGGGAGCAGCGGCGAGGAAGACGAGGGGAAAATGAATCCAAAAGGGCCGGACAGAAATGACCAAAAAAAACTAGCGCGACTCCCAAAATTTAAACAGTGATAAACAGTGCTCAGACCCACATGTCTGCGACAGAAACAAAAAGAAAACAGGGTCAAAGGGACAGGCAGATCGGAGGGACGACAAAGGTTCAAATGAAGATCGGACGGCAACTAATTCGAGTGAGCAGAGGCTAAAGATCACTCGAGTGATCTTTAGCTTTTCTGCTATGTGCAGCTTATTTGAGATTATTTGGGTGGTCCATGGTGACTTTTTACCATGGTGCCCTTGACTCATAAGCTAGATTATATAATTTGGGTGGGAAACAAACACCTATATATAGCTTTTTCCCCATCCACTCGTTATACACTTCAAAAAGCAAATACCATGTGACCAGGATATTCACTTTCATTATTAGGAAAGCATACGAAAACATTACAAAGCAATGCAATACATCACAGCCGGTAGCAGCATACACACACACACACACACAAAACCTCCGATCGCACACATTCATGGCTATAGAAGCCATTATTCTCACCACACACTTGTCATGGACGAAACGAAACACTGGCTGATGAACGCAACCAGAAGCCTCTTGTCCACAGACGACGACTCAGATGGAAATGCTGTTGGGGATGCCCCTGGCGGTGACGCCTTCGTTGTAGCGCTCGGAGGTGTTAGGGAAGAGCAGCGTGTAGGGGAACTTGGCTGGGCTGTTGCGGTTCTTGAACCGGGGGTCCGCGTTCATGGCCTCCACGCGCTTCTCGATCTCGGCCAGCCGCGAGCCGAACCGCTTGAACGCCTCCTGCGCCTTGGCGTCCGAGGTCCACTCCTTGGTGTCGCGCTGGCCCAGGTACACCTGGTCGGAGGAGTGGCTGGAGATGCCGATGACGGCATCGAGCTGGGAGGTGATGGAGCGCACGAAGAACTTCTCCGGGTCGCGCTCCAGCTCCGCGTACGCCTTGGTGCCCGGCTCCGGCATGGGCCGCCGGCTCACAGACGGCCGGTTCGGGTGGTACCCGCAGTACGGGAACTGCCCAAAGTTGACGGCGGCGTGCAGCGCCGACGCGATCCAGATGATGGTGGTGCAGGTCCTCGTCAGCTCCGCCACCGTCTGCATCTTGGGCCACCAGGGCTCGTCCTTGAGGTCGGCGTGCCCGACCTCGCGCGCCTCCTTCCACCACGCCTGCAGCTCAACGTCGGCCTGCAGGACGCCGTCGTTGGGGTAGTATATGGCGAGGTACTCCGACACCCACTGCTCGATGGCGTGCCAGATTGCCAGACCGTCGGACGCGTACGGGTAGTCCTCGATCAGCAGCCACACCTTGTACGGGCTCGACGGATCCGCTACAGCCATGCCTCTGCATTGGACATTTCCAGTTTAGTTGAAATCATGGCACGATTACGGTATTGTTTGATTGTTTGCTGATGCCGTCAGTGTGGTGTGGAACTGTGCATGTCAGTGCTACCTCTTGATCAGATCGTCGGGGAGGGCCTGCTCGGCGAAGTTCCAGCTCGCGTAGACCTTGGAGGAGATCTCGAGCGCGTACTTGCGGGGGAAGACGGTCATCTCGAAGATGCCGCCGGCGTTGACGAGCATCTGGCGCGCGAGGGAGTTGATGTTCATGGTGTCGCGGTAGTGCGGGAGCAGCAGCTTGTGCACGGGGTGCGCCACGCTGAGCTGCCGGTTGGTGGCGATGATGAAGGGCTCCATCACGGCGTGGGTGTTGAGCCAGTGGCTGATGCCCTGGTGCCAGCAGTAGTCGTTCACGTTCACGTAGGCCTTGGCCAGGTGCCACACCCATGCCTCGGCGCCGACCGTGGACGTGGGCGTGTACACCGTGCTCCTGGCGGCGGTGATGCCGTCCCGGAGCTCCGGCAGGCTCAGCTCGATGGCCACCGGCGCCAGCGTGCCGTCGCCGCGGAGGAACAGCAGCGTCCTGGTGGCGTAGATGAAGTTGTCGTCGAGGCTGTTGATGTCCATCAGGAACGGCATGTAGTGGTCGTGGTGGTCCAGGATGTAGAGGCGGTTGCTGTCCAGCGCCTGCTGCACGGTGAGGCCCTCGAGGTTCCTCTCGATGTGTGCCTCCGTGATGGTGCTCGTCTGGTCGCCGTACTTGCTCGGGTCCAGTGTACTTTTGGGAGGGAACTCCTGGTAAAAACATCAAGGATACAGAAACAGTATTTTTTACTCAAATGGACCAAGACATTTGAGGCAGGTTCCGAATTTCGGCCGGTTTTCGGCGATTTTTGGTCCTACCGTCGGTGACCCAGTAAATAGTCCTACCGATAATGCCCAGGATTTTTCAGCTGGAATTCAATCCGACTTCCAGCCAGTGGACAAAACTTAATTGCAATCTGACTTAATATTGGGCCGGATTTTTTTTGCAATCTGGTAGCTTGAACACTTCGTGCTCGACCTATCAAAAAAACTAGACTGGTGGGGTATGCGCGTTCCATGGGTTTTCATTAAAAAGAAGCAACATTCTCCCCCATTCCATGGGTTTTCATAAAAAATAAGCAACATTCTCCCCCATTCCACGGGTTTTCATTAAAAATTAGCAACATTTTCCCGACCTTGAAAAACCGTGAACTCTGGCTTAATTTACTCAATTGATTAATCAGTCGTCGTTCACTCACTGTGAGGCGCTTGATGACTATGGGATTCACGCCGGCGATGATCTCCCTGGCGAACTCATCATCGCTCATCCAAGCTTTCTTGTCCTCTGTAAGAGAGAACCCAATGAGGCATAGGAAAGTACCATTGTTGGTAAAAACACATACTCCCTCCGTCATAAAATAAATGTTCGTATAGAAATTTTCAGACATATTAGCAATCATAGAAAATGACCATGTTACCCCTAATTACTCATGGTAGGTGTGATTGAAAACTGTACTGTCAATAAATGCACATGCATTGGAAGTTTGGAACACGGGGATCAAAGGTGCGTGTTAACCTTTGATGATTTTGGGCACGGGGATCTTGAGGAGGAAGTCGCCGCCGACGGGCATGAGGTCCTTGATAAGCTGGAGGGGGAACTGCTTGCGCACCGCCTCGAGGGCGGGGATGTCCGGGATCTTGATGCCTCCCTCGTAGAGGCTGATGATGTCGTCGAAAGAGTCGAACTCCATGCCGATCAAGCCCTGGAGGCCCGGCACGATGCCTTCCACGAGGGCCTTGATGGAGTATCCCAGGAAGTCCGCCGACTTGAGGTGCCCGAAGCGCTCGTCGCGCGGGACGTAGATTTCAAAATCCAGGAGCGTCGGCCTGCTCTCGCAATCCGGGTCCGTCTCCGTGGGCTTCCGGCCGGTGCGGCCGCGGCGCGGGTAGGGATGGTCCTTGGAGCCGCCGAGGGTGGGCCGCGGGTTGCCGCCGTCGGGGTTGCCGAGGTCGTTGTAGACGTCGTAGCGGTAGACGCGGTCGTGCGCCTCGTACGGGCCCAGCTGGTCGTCGCCCCTGAGGTTCCGGAGCTCGTCGTCGCGGTAAGGCTTGAGCGCCGCCGGCATCTGGCTCGGCAGGTACGTCTGCCGATACACGGGCGCTGAGCATGTTAGTACAAACCAAACTGACGCTGTGACGCAAAATCAAAAGAGCATTCGATGACTGACGTCGTTGGCGAAGAATACGCGGTTGTAGCGGTACTCGGACTGCGGGTAGACCCATGAGTTGGCGACGAAGACGATGGTGCCGCGGCCGGGGACGTCGTCGAGGGTGATGGACTTGAGGAAGAACTCGGTGGCGTGGTTGTTCTTGACGATGATGGCCCCCGGGATGCCGTGCTTCGCCACCTCCCAGTCGAACGTGACGCTGAAATTGTTCTCGCCGGCCAGCAGTGGCGGCGGGTTCAGCAGCCACTGCTCCAGGCTCGCCTCCTCACCCACTTTCCCGCGGTTGCCGTTGTCTGCGCCGGTCAGTCGACAAATTGTCAATGCAACAGGTCAAGATCAAGAGTAGTCAATTTAGCACATTTTTAGATCAAAGTCAATCTAGTACTTAGCTGCAAAATTAGCATGCATCCGGTCTTTGTTTTTGTCTAGATTCTAGAATCCGGTTTAGTTAAAAGATTTTAATATCTCAATAATCCAGTGGCTCGGTCCTTTTCGTCGCTGTCCCTCTCAAGCTAGCATAGTGTGTGGTTTTCATCAGTTCCGAAAGCCAACCGACATTCTTGTCGCTGTTGGGTCATTGGGTGTACGAGGAGAGAGAAAGGAGAGGAGGGTGCTCACTTGGGTCGACGACGGTGGAGCTGATGAGCTGGCAGGTGACGCCTTGGCCGACGAACTCGGAGATGCCGTCGAAGATGGAGCTGGTGATGCTGTTGACGTCGAGGACGTTCTTGCGCATGAGCACAACGTTCCCCTTCAGCTGGGCTTTCGTGCTGCTGCTGCCCAACAGGTCGTCAATGATAGGGATCTGAATCCCAAACATCTTCGGTCGCTTACGTTTCTACCGGCAAGCTAGCTAGTACGTTCCTTTAGGAGGGTGGCTGCTGGCTAGCTGTGGGTGTTGTTGCTGTGTGAGAGATCGATGGGCGAGCGCGCTATTTATAGAGCGGGAAAGCAGACGGGTTGGCTCATGGTCATGGGAGTGTGAAGCGGAAATCTATTGTCTAGAAATGTTAAGAGTGATTTTGGTTGGATTTTTGGAGCTGCTTTTGCTCCAAAAAAGCCAAAAAGCCCAACCAAAAGGGGCGGATTTCCAATATTGCTTCCAATTCAAATTCCCACTTCCTCGAGAGACCTCGTCGCCCCTGCCCGCCGGTGACCACGCGGTCCCGGCGTCCACCCCTCAGCTCGCCGTCCGCCATTCCGGCACCGGCAACCACCTCCTCCCCCTCGCCGCGGGCCTCCGCGGCCCCTGATTCCACCATTTCCTTGGGCTAGCTTCCCCAATGACGGGATCTGAGGACGACGCGGAAGGGTCGAATCCCCCTCCCCATCTTCCTCCGCTGGCGGCTGCAGCAGTCGCGGAGCTGGCTGCGGCGGCGGCGTCCTCCTCGCGGCTCCCTTCAGCCCCCCAACCGTCGTCTCCACCTCACCCGGCGCCCCCCCAACCCCTCCGAGAGGGTCCGCCGTCAGGAGGCACACCGGAGTGGCTCTGGTACAGTGCCTCCTCTGACTCCGAGGGGTCACCGTCGCCTTGGTCGCCTGCCGTCCTCCGCCGCTCCGGGAAGGAGCCGGCGGTCGTTGCACCAGATCTGCCCCCTCCACAGGCGGTTCCGGCCCGCGGCCATGTGGGTGGCTTCATGGCTGATGCGCGCCGGAGTGTCGCCGCGCCGATGCCGACAGGTCGCGTCCTCGCCTCGGTGGTATCCAGGGACGCTGGACCTACGGCGGACGCTGAGGAAGGTTGGCAGACTGCCCGCGGTCGCCGTCGTCGGAGCAGATCTGCCGCTCGTCCGGCTCCACCCCCCCTCCGCGCCCAGTGCCGGCGGACCTCGTCGGACGTTGCTTCAACTGTCTTGCCACGGACCATGTGGCGGCGGTGTGCACGAACCAGTCGCGATGTCTCAAATGCAAACGCGAAGGTCACCGGTCGCGGGAGTGCAGGCGTGGCCGCTCCACTCGGCGTCTCCCGCCGCGTTCGGCGGTGCCCAGGCCGTGGATGCCTTGCCGGGGCCGCTCTGACTCCTCAGATGCTACCATGTCGGCACATTCGGCATCCACCGGTCGCGCCTACTCCCCTCCTGAGATTTGTGCTGCTTCTCCGCCGCACCCTACACATCGCTCGGGCTCCGACGTCTCCATGCCGTCTCCTCCGCCGTCTCCCGGGCCGCCGGGCCACCCCAAGCGCCGGCCGGAGAAAGAGCTCTGCATCATCCCCCGCACTCCGGAGATTGATGCTGCGGAGGACCGCCTCTCGACATGCGCTCTGCTGGCGATCGTCGGGGGCACGAGACTGACGGTGCTCCCTTCCCAGGTCGGGAGGTACCTGGAGGAGTTCTACGTGCTCTTGCCTGAGGAGTACTCGATCTACCGTTTTCACCCTGAGGACTTCATGGTGGAATTCTCCTCCCCAGGCGCAGCTGACCGTGTCCTCCACTCGAGCCCTCCTCCTGATGCTCCGTTCCAGCTTGTGTGGAAGAGATGGAGGCGCTAATGTTCAGCAAGCTTCGCGTCGCTGCGCTACAAGGTATTGGTCGAGCTCAAAGGTCTCCTAGCACATGCTCGCAATGTCAATTCTGCACAGATTGTGCTTGGGCCTGCTTGTTCGGGGTTGCTTGAAGCGCCGGCGGAGCTGGCCGGTGACCACAGACGCTGCTTCTACGTCGCCGCTTGGTGTGTCCATCCGGACCTCATCCCAACGGTGAAACTGACGTTCATACCAGAACCTCCGGAGCGCTATGTCGAGCAAGGCCTCTTCCTCAAACCTGAAGAACTCATCCACTCCAAGCATGATGGCTTGTGGTACCAGGTTCATGTTAGAGTGATGGAGGTACAAGACTGGGCAGATGAATCCTCCTCGGACAGTTCGGAGGACGAGCACTACCCTGGCTTCCGGCAGCGTCATCGCCGGCAACCCTGGCCGCGGACGTTCCGGCCTGATGGTGAAGACACGGCTGGATACGGCGGCGGGGCAGGACTGTCGCTTGGCCCTGGCTGGGGTTCCGCATTCTCGCCGGCGCCGGCGGGTGCCCGCTCAGCTAGCGGTGTCACGGGCCGGGCATGGTCCTTGGGGGCCCCACTGCGCTTCGGTCGCGTCTGCAGCAGAAACGGGCGGTGGGGGACGCTGAAGCATCTGTTCAGGCACATGGGCACCCGCCTGACACGCGGGGTGCTGTCGAGTGCCCACTGGCCAACGGTCGTGCTGGCCCATACTCCATCTACGAGGAGACTGCTCTGCTGAGGGGCCCCCCGGATGGCGAGGGCTCCCAGATGACGATGGATCCCATGTGGGAGGAGGCAGGTCGCTGTGGTGGAGACAGGCCCCCCTTTCCTCCCCCCCACGACAGGCTTGGCAGTTCGGCGATGCTGACCGGGAGAGCGGGGACATGCTCCCCCTCCGGTCCCCCCCGGCGTCCGCTGGCCCGGCTGTTGCCGCTGTCGACCCCATGATCTGGGAGGCCCATTTGGAGCGATCTCTTGGGCCTCCAACTGGGCCCTTGTCGGGCCACTCCACGCTGGGCTGGCCAACAGGCCGGAGTCTCTCCGAGCTGTCCCCGTCCTCGACTGCGCGGGCTGCTGCTCCAACGCCACGACCGACGCAGCCAGGAACCTCTACGGCCGCATTCGACGATTCTCCGCCAGGCGTCGAGGCGGTACGGTTTCCCGACGCTCCGACCTTGCAGCTTCCACCTTCACCCACCCATCATGCTTTTGTCACGACCACGAGGGGCTCCCATTTCGATCTCCCGCTGCACATCACACAGGATGCTTGCACGCCAGTTAAGGCTAATGCTGCACGTTTCGCCTCTGGAGTTTGCAGACAGAGGACGCTGGGGGTGTTGATGTGCACGCCACCTCGTCGCAAGGCAAGGACGCCGATGCCTCTTTCTCCTACCAAGCTCTGGCGCAGCGAGAGATTAGCAAAGAGATCGCTACACCGTCCCACAAAGCCTGCCCTACAAGCTCAAAATGTACTCATGAAGCGGTTAGGCCTATCTTGGAGCACCGGACCACCAGATGCAGCTACCTTCCAAAAATACACCGAGCTGTTCAAGGACACGGTGACGGCCTCGCAGTGTGAGGTGTTGGAAGCTCTTCTCCCGCCAGGCGCATCGTCGCTGGCAGTGACATGGTCGGAGGTTGAGCCTTGAGCCACCTCGTGCTGTTACTTTGCTTGTCGCCTTAAGTCGCAAAATGTTTCTCTATGATTTGTGAAAACATCCTTATCTGGAATGTCCGTGGCCTAAATGCTCGGGCAAAAAGAAACATGGTGCATGAACTGGTCGCCCAGGAACAGGTTTCCTTACTCTCCCTACAGGAAACCAAACTTGATAATTGTGATGATGCGCTGATCCTAGACATGCTTGGGGCCGGCTTTGATTTTCTTGCTCTGCCGGCTTCCAACACATGTGGGGGAATTCTGTTGGCCTGGAAGAGGGACATCTGGTCGGTGACGAGTCCGCTCTTACGTGACTTCACTCTAACCGCACAGGTTAAGCTGAACGATGGTGAGGAGGCATGGTGGCTTACGTGCGTGTATGGGCCTCATTCTGGTGAGGCCAAGGTTCTTTTCCTGCAAGAACTAGCTGCTCTGAGGTCGGGCCGCGGTGACCAATGGATGGTTTGCGGAGATTTCAATCTCATTTATCAGGCGATGGATAAAAACAACAGCAGGTTAAACCGGAGAATGATGAACCGTTTCCACAGTTTCCTGGACGACTCCGAGCTTATGGAGCTCCACTTACAAGGCCGTCTATATACCTGGAGTAATGAGAGGGCCAGTCCAACATTGGAACGCATTGATCGTGTTTTCGTGGCAGATGTTTGGGCTACCGCCTTTCCTGATCACAACCTGACATCCCTCTCCTCCGAGGGTTCTGACCATGCACCGCTACTCCTGTAGACACGTTGCGTGGTGAGCTCCTTTAGACGCTTCAGATTTGAATCTGTCTGGCCAAAGTATGATGGGTACATGCAAGTGGTGAAGGATGCTTGGGTATGTCCGCCAAACTGGTCGCATGTGGACGCCTTCAGAACCTTGGACTTCAAGCTCCGGTCCACCGCAGCTGCTTTACAAAGGTGGAGCGCCAAGCACGTTGGCAGTGTCCGGTTGCAGCTTGCGATCGCCAAGGAACTGGTCTACCGCTTTGATCAAGCGCAAGATCATCGGCACTTGGCCGACCACGAGCGTGCTTTGAGAAATAAGATGAAGCTTCGCTGCCTTGGCTTAGCTTCTCTTCTACGCACGATTGTATGCCAACGCTCGCGAATCACATACCTGGCCGAGGGAGATGCCAATACAAAATTTTTTCACCTCCAGGCTTGCCATCGAAACCGGAAGAGTCACATTCAGTCGCTTCAAGTTGATAAGACCGTTGTAGTTCAAGATGAGGCCAAGGCTGATGCGGTATTTAATCACTTCAATGACATCATTGGCAAAGCACCCAGTAGTGCTCTGGTGATTGATTTCCAGCGCCTGGGCATACCTACGGCTGATCTATCAACGACAGATGTATGCTTCACTGAGGAGGAGATATGGCAGACAATCAATGTGATTCCGACTGACAAGGCACCCGGACTGGATGGGTTCACCGGTCTCTTCTACCGGACTGCCTGGCCGATTATCAAGGACGACGTAATGAGGGCTTTTCATGCGCTGTGGTCTTTGGACACCAGGAGCTTGCACCTTCTCAACCAAGCTTACATGACTCTTCTTCGCAAGAAATCAGACGCTGCATGTGTTTCTGATTATAGGCCGATAAGCCTCATCCACAGCTTCTCAAAGCTCCTCACCAAAGTACTTGCGAAGAGGCTCTCCCCACACCTGCCACGTCTAGTTCGTTTTAACCAAAGCACGTTCATCAAGGGCAGGCTGATTCATGAAAATTTCAAAGCAGTTCAGTTGTCGACCAAGCTTCTGCACCGGTCCAAGACACCTAGTGCACTCATAAAGATCGACATTGCCAAAGCTTTCGACACGGTTAATTGGACTTTCCTCCTTAGCTTACTCCAACACATGGGGTTCTCTCGTCGTTGGATCAATTGGATAAGTTGGCTACTATCGACGGCAAGTACCAAGATCATTCTCAATGGTAAACCGGGCCGCCGCATTTGCCATGCTAGAGGACTACGTCAAGGCGACCCACTATCGCTGTTGCTGTTTGTATTGGTCATGGAGGTCCTGAATGCCTTAATCAGGGTCGCCGAGCATGATGGCCTGATACAACCGTTTGGACATCACCAGATCAGAGAACGCATATTTCTCTATGCTGATGATGTTGTCCTCCTTCTTTCCCCGGTGCAGCAGGACCTGGTGGTGGTTCAAATGATCCTGGACATTTTTGGGGGTGCATCAGGGCTGCATACAAACCCCTCGAAATGTCTTATCTCTCCAATCCAATGTAACCTCGACGACACGTTTACGCTGCTGCGTTTCTTCCCTGGTCGACTGCAACCTTTCCCATGCAAATATTTGGGTATACCCCTTTCTTTCAAGAAACTCAGAAAGGCAGATTTGCAGCCGCTGGTCGATCGGGTGTCCCAAGATTTGCCAACTTGGAAAGCCAAGATGATGAGTCGAGCAGGCAGGGCAGTCCTAGTTAAAGTAAAAATGTCAGCTGTCCCAATTCACACAGCTCTGGCCGTAGCAGTTTCTCCATGGGCTTTGGCAAATATTGACAAAAGAAGAAGAGCGTTCTTGTGGCGGGGAACTGAGACAGTTTCTAGAGGGCATTGCCTACTTGCATGGTGTAACGTCCCGACCCCCCGGGTCCGGGCCCACTTACGCCTGGCAGCTCTCTAGGACCTCGAGAATGCCCTCACAGACCAACACGAGTCTTTTCTGCGCACTTTGTCCTCACTCATGCGCACCCGGGAAGGACTTCCCGGTCGGTCACCCATCCCGAAATTGCTCCAGGCCAAGCACGCTTAACCTCAGAGTTCTTTCGAGATGAGCTCCCTGAAAAAAAGTTGCAACTTGTTGGTATGAATATTCTATCAATCCTATTAAGCCTTAGGCCAGGATGTCACATCCTCCCCCTCTTAGAAGACCGACGTCCTCGTCGGTCAACCCCAAGCCAGGAACGTCCTCTCTTGGCCACGTCCGTGTGCCCAGTGCCAGCGCATGTGCCATGCTGTGTGACCACTCTGGGCTCACACCAGCCATGCGCACCATGCCTGCGCAACTGCGACCCCACGCGCCCGTGAAACCGCGAGAGTCGGCTCTGATACCAATTGTAACGTCCCGACCCCCGGGTCCGGGCCCGCTTACGCCTGGCAGCTCTCTAGGACCTCGAGAATGCCCTCACAGACCAACACGAGTCTTTTCTGCGCACTTTGTCCTCACTCATGCGCACCCGGGAAGGACTTCCCGGTCGGTCACCCATCCCGAAATTGCTCCAGGCCAAGCACGCTTAACCTCAGAGTTCTTTCGAGATGAGCTCCCTGAAAAGAAGTTGCAACTTGTTGGTATGAATATTCTATCAATCCTATTAAGCCTTAGGCCAGGATGTCACACATGGCCAAGGGTCTGTCGGCCTCCAGAGCTAGGAGGACTGGGATTCGTTGATCTCAAGTAGTTCGGCTTCGCGTTGCGGATGCGATGGATGTGGATCAAGAAGACGGGGGATGATGATCGCCCCTGGGCAGCTCTTTCAGAGCCGATTGAACCACAGGTAGCAGCTTTGTTTCATGCCTCAACACATACAGTGGTTGGAAATGGAAGGAAAACCTTGTTTTGGTCTGATAGATGGATTAACGGTCGCTCGGTCAAGGAGATTGCCCCGTGCCTCATCAGGGCAGTTGGCCCACGTATCCAGAAGAGGCGAACAGTTTGGGAAGGGAAGCAGAACAATTGTTGGGCCCAAGACATCACGGGGGCCCTAACTGTGCAGGTCATTCTTGAATATCTCACAATCTGGGAACTGATCAGGCCGATCACGCTTGACCCAGATCATCAAGATAACATAATCTGGAAGTGGACGCCGGATGGGCAGTTCACAACGGCTTCAGCATATAAGGCTTTCTTCCTTGGGCAATATGCTACTCCGAGCGCCAAAATCCTACACAAGACAAGAGGTCCGGGGAAATGCAAATTTTTCACCTGGCTTGTGCTTCATGAACGATGTTGGACCGCGGCAAGGAGGAAATGCGACAACCTGCAAGATGATGATACATGTGTGCTATGCTTGCAGCAGCCTGAAACCATCTCCCACCTGCTTGTGTCATGCTCTTACAGCAGGGTGGTCTGGCACTCCATCCTGGAGAAATGGGAGTGGCAACAGCTATCACCTCAGGGACCGGAACTTAGCTTGGCGGATTGGTGGACAACGGCTCGGAAACGAATTGCTAAGGAAGCGAGGAGAAGCTTCGACTCTCTGGTAGTCCTGACTACTTGGCGCATTTGGTTGGAGAGGAATGCCCGCACCTTTGAACGTAACGAGAATACCTCAGCTGCGTTGGTACAAGACCTCCTTGATGATCTGATAGCTTGTAGCCGAGCTGGTTATGCCTCCTTGCGTTCTCTTGTTGTTGCTGCTGCTCTAGATCTTAACGTAGGTCGTGAAGAAACTGACAATGTAATGGCGCTTTAGCTCTTTTGGTCACCGCGTTAGTCATCACTTCCGATGACTGCGCATCCTTTAGTTGTAACTTTTTCTTCTCCTCTTAATGAAATACGTGCTAAGGCACGGTCGCTAAAAAAAATATTGCTTCCAACTGTAAACTGCTTTCAAGACAGGGCAAATGCTACAGCACCTCTCACCCTGTTTTCCATGGTCATGGGATTGATAAGTTCATGAAAATTACCCGCTTACCGTTGGTTAGGACGCGGCGCAGCCGCTGGCTTGGCGGAGCGAGGCTCCGACGCGTCAGGCGGTGTGGGCTAGGGCAGAGGGGCGGTGCTCAGTCTACCCGACCAGAGCGAGCAGCGAGGGGGTAATGAGATGATTGGACCGAGTTGGAGCATATACTATGTCTGCCGCGGGTGAGGGCGCGAGCCCGAGCTCCGCCGCCGCCGCCCCGCCTCGCATGCGAGATCTGTCGCACGAGGCCCCGACCAACGACTATGCTCCTATCTATCTGTGCACTGCCAGGAGGAAGAAAAAGATGCTCCGCTCATCAGTGAGAGAGGGAGATAGTAGAGTGGGGTGAACTTTGAATGACATGTGGGGTCCGCTTGTAGGTGTTTCAAAAAGCTACAACTGTTTCACCAAACGGCTTTCAAATTTCTCACGGCCCACAACCCACAACAGTTTGTCCACTGTCCATATCTCACATCTACTTTTTCAAAAGTCACAACTTAACCAAATACATCCTAAAAGAAACCAGAGTGTGTTGAGGACATCATTCCCATGCATACCCACAGCATAATAACACGTTTAGAGAGAGAGAGAGAGACAGAGAGAGCGCCCCACAAGGATGGAAGATCGCAAGGCCATCCAAGCCAAGTTGAAGGCCTGTTGATGGTCCATAGATGCGCCAATTGTGAACCGCACGCGCACGGATCAGTTGTAGCTTTTTCCTTAGAGTATTCCCCAAGGTTTATCAATCCATGGATCGACAATGAATTACCTAGGATTTTCTATCTAGCCAAACAGATCTAATCCCAACATTAAGCATAGATTGCATACGAGGTTAAACATGTGTGTGAAGTTGATGAATGTAATGAATGGATCGCAACCCCACGACACGAGGTAACACGACCAAAGGTAGCACAAGCATACCGTCTTCTAGTTGCAACTCCGGCCAAAGAGATAATCAATCTAATCTCATACAAAGATAAAGAGTCATCTCTAAGAACTTTTCCAGGGGCGCCCTTGCGAGGTTTGCGAGGTGCGCGTCAACGCCTAAGGTTTTCCAAAGTTTTACATCAAACGCCCATCAAATGCTCTTTACTCGAAGCTCCTCCTCCTTGGTTGGCCGCGCAACAACTCCTATGGTACTCGCCGTCGATCTTACTCAACATTACGCAATCGTTTGGCCTTTTTCCTCCCGCATGCTGTCACCACACGAGGATAATCATACCGACTTCCTACGCACTACTAAGATGTATCCGCAGAGCATAGACTAATCACCACGATTAGATCTATTCCTACTAAGAACATATGCTAGCTAGACATATGAGAGAAAGTACAAGACAAGTAGATTGATATCTGAAAGTGCATTTAGGCCCCCATGTGGGTTTTGGTGAATTTGATGACAAATCAATTAAAGATCTAACTTGTTTGCTTGAAATGATGAGCAGAGAATTATTCTTATGATTCATTGTATTAATGTGCTCATCAAAACATATGGTTATTCATTGATGCAAGCAAGCAAATGTGTGAAGAAATAATACTCATTGCAAAGGTTGAAGTGAAGCGAACCCGGCTCAGCCGACCCTAACCTGGCTCACCCAGGTTGGGTTCACTGTTTCTAGATAAATATTATCCGGCTCAGCCAGGTGGCACCCAGGTCAGCCAGGTGGAATTAAATTCAGAACAGAAAGGCTAACCCGGCTCAGCCAGGTCCAACCCAGGTGACCCAGGTGTCAAGTCAAAACAAGCAATGATGAAGCAATGACTTGGGGATATGCTATGTGGGTCTCCAAGAATATAAGAAGACTTATTTGACAAAGGAAAATGACATTGCAAGGCTTCATGTATCTACACCAGAGGGACATATACTTATGTGACATATATTGGTCTCATTGTTGGAAGCTTGCAATGGTTTGGATATTCTTTGTCAATCAAGAACAAGCATTTGAAGAATCTTTCAAGTGGAGTTCATTTTATGGCATAGCAAAGCCAACTTGATGATGCAAGGGTAAGTGGTGAAGAAACAAATCGAGATGACTAGAGCGAGAGACTAAGCAAGCTTTGGCTAAGTGACGACTTATGACCATGTGCGAATGCTAAGGTGAAGTATCTAGTATCCGGGGGGTTTCGAAGTATCATATCCAAGTGTTGTCAAGAGAAGCAATGCAATGCATATATGTTATGGTTGATGAAGAAAGTGGCTTATGGATTAAAGTGAACTCAAACATAAGTTGTGGAAAATCCTAAGTCACTAGCTCAAGGTTGATCTGCTCAAGATGATGAACAATGTTGAAAGCCCTCAAGTGAAGAATATTCAAGTATTGGCATGATTATCAAAATGGAAGCTCAAGTGGTTGAAATATGTTTATTTATATGTATTGAGTTTAGGTATGCCGTACTATCAAGAGGGATGCAACATTGGTTGATAGACATTCACTGAAAGTGCTCAAAGTCAAACCCATGAGAATCTAACCTTAGAATTCTAACTTAGTGGGGTTTTCTGGCAAGAACCGGTCTGACCGGTTCTGGGGACCGGTCTGACCGGTTCATGGCCTCTGAGCGTCTAACGGCTAGTTCAGTTTGAAAACCGGTCTGACCGGTTTGGCAAACCGGTCTGACCAGTTTTGTCTGACAGAATAACGGCTAGTTTTGAAAGGGATGGGTATTTATACCCAAGAGCTCCTCTTTGAGGGGCTGCTGGTTCTGTGCGTCTCTAACACCTTCTTGAGGCCAGCTGAGCTCTCCCCAACCTCTCTTTGTGAGATTTGAGCAATCTTTGTGAGATTCTTGAGTTGGGTTGAGAGAGAATATTGTGTGTGACCTAATTGTGAGCAATCTGATCTTGAGCACTCTTGGTGGCGTCCAGCAACTTGTGAAGCATTTGTTACTCTTGGAGCTTTGCTCCTAGACGGCTAGGCGTCGCCGTTGAGCACATATTCCTTGTGTGGTTGTGCCACGGAAGTTTGTATCACCCATCCTCCTAGTGAGAAAATCAGTAAGTATACTCAATCCCCTTGGTGGTCGATTGGGTGAGGAAAGGGTTAGGTGTGACAACCCGGCTCTTCGTGAGCACCTCAACGGAGACTAGGATTCACCTTGCCTTGGTGGCTGCTCAGTGCATGTGGTGAATCTGAACTTCGGTAAACAAATATTGTGTCTTGTCTCCATTTACTTACATTTGTCAATTCTAGCATTTACTTGTAAATTCCGCATATCTCTACTTTGGTACACTTGTGCTGTGTGCAGGAGCTTCATAAATATACTTGAAAACACCTGGTAAAGTTTGTTGTCCAAAGTGGTTTGTGCTAGAATTGTGTTGACACCAGATTTTCGCACCTGACATGTTGAATCAGATGATGACGTGGTGAGGCTGATACTGTGCAGTGGACGCGTTAAATGGTCAAACAGTTGATGCTGAAGAAGGGAGCCGATGCGGAATAGAGGTCCGATGAAGAGAGAGAGTCCGATCTGATGGTGAATGAGAAGATATGCATCGGCTAAAAAGGAAGCGTGGCATGAACGGGGACTATTTCCTTTTCAGAAGGCGTATTAAAAGTCCCATTCTATCTTAGAATAAGTTTACTTTATCTGCAAGTTAGTCTGGTCCGATCAGGACTCATCATGACCAGGGTATAAATATAAACCCTCGTCCATTGTAAAGAACTATTCTCACAATCAATACAATCCGGCTTCACGCCAAAAACCCTAGGAGTAGTATCTCGACGAAGCTTATTGGTGGACGGGCTGCATCAATTCTGATCTCCGGCTTACCAGTAAGTTAGTCAATTTATCGAACTAGTATAGTCTTTGAATTGAGGCGCATCGCCCTTTCTCGTTTATACTGTTCAACCGATTTATCTTTGAATAAGCAAGATTGATCTAGACTCCCTACGTCGGAGCTAGATCACTATTGATTATTCAATAGTTGATCGTTTATCGGGTTACACTTTATGTCTAGATTCCCTACGTCGGAGCTAGATCATCAAGATTAGGCTAGATTCCCTACGTCGGAGCTAGACTCATCTTGGTTATTTAAAGGCAACTTTTGCGGTTTGTTTGGAGTTGCTAGATTGGTTTAGATCTACGCCATGTGAATTAATCTACTTCTTCAACGGCTTTGAGCATTGGTCTTGGTCCGATTTAAGCAATATTTATCTTACAGTATCGTTCTAGGTCCGATCCATGCTTTGTGGTTTAATCTGGTTGTTCTTTGAGTATTGTGTTTGTTTAGATTCCCTACGTCGGAGCTAGATGTTCATAATATGATAAGATTGATCTTTGATTGTCATGCTTGGTTTAGATTCCCTACGTCGGAGCTAGATTCATCTTGATTAGTCAATGGAAGCTTTGGTTATACCTGATTGCTATTTGAGTGTTATGCATGATTTAGATTCCCTACGTTGGAGCTAGGTCTTGCTTGATTATTTGATAGCATACCTTAGAATCAGAACGATCCTGTTATTGTTTTATCTGTTTATTTGCTTAATCTGATTAACACTTGTGCGAGCATCTTGTTTAGTTGATAGGTTGGTGAGTCGAGTTTGATTGTTTAGCTATCTAATCTGATCATAGCTGGAGAAATCTAGATTCCCTACGTCGGAGCTAGATTTCTCTGAAAAGGTTCTGGTCCGATTGGCTGGTTAGATGGTCCGATAAGATAAATCAAACTGGCAACTAGGCAAGATGGACGATGTATCGGCTTACACTGTGATTATTTAATATCTTGTCCAAAGACACAGCTGATCCATTATTTACATATCGGTCATATTTTATGCTTTATTTTATTTAAAGGCTGATCTGTTACAAGGTCCGATCCTGATTGGTCCGATTCTGAGGTCCGATTGGATGACTGATTAAGGTCCGATTATATTGGTCCGATTGAGGTTGTCTATGAAGTCTGATTTTGAGGTTCGATTGGTATTGGCTGACGCAAGTCTGATTGGGTCTTGGCTGAAATCCAACGTGCCTATGCCGTTTGGAATAGAGCCGGCACAATCAAAGAGTAATTTAACTGTTTTATCCCCTTGTCAATTTCAGGTCAAATTGACTGGTACGCCGCGAACCTGAACAAAGTGCAGGCTGGCACTGGAGTGAAGCAGATCTCCCTGGTCTTCTTGTGTTGACTGCTGAGGATACGACCGCCGATTTTCCGCGTCAACACATTTTTGGCACGCCCAGTGGGACACGAGAAGCAAATTCCAAGATGTCGTCGTCTGATGCTGAAAAAGAAACCGCAGCAAAGCTTGCCGCAGAGAAAGAAACTGCAGCAAAACTTGCTGCTGAAAAAGAAGCTGCTGAGAAGGCTAAGAATGACAAGAACAAGACGCCTGAGACGGCCATTCCAATTACAAAGGCCGATCTGTCTAAAGCTCAATTAGATGCAGTTCAGGCCTAGATTGATGCATTTGAGAAGCTCTGCCTTGGCCAATTTGGACATAATCGTTCAGGACCTATACTCAAAGGTGCTCTCCCAGATCCAGAATTGATCAAGAAAACGACTGATACTCGGGAGTACCATGTCAACATGACAGAGATGATTCACCAGGCTGTCCATCATGCATTGATCAACCAGTCAGGCACTTTGGTGAATTCTTTAGATAATCTCATCAAGAAGTTGGTGGATGATTCCATTTGTTTGAAAGGCCCAGTATTTATGGCAGATTCTGCAGGGGCGTCAGGATCAGGGAAAGACAAGGAGACTGAAGATAATGCCATGACCGTTGCTCCGCAGAATCCAACGATTCCACTACCTATTCAGCTGGCCAACGGTTTTCTATTGATGGCCGATGGAACGATTGTCGGCCCGCATGGTGAAAAATATACTAGGATTCTGAACGAAGAAGAAAAGCAACCTGCAGCTGCAAGGCTACGTGCAGAGATTTCTCCACATCAGCGTATGGTCGGTGATTACAATAATTACATGACGGATGTGAATCAAGCTGGTGGAGTACCACTCGGAGGACAGGAGTCCGATTGGTCACGGAAAATAGCCGAGGAGATCCAGAATCAATTCGGCTTGAAGCCTAAAGATGAAGCGAGGTTGTACCAGCACCCATACCCATCTTACTTTGATGCAGTGCCACTTCCTCCACGTTATAGAGTGCCGGACTTTTCAAAATTCTTCGGGCAGGATGATATGACCACCATCGAACATGTGAGCCGATTCTTGGCTCAATGTGGTGAGGCTGCTTCAGAAGAGGGACTCTGGTTTAGATTCTTCCCTCTGTCACTATCAGGGCCGGCGTTTACTTGGTTTACGTCGTTGCCAGTAGGATCAGTCACAGGATGGTCCGATATGGAGAAGCAGTTTCATAAATACTTCTTTTCTGGTCTCAATGAGATGAAGATTTCCGATTTGATTGCTGTCAGGCAAAGGAATGATGAGTCCGTTAAAGAGTACATTCAACGGTTCCGTGAAATCAGGAATCGATGCTACAGTTTGAGGCTATCTGACATGCAGTTGGCCGAACTTGCATTCCAGGGTTTACTCACGCCGATCAAGGAAAGGTTTTCGGCTCAGGAGTTTGAGACGCTGGGACAACTGGTGCAGAAGGTGTCAGCCCATGAGGTCCGATATCAAGAGATGAAGCGTACAAAATTTTCAAAGCAAGTGTCCTATCTCTCTGATTCTGAAGAAGAGGCTGATATCAATATAGCTGAATGGACCAAGTCCAAAAAGCCAGTTTTATTACCATGGAGCAAACAGAACCCTGAGAAGTTTGGTTTTGATATAACAAAGGCCGATAAGATTTTTGATTTGCTGCTCAGTGAAAAGCTTATCCAACTCTCTGCAAATCACTCAATTCCATCGGCCGATGAGTTGAAGAAACGCAAATATTGCAAATGGCACAACTCAACTTCTCACGAGACGAATGAATGCAAGGTGTTCAGGAGGGAGATCCAATTGGCTATAGAATCTGGCAAGATCAAATTTGAAGACAACAAGAAAGCCATGAAGATCGATGGTCATCCCTTTCCTAATAACTTTGCTGATTTCTCCTTTTCCATTAATATGGTTGATGCTGATGAGAAGGGGAAGTTTAAGGTGCTTACATCGGACCACACCAAGAGTTCTGGTGCCGTTGATCCTGCAGTTCAAGTTACTGTTGAAGAGCTGCGGAGGAATCATCAGGCATTTGGGTGTGAATCTAATGCTCCTGGTGGATATCGGCCACGTGTGACTTCCCAGATGCTGATTAACAAGTACAAAAGGCAGCAGGCAGCAGCTCGAGCATGGGAAGAACGCGAGGAACGACGACGTCAGAGGCGCGAATATCAGGCGAGGCGGTTTGATGAAAGGTCCGATGGCCGACGCCGATATGATGATAGGTCTGATGGACGACATCGATATGATGATAAGTCCGATGGACGACGCAGGTACGATGATAGGTCCGATTGGCATATGGACAGACGTCAGACCTATGAGCAGTACGATCAAGATGATGGTCACTGGAGATGTCCTTTCTTCGTGTTCTGCTGGAACGAGAAACTTAGATTACCATCCAAAGCAGATTATCCTGAATGCAGCTTCCAGTATGAAGAATACAGAGCTTTCAAGAGAGGTCGACGATCAGTTCATGAACGGATCGGCGTCAGGATTGATGATCATCATCAAGGAGATGAAGGCCGAGTTGATGCTCATGGCCATAAAAATATCGAAGGCCAGGTTGATGCTCTTGGCCCTGAAAAAGGAAGAAAAGGCTCCAGTTCGGGATCAGATTAAAGAACCTCAAATGAAACCTGGACAGTGGTGCCCATCAGGGATTTCTAGGTCCAAAAAGAGACGTGTTCAGAGGTTGCGCTATCATGAGCAGATTCAGGAGCAAGAATTAGCCAAAGAGAAAATTTGGCGCGCTAAGATGGCCAATGATGATGAAGCAAGCACATCGGCCCTGGTAAACATGGTTTTAATGTTGCCTTTTGATTTTGCCGCTCCTAATGAACAGGACGATGATGAGGCCGATTATGAGTTAGAAGAAGCTGCCGCATGCTTAGTTCTTGATTCAGAGAAGGCGATCTTTGAGAAGCCAAATGCGAATGGCTATCGGCACCTGAAGCCTCTGTACATTAAAGGATATGTTGATGGGAAGCCGATAACCAAGATGCTGGTTGATAGAGGAGCTGCTGTCAATTTTATGCCCGATTCCACATTCCGCAAGTTGGGCAAGGGGATTGATGATCTGATCAAGACAAACATGACGCTCAAAGATTTCGGCGGTAATGTTTCAGAGCTTCGGGGGGCAATTCATGTGGAGTTGACCATCGGCAGCAAGACATTGCCGACCACTTTCTTTGTGATTGATGGACAAGGTTCCTACAGCATGCTCCTTGGGCGAGATTGGATTCATGCCAACTGCTGTATCCCATCCACAATGCATCAGTGTTTGATCCAGTGGCAAGGCAACAATGTGGAGATTGTTCCAGCCGATGATTCGGTTAGCATTGCAACAGCCGAGTCAACGATTTGAGAATTTGAAGGGATTGAATGCCTATCAGGAAAAACATGGGATGGTGACTTCCTCAAGGTGTCCGATCAGGGATTACAGCCGATCCAAGCAGTCGGCTCTGAGACTTTATTTTAAATGGCCGATTGTATAGAAGATTTTGAAGACCGAAGTGAATTCGGTAAGTTAGGATTTGGATTTACGTCGGCCGATGAATTAGAAGAGATAGACATAGGATCTGGTGATAGGCCAAGGCCGACGTATATCAGTGCTAAGTTGGATCCCGAGTATAAGCAGGAGTTAATAAAACTTTTGAAAGAGTATTCTGATTGTTTTGCTTGGGAATATTATGAAATGCCAGGTTTAAGCCGTAATATTGTTGAACATCGGCTACCCATCAAACCAGGATATCGACCACACAAGCAGTATGCAAGGAGGTTCAAGGCTGAGATGTATGAACCAATTAAGGCCGAAATAACGAAGCTATTTGAAGCTAAGTTTATCAGGCCATGTCGGTACGCTGAGTGGGTATCAAATATAGTTCCTGTTTATAAGAAAAATGGAAAGCTGCGTGTTTGCATTGATTACAGGAACTTGAACAAGGCAACCCCGAAGGATGAGTATCCGATGCCGGTGGCCGATATGCTTGTTGATGCAGCATCAGGCCATAAAGTGATGAGTTTCCTGGATGGTAATGCTGGTTATAATCAGATTTTCATGGCGGAAGAAGATATTCCCAAGACTGCATTCCAATGCCCAGGTGCTCTCGGTTTATATGAGTGGGTTGTTATGACTTTTGGTTTGAAAAATGGCGGTGCTACTTATCAACGTGCTATGAATTATATTTTTCATAAGCTGATCGGCAGGATAGTTGAAATCTACATTGATGATGTGGTGATCAAATCAAAAGTTTATCAAGATCATTTGGCCGATTTGAAGGAAACGCTGGAGTGCACAAGGCAACATGGATTGAAGATGAATCCGCTCAAGTGTGCTTTTGGCGTATCGGCCGGCCAATTTCTCGGTTTCTTGGTACATGAGAGAGGAATCGAGGTAAATGATCGGAACCGCAAAGCGATTGATGATATTGAACCTCCAGTAAACAAGAAGGAATTGCAGAGTTTGATTGGAAAGATCAATTTTCTGAGGAGGTTTATATCAAATCTGTCGGTCCGATTGGAGGCGTTTACTCCTCTGTTGAAGCTGAAAGATGAAGAAGAGTTGGTTTGGGAACCTAAACATCAAAAGACATTGGATGAAATCAAGCAATATTTAGCATATCCGCCAGTTCTTATTCCACCACAAAAGGGTAAGCCGTACAAGCTTTATTTATCGGCTTTTAATCATGCAATCAGCTCTGTCTTGATTCAAGAGGTTGATGGGAAGGAACGAGTTATATTCTATTTAAGCCGAAGATTACTAGATCCTGAGACTCGGTACTCATATGTGGAGAAGCTTTGCCTTTGTTTGTATTTTTCTTGTACAAAATTAAGGCATTATTTGCTATCGGCCGAATGTACTGTGGTCTGTAAAGAGGATGTGATCAAATATATGTTATCGATGCCAATCATGAAAGGGAGAATTGGCAAGTGGGTTTTTGCTCTGATGGAGTTTGATCTTAGATACGAATCGGCCAAAGCGGTAAAAGGGCAGATAATGGCTGATTTAGTTGCTGATTATTGTGGACCTAACATTGATGCTGTTGAGCAATGCACTATGGAGCTTGATGTATCTGGTCCGATGAAAAAGACCGATGTGGTTGACGCGGTTCCTTGGACTATATTCTTTGATGGTTCTTCTTGCAATGATGGTTGCGGAATCGGCCTGATTATTATTTCGCCTCGGGGGGCAAGGTTTGAATTTGCTTTTCCAATTGAAAAATGCACAAATAATCAGGCGGAATATGAAGCATTGATGAAGGGTCTCCAGATTCTTAAAGAAATCGGCGCTCAGTTTGTTGAGGTATTTGGAGATTCTTTGCTGATTATCAATCAGTTACTCGGCAAATATGATTGCAAGATGGATGCTTTGTTATCTTACTTTGAAAGTGCCGAGATTTGATTGGTCAATTCGCCTTGGTAACTCTTAAGCATGTTCCAAGACATCATAACGAAGAAGCAAATCGGCTGGCGCAAAAAGCGTCTGGCTATCGGCCTATGTCCGATGTGATGGTGCAGGAGATATCAGAAGGAGATTGGAGGAAAGAAATCATTGAATATTTGAGGGATTCTTCTATCAAGACTTCTAGGAAGATACGCTACAAATCGATCAGGCATGTCTTGGTTGAAGAAGTGCTTTATTTTCGCTCGATTGATGGAGTCCTGTTGAGATGTATCGGACCTGAAGAAGCCAAGGTTTTAATGGGAGAAATTCATGAAGGTGTTTGCGGGGCTTATCAATCGGCGTTCAAGATGAAATGGATGATCAGAAAAAATGGGTATTATTGGCCGACGATTCTAGAAGACTGCTTTGAATATTATAAAGGATGCCAAGAGTGTCAAAGATATGGAAATATTCAAAGGGCTCCAGCATCGGCCATGAATCCTGTCATCAAGCCATGGCCGTTTAGAGGATGGGGAATTGACCTGATCGGCCAGATTTTTCCACATTCAAGCAAGGGGCACAAATTCATATTAGTGGCAACAGATTATTTCACCAAATGGGTTGAAGCTATTCCTTTGAAGGAGGTGAAGTCACAGAATGTTATTGAATTCGTTAGAGAACACATTGTCTACCGATTTGGAATTCCACAGACGATCACAACAGATCAAGGTACGATGTTTACATCGGACGAATTCAAAAATTTTGCTGCTGATATGGGTATCAAGCTTCTTAATTCATCGCCATATTATGCACAAGCCAATGGTCAAGCTGAAGCCTTCAACAAAAGTTTGATCAAGTTGATTGATAGAAAGATTGAGGAGTATCCAAGAAAATGGCATATTGTGCTTCCTGAAGCTCTATGGGCCTATCGAATGGCTTGTCATGGATCGATCAAGGTTTCCCCGTATGAACTAGTTTATGGGCATGAAGCCGTTCTTCCATGAGAAATTCGTACTGGATCAAGACGTATCGAGGTTCAGGATAAATTGAAGGCCGGCGAATACATGGAGCTCATGAATAGTGAGTCCGATGATTTGGCTGTTCGTCGGCTGCGCGCTCTCGAAAATATTGAGGCTAACAAACTCAGAGTTGTGAGGCATTATGATAAGAAAGTTAAAGGGAAAGAGTTCAAAGAGGGCGATCTTGTCTGGAAAGTTATTTTGTCGATTGGTTCTAAGGATCCCAAGTACGGCAAATGGTCACCAAACTGGGAGGGACCCTATCAAGTCGTCCGATGTGTTCCTGGAAATGCTTATATTCTACAAACACTTGAAGGAGAAGTGCTTCCTAAGGCATTAAACGGGAAATATTTGAAGAAGTACTACCCTAGCATTTGGGTAAATTCATGAAGCCGATGCTATGCGTCAGGCTTAGAAGCCGATGGAAAAATCGTCTCAAGAACAAAAAATAAGAGCCGATGCGATATGCATCGCCTTAAGGGCTATATACAATAAGAGAAAAGTATATTACATCATCAAGCCGCTCGATGGCGGAGCAGGCTGCTGGAAAAGGGATTGCATATATATTCATCTATTTCTCATACAAAAGGATTTCGGAAGATAGAAAGATCTAATAGGCGCCGATGTACTTTGTTCATCATTGCCAGAATAAGTCTAGGAGGAAAAGGGCAAGAGAAAGCATAAAATTAAGAAAACATCCTCTTCCTTGGGACATATTCTTGAACAGCTTGGCTCATTCGAAGAAATCCGCAAGTTTGAGGAGATATGCTCTGGAAGCAGTCCCTTGAAGAGCGCACCGGCGGACCAGTGGCTCTGTCCCTATCCTGAAGAAAGGCACCCCAGTAAACCCCTCTAAAAAACCTTCCCTTTAGTAAAACCGTGAGGAAACCTCACGAGGATTCTCCTAGCAGAGGTTCCACCTGGATTCACTACAGGATCAGAAAAGGGGGGGAGTACCCTATGCTATTTCACGAGAATTCTTCTAGCAGAAGAGGAAGAAGGGGTTGGTTCCTATGTCGAAGAGAAGGAGTTTGTGTTCTGTCATGAATATTGGATGCGCCATGGCGAGAAGGAGTGGTGAAGAAAGGAGAACCTGAGACAGGTATTTATAGCTGGCGATTGATGAAGGAGTTAAAGGAAAGAAGGGAATCTGAAAGATGCTCGCTGAAACTGTCCGAATGAAGAACAGTATTCTCGTGAAGATGTCATTGATTCAGTGCTGATTAAAGAGGGGCGTCTTTTGAGGAACTGCATTGAAGAGTCGTTTCGCCTGGGTCAGTAAATATATGGATACCCGTGACATAAGGTGCAGGATTCCATATACTGTTCGTTGTCAGAAGAAAGTGGGTAGTGCAGATCCTTGGTAGCGACTGACGATGGAAGTGTTTTATAAGGAAAAATGGATGTGATCCGAGAATCGAGGAATTGCACAGTGCAAGGATGAAAGTTTCGGCACGAAAATCGGTGAAGGAGTTGTGATGATAGATACGAATTTTGGAACAAAATGATATTTTATTCCAAAATTGGGGGGCATGTGTTGACACCAGATTTTCGCACCTGACATGTTGAATCAGATGATGACGTGGTGAGGCTGATACTGTGCAGTGGACCCGTTAAATGGTCAAACAGTTGATGCCGAAGAAGGGAGCCGATGCGGAATAGAGGTCCGATGAAGAGAGAGAGTCCGATCTGATGATGAATGAGAAGATATGCATCGGCTAAAAAGGAAGCGTGGCATGAACGGGGACTATTTCCTTTTCAGAAGACGTATTAAAAGTCCCATTCTATCTTAGAATAAGATTACTTTATCTGCAAGTTAGTCTGGTCCGATCAGGACTCATCATGACCAGGGTATAAATATAAACCCTCGTCCATTGTAAAGAACTATTCTCACAATCAATACAATCCGGCTTCACGCCAAAAACCCTAGGAGTAGTATCTCGACGAAGCTTATCGGTGGACGGGCTGCATCAGTTCTGATCTCCGGCTTACCAGTAAGTTAGTCAATTTATCGAACTAGTATAGGCTTTGAATTGAGGCGTATCGCCCTTTCTCGTTTATACTGTTCAACCGATTTATCTTTGAATAAGCAAGATTGATCTAGATTCCCTACGTCGGAGCTAGATCACTATTGATTATTCAATAGTTGATCGTTTATCGGGTTGCACTTTATGTCTAGATTCCCTACGTCGGAGCTAGATCATCAAGATTAGGCTAGATTCCCTACGTCGGAGCTAGACTCATCTTGGTTATTTAAAGGCAACTTTTGCGGTTTGTTTGGAGTTGCTAGATTGGTTTAGATCTACGCCATGTGAATTAATCTACTTCTTCAACGGCTTTGAGCATTGGTCTTGGTCCGATTTAAGCAATATTTATCTTACAGTATCGTTCTAGGTCCGATCCATACTTTGTGGTTTAATCTGGTTGTTCTTTGAGTATTGTGTTTGTTTAGATTCCCTACGTCGGAGCTAGATGTTCATAATATGATAAGATTGATCTTTGATTGTCATGCTTGGTTTAGATTCCCTACGTCGGAGCTAGATTCATCTTGATTAGTCAAAGGAAGCTTTGGTTATACCTGATTGCTATTTGAGTGTTATGCATGATTTAGATTCCCTACGTCGGAGCTAGGTCTTGCTTGATTATTTGATAGCATACCTTAGAATCAGAACGATCCTGTTATTGTTTTATCTGTTTATTTGCTTAATCTGATTAACACTTGTGCGAGCATCTTGTTTAGTTGACAGGTTGGTGAGTCGAGTTTGATTGTTTAGCTATCTAATCTGATCATAGCTGGAGAAATCTAGATTCCCTACGTCGGAGCTAGATTTCTCTGAAAAGGTTCTGGTCCGATTGGCTGGTTAGATGGTCCGATAAGATAAATCAAACTGGCAACTAGGCAAGATGGACGATGTATCGGCTTACACTGTGATTATTTAATATCTTGTCCAAAGGCACAGCTGATCCATTATTTACATATCGGTCATATTTTATGCTTTATTTTATTTAAAGGCTGATCTGTTACAAGGTCCGATCCTGATTGGTCCGATTCTGAGGTCCGATTGGATGGCTGATCAAGGTCCGATTATATTGGTCCGATTGAGGTTGTCTATGAAGTCCGATTTTGAGGTCCGATTGGTATCGGCCGACGCAAGTCTGATTGGGTCTTGGCTGAAATCCAACGTGCCTATGCCATTTGGAATAGAGCCGGCACAATCAAAGAGTAATTTAACTGTTTTATCCCCTTGTCAATTTCAGGTCAAATTGACTGGTACGCCGCGAGCCTGAACAAAGTGCAGGCTGGCACTGGAGTGAAGCAGATCTCCCTGGTCTTCTTGTGTTGATCGCTGAGGATACGACCGCCGATTTTCCGCGTCAACAAATTGTTAGGGGGTTGTGCTTCATACTTGTTCCCTGTCTGCCAGAGGAAACCGGTCTGACCGGTTTCAAGAACCGGTCTGACCGGTTCTGCTGCTGACAGTGGCCTTTAGTTTTTGTAATTTGCAGAAATTCGAAGAAACGCCTATTCACCCCCCTCTAGGCGACATCAAGGTCCTTTCAATATCACCATCGAATATACATATGCCTGATGAGTTCAAGGCATGGCTCCGGAACTCTGCCATGGCTTCACCACGCAGGGCCAACCATAGCGGCTAGGGCATGGCCTAAGCCATCTCCTAGGCAACCTCGAGGACTTGCGGCGGCCGTCGGCTTCTTTCGGTGTGTGTCCCTCTTTGCGTCGACTTGTGGTGGATAGATCTGAATCTCCCCTCTTTGAGGGCGCCTAGGGGGTTATATTTATACCCTAGGGGAGCCTTGGGGCGTGCTCCACCTTCCCTTCCATGAGATCTTTACTTGGGAGTTGAGCAAACTTGGTTTTCATAAGATTTGACTCGCCCAGATTTTTCTAATTCGCAGCCTTGCCTTCCCGACGGCATATCTTCCTCGTTCGAACTCCAAATAGGGAAAATTGTGTAGCACGAAATTATCTCCAACTTTGGTATTCATGAGTTTCCTTGGAAATGAAGTTAATATCCTCACAACAGCGCCGGAAGATAATCTGCCTGATTCCGGACTTCTTTGTGGGGCATGCATTTCGGGGGCCATATCTCCTAGCTTTATATTCCAAATTATGCTTTCCATATGTCCAAATTGAAGATCTCGATGATGGCTACAACTTTGATATTCAACATTTTGTCATTAGAGGTCATTTAGATCTCCGAATCTGCACCAAAAGATCGTGCTGTCCTAGGCTGCGTGAATATCTCTGAGGTTGCCTTGATCTCGTGGATAACCTTCCAAATCTTTAATTCCTTCATGCTTAAGTCTCTCATATCCAAGTTTCATTGAATGTGGACACCTAGGACCATGAGTTGAGCTATGAAATCCCATATGGTCCATTGGTTGGGCTTCCTCCGCTAGGCTCGATTCCTTTGGTCTCGTATTTAGTTTTGGGCCTTGAATATAAATGCCCCAAATTGGGTCATTTTTATGAAAAACACAATAAGCTCTAAAACACAACACACATACGAAAACGGGGTTATATCAAGTGCCAAGTGGCGGGTTAGTATATGAATTAGTCCAAAACCACCACCTAAATAGCACTAAAAGTGTACGTATAACGAGCGTCAACAAGGCCCAAATCATACCAAGTTCAAAGCCACCTCGGGATCCGGGAGAGGCCTGATTTCGACGTTCTATGTATAAATGGAAAGCTAAGAAGATTATCTTTCCAATGACACTGGTTTCACATCCAAAATATTTGGGATTCAATAGAAATTGTCAAAACAAGTATACATGCAAAATATGTCAAAATGTTGTGCCACTGTTTTTTGGGCCGTTGGATCATGTATCATGTTTAAGTCCATTATTAGGGCTCCGTCTCGTGCTCCTTGGCCGACCCTAGACTTTTATATTCAGTAGTTGTCAGTAGTTGTCATCCCAGTTAGGGTTTGGGTTTTTAGCTATGGCAGTCAATGGTAGTAGTGGCATGAAGAAGATCGTCTCGGCAACAATGCCATCGTAATTAAATCTGAGACAAAAAGATTGAAAAAAGAAATGTCCACGTGAAATACATCCAAAGGAGAAAATGGATTTTAGCAACATTAATAGGTGAAGAATGAATGCGTATGTTATTGATCTAATAGGTGAAAAAGAGAATACTTTGTCATTATTTTAACAACTCTGTACTATAAGGTGGGTATGTTATTGATGTTGAGTGTGTTCTTCGATTCACATGCAGGGGCAATCATGACAATGCACGGTTGTTAACCAGAGTAGACATGGTACTGCGATTGCACATGGCACTAATAATACAACAAAAAAATCAAGCAATCACCAACAAAAGTTCATGACATATAAACAAGCAATTAGATTCATTTAAACAACATATCCCATTTTTTGTGAAATTAGATGGACGAAGGAATCAACTGTATACAGTTGATTACACAAGGGAAGATAGGTTTGATTACACAAGGGAAGGTAGGTTTAAGTTTCAAATTGAATATGAGAGGCTGAGCAAATAAGAGATGACTGGAATTTCCAGAGTGTGGGCGAGTACTAGAAGATGAAGATATTGATGCTAGAGGTGAACATCCGGGAATGGTGAGCCATCCAATTGAACTTCCTGGAGACACCACCAAATCGAGATCAATATCCTCCCACATTGCCCAAATTCCTTGTCAGTTGGGAGACTTAGATGATTGGGCCACCTTGCTGGCTAGCCCAATGCCCACGCTAACTGGATGCTAGTCATTGGCACTAGCAATTACACTATCACCTCGGTTCTCAGGGGCGAAGCCAGAAAAACACCATGAGGAGGCTAAGCTGTACAAATAAATAAATAGGGGGACCAAACTCAAATTTTTCTTTGATTTCTGTGATAATAAAAACTTATGTACAATAGGTACATGAAGCATTT
>CM014274.1:6647531-6711118 GCA_004135705.1 Alloteropsis semialata
ACCGAGCGGCGAGCGCGGCCGCCGCGGCGGAGGACGAGGCCGGGAAGGCGCCGAACGCCGTGCCGTCGCGGACCCTCTCGCGGTCGTCCTGGTGGAAGAGCGCCCAGAGCGTGCTCCGGCCGCGCACGTCGCAGGAGCGCCGCTGCGGCTCGTACGCCCCGCCGGCGCCGGCGAGCGCGTCGCCCCCGCGCCCGCAGGAGAAGGACTTGCAGCGGCGGAGGTCCGGCGGCGCGGCGGCGCCGGAGCCCGAGGGACCCCCGCCCGCGGCGGCGGCGGCGGCATTGAACGGCCTGGAGAAGAGCGAGCGGATGGCGGAGGTGGACTTGCGGCCCGGCGCGGCGGCCGCGGAGACGGTGACGAGAGAGGCGGCGACGGGGATGGCGAAGGAGGCGGAGGCGATTTGGGGGCGCGGCACCGGGCCTGGAGATTTGGGGGGCGCGGCACCGGGCCTGGAGAATAGCGGGCGACTTGCAGGCTGCCGCTGCAGCTCGATTTTGGGGGGAAAACCGGTAAAACCCCGGTTCCGGGTGGTTTCCAGGCCACCGCTGCAAATAGCCTTAGGATCACTGTACTCGCATCAGTATCGTGCATGCCAATGCCATCACGCGTTGAATATAAGGAGCATACGGACAATAATCCAAGTTGCTGCTTTGCGGGCTTCTAGCCAACTCCATCCCTTTTGTTCGTTCCCACCGATGATCCAGTGGATCATCGATCCCTTTTGTTTCCTTCACTACATTCCTTGGCGTCTTTAAATCGCCTTGTAGTGACTTTCTAGCCGTTTTTTCAGACCTGCAGATGCGTTTTTAAATTGCATTGTATCGGCATCTCTGTCCTGTACGTAGTGCTACTTGTTCACTAATGCTTGCATGACAGGCGCGCATGCATGGATGCCGGTCACGGGACTCGCAGGTCTCCGGCAAACTGTACTATAATACGCTAATACCCCACAAGGGGATATGACAGGCGCATGGATGCCGTGTCATCGCGTATGGATGCCGGTCACGGGACTCGCAGGTCTCGCGCAAATTGTACTATAATATATACCCCACAAGAGACTAAAAGAGAATAATTGGAGGCATTTTCAGCCTTCAACTCGCTACGTACGCGTCTACACCACTCCTGAGAGACCAGGCTAAGGAATCCCTGCTCTCAAAGAACGAACACAAACGTTACACACAGTGGCGGACCCAGCTTTCGCTCACGACTAGGGTCAAAATTCAGTGGCTAAAAATGCCACATATATGACATGATATAAAGTAATAGAAAAAAATGCTAGTGTTCCTTGTTATTGTTTGATCTTGTACAGGTGCAAGGTTAAGGGGATCAAATCGATTCAATTGTGTTTGTGTAGCACTAACTCCAGTTCCAACAGTTCCTTGGCTTATAACTTGAGATGGAGTTAGAGCAGAGCCAGGCAGTCTATTTATTTCTTGCTCTGGAGCTGAAGATGGAGTTGGTTCCTGTTCCTCTCCATTCAATTGTGTAGCAGTGGAAGGAGCCCGTGAGTAATAAGATGTCAAAGTTCTACTCTCTTCATTTTGCACTATCAATTGCAAATCTGAAGTTGCAATACCAAATTCCAATTAATATATTGCAAATATGAGATTAAGGAGAACTAGGGAAGAAAAAAAATTGACAAACACCTGCTTCCTTTCCTCCTTCCAGGACTCCAGGTTCCAATCTTCCAATCTAAGCCGACTGCTGGCGTCCGGCGATGGGCCGGATGCCGGCGCAGCGGCGCCAGGCTATGGGCCGACCACCAATGGCCAGTTGCCCCGGTCCTGCTTCTGCCCTCCCGCGGCCGAGAACCAGGGGGCAGCCCGCAGCAGGGGCGCACGGTAGCAGGGCAGGGGCCGGCCACCGGGCGCCGGCGGCAGGCGGTGGCGGTGTGGGCACGTGGCACCCTGGGCCTGCCAGCCTAGGAGCGGGGCTGGAAGCGACGCTGGAGCCTGGAGGCGAGGGCGCGGGGCAGGAAGCGGTGCTGGAGTCGGAGTCGCGTGCGCTCGCGCTCCTCAGGCAGTCACAAGGTCGTGCCCTAGTCAGCTGTCGTGGGGCTCCAAGTATGTTTTTGGCCCAAAAACTAAGGGGGTTGTGGGCTTCTTTGGGCCACGACTACAGCCTGTTCGCTTGGCTTATCAGCCACCAGCCAGCAGTACTTTTCTCTCACAACAAATCAGCACCAGCCACCAGCCAGCCAGCAGTACTTTCTCTCACAACAAATCAACACCAGCCACCAGCCGCCAGCCAACCGAACAGGCTGGCCTTGGCCTGGGCGGCCTGGGCTGCAGGTCCACCACTGGTTACACAGTCATCAACAACAGGTAAATGCGATATGGTTCTCACCACCAGCAACAATCGGCCGCAGCTGCAGGCTTCTCCACACACCAAGACCTTGACCTTCACTGTCGTCGTGCCACCCACGTCCCCACAGCGTGCGAGCTGCAGTTGTATTTATTTTTGATCTTCTTTGTTGCGGAAACATCTCTAGCCTAGCGGTTAGAGCACCTTAATAGCACCCAACAGGTTTAGATTCGGACTCTTCATCTTACAGTTACTAATTAAAGACCTCTTTTGAAGCCTCCACATTACGCGCTAGAAAAAAATCTCAAAAAATCAGAAACATCATGCCATCAATCCGTAAATTCAAACCATCGTATCCATCATATTTATTATATTTTTTCAAAAAATGACCAAATTTTGCCATTATAAAAAAGCCTAAAATAACCCCCTAAATTTGTAACTAAATTATCCACATCTGTCATTGTGAAAAATAAATTAAAGCAACTCCTAATGTTCATATAAATTACCCATCTATGCCATTATAAAAATAATTTGAAATAACCCTCTAAATTTACATAGAAACTATAGCATCTGCCATTATTAAAAATAACCTACATAAATTACACCAATATATAATTCTAAATTACCTTTTCTGTGACTAACTTTTAATATAGAAATTAAAACAATAATTTAATGTATAAATGTACGAAGCAAATGATGAAAACACATATTTCAATGTTAAACACGTAGCTCGAACCATAAATATGTATCTAAATTACCTGCTTATATCATTAAAAAAATTTGAAGTACACCGATATATATAATTCTAGATTACATATTTCTACCATTATTAATATGAAAACTCTAATTTATTAATGTATATCTATATGCATATGCAATTATGCATGATTTGTTTCATCATGTAGACTATATATACATGATGTATGGAGGAAACTACGAGAATATTAATTTCAATGTTAATCATGTTACTCAAATTAAAGGCTCGGTTAAACATATATGGAAATGTGATGCAAAGTGGAAAAAGATATATAATAAATAAAAGAGAGTCTAAAGTAAGTAATTTTTGTTGTTGGCTATGTGACTAGAGTTTTTATGAATTTTTAATAATTATGTCTCTCAAAATTATTAGCCCATGCGGGGGCATGGGTTGATACACTAGTGATTACGTACCAAAAGGTAAGAAGTTTTGAATATCAGCCATAGGTCATATTAAAAATAATTCTCTAGTACTTATTTATAGACAAATGGAATTGCATGCACACTCTCCATCCACAAATGTAAGCATTTTAAACCACATATTTTTTTCAAAACACCAGCACACGCACACACACTCACCTATATGAATACAAATTGGAGGGGGTGTTTTGCATATTTTTCGCTATTGACGCATGCCACATCAGCATTGGAAGCTCACGTGACGCATTTGGGGCATGTAGTGGACCCCTTTACAGAGTTTGGGGACCCAAATACACGTTTTGAGAGTTCAGCACCTAGATGAACATGTGGGACAAGTTTAGGGACCTGGAGTGCATTTTACTCATTGTGAAATCTCACTATTACTAGTTGGGAACTCTTTTTGAAGCCTCATGTTAATCCTCATGAGACGTAGAAATTTTACCCCCTTCAAAAAATTGTCGAAAGTAACCTCTAAATCTATAGCTAAATTACCCACCTCTCCCATAATGAAAATAAGTAAAGTAACCTCATAATATTCATCTAAATTACTCACCTATGCCATTATCAAAATAATTTTAAAATATCCCCTAAATGTGCATACAAATTACTTGCATCTACGTTATGAAAATAGTCTAAATATGTCATTATAAAAAATATCTCAAAGTACACCGATATATGATTCTAAATTACCTATTTCTGCCACTAATTGTTAATATAGAAAATATTAACTTAATATATGTGTACATTATGTGTATCACCATGTAGACCAATATATACATATATGAAGGAAACGATGAGAATACAAATTTTCATCTTAAACACATAGCTCAAGCTCTAATTTTTCATAAAAAATTCCATATATGCCATTACTAAAAACAACCTAATATGTTAGTATAGAAAATATCCCCAAGTACACCAATGTAAACTTCCAATTACCTACTATTTTCATTGTCAATATTGAAAATACCAACTTATTAAGGTATATATTCATGATGTGTGTCGTATTATAGACTATGCGTACATATATGGAGAAACAATAAAAATATCGATTTCTATGTTAATCATGTAGCTCAAATAGAGCTAGTGTTCAATTAAGCACATTTAGAAGTGCGATTTAAAGTAAAAACAAGATATTTAATTCCAACCACCGTAACACACCTCTTAACAAATGAGAAAGAGCGTAAAGTAAATATATTATTAGCTAAGTGATCCTAATTTTTTATAAATCAATAATACTTATGTCTCCTAAAATTATTGATCTGTGCGGGAGCATAGGGTGATAGACTAGTAGTAATAAGAAAAAAGAGTCCAATATATCCTCATATGCGGACAAATGTAGAACCAAATAAAATAGAGACAAATTACTCGGTAGCACTTTGAAACAAAACCTATTGCAAAGTGAAATCAAACGTAAATCCGCATATGAGGATCCTGCCTTTGGGGTTCACGCTAGTTGCAGTTATCAGTGGCGCGCATGAGGTCACGAAATCCAGTTGGTTTCGTTTATGAATGCAAAGATCCGTACCTCTCCTATATATTATAGCAAATTAGTATCTTTTTGCACTTGTCCTTCATTTTTTTTTGGGAACACTTTTCTTTCATCTGATTCGCCTCTAACCCTACAAATAGCCTGCAGCCGCAGCGAGGTCTCACGCACATCATTGCATCGCTTCACCCACACAGCTCGCTAGGCCAAAGCCACAGCAAAACCTGCAACCTGACGTGTAGTAGGGTGAGAAGGCAAGATGTTCGGAGGGGTCATCGGCGGGCTGACTGGGAGCAAGCAGAAAGGGAAGCTCAAGGGCTCGGTGGTGCTCGTGCGCAAGAGCGCCCTCGGCTTCGACGTCACCAGCATCAGCGCCACCGTCATCGACAACCTCGGCGAGTTCCTCGGCCACGGCGTCACCTGCCAGTTCATCAGCTCCACCGTGGCCGACCCCTGTGAGCTATCCCTATTTTCTCCCTGTCCCTTTTTAGCATGTCTTCGAGTTACTGACGCGGGCATATCGGCGCGGCGCGGCCAGACAACGGGAACCGTGGCAAGGTGTGCGCGGAGGCGAGCCTGGAGCAATGGCTGACGAAGCTGCCGTCGCTGACGTCCAAAGAGTCCAAGTTCCGCGTGAGATTCAACTGGGAGGTGGAGAAGCACGGCGTGCCGGGCGCCGTCATCGTCAAGAACAACCACGCCTCCGAGTTCTTCCTCAAGACCATCACCCTCGACGACGTCCCCGGCCGCGGCACCATCGTCTTCGTCGCCAACTCATGGATCTACCCCCAGTCGAAGTACCACTACAACCGCGTCTTCTTCTCCAACGACGTGAGTGTGTCACAGATTCACAGCCGGCTAGCTGATTAGCCAACAAACCGCGCCGTCTGATCATATGCATCGTCTTCTGCAGACTTACCTGCCGAGCCAGATGCCGGCGGCGCTCAAGCCTTACCGCGACGACGAGCTCCGCAACCTGAGGGGCGACGACCAGCCAGGCCCGTACGAGACGCACGACCGCGTCTACCGCTACGACGTCTACAACGACATCGGCCTCCCCGACAGCGACAACGCGCGGCCCACCCTCGGCGGCTCTGAGGACCTCCCCTACCCGCGCCGCTGCCGCACCGGCCGGAAGCCCACCAAGACCGGTGCGTCTCCGTCTCCCATCGCGTGTCTCCCACTTTGTTTTATAACTTCAACTTAATTTGCAACGAACGGCACAACGCAGACCCCAACTGCGAGAGCTCGCTGACGGTGCTGGACCCCCGCGACATCTACGTGCCGCGCGACGAGCGCTTCGGGCAAATCAAGAAGTCGGACTTCATCGGCTACGCGATCAAGGCGTTCCTGCCGGGCCTCCGCACCGCCTTGCCTGGCGAGTTCGACTCCTTCAAGGAAGTCAACAAGGTCTACGAGGGCGGGATCAAGCTGCCCAAAATCCAAGCCCTCGAGGACCTGCGGAAGCAGTTCCCGCTCCAGCTCATCAAGGATGTCCTCCCCGTCGGCGGCGACTACCTCCTCAAGCACCCCATACCCCAAATCATCAAAGGTCAACATTTGCCTACAACACCGGCCCGTCTTCAGTTAAACTTGCCAGCTAGTAGTGCCATGTCGTTACACTCTGTTTGTCATGCATATAGAGGACAGGAAAGCCTGGATGTCCGACGACGAGTTTGCACGCGAGACTCTCGCCGGCGTTAACCCCATGCTCATCAGGCGCCTCACGGTGAGCGATCCATAAAACTGCATACCATACACAGGACATGGAATGGCTTGCCTAATGCTGCTTCGGTTCAGGAGTTCCCTCCGAGAAGCACTCTCGACCCGAGCAAGTACGGCGACCACACGAGCACCATCACGGCGGCGCACATCGAGAAGAACCTCGAGGGCCTCACCGTGCAGCAGGCCCTTGACGGCAACCGCCTCTACATCCTGGACCACCACGACAACTTCATGCCGTTCCTGGTCGACATCAACAACCTGGACGGCAACTTCATCTACGCCGCCAGGACCCTACTCTTCTTGAGGGCTGACGGCACGCTCGCGCCGCTGGCCATCGAGCTCAGCCTGCCGGAGCTCAAGGACGGCGTCACCGCCGCGAAGAGCACCGTGCACACGCCCACGTCGACGACCGGTGCCGAGGCCTGGGTGTGGCACCTGGCCAAGGCGTACGCCAACGTGAACGACTACTGCTGGCACCAGCTGATCAGCCACTGGCTCAACACTCACGCGGTCATGGAGCCGTTCGTCATCGCCACGAACCGGCAGCTCAGCGTGACGCACCCTGTGCACAAGCTGCTGCAGCCACACTACCGCGACACCATGAACATCAACTCCAACGCGCGCAAGGTGCTCATCAACGCCGGCGGCTTCTTCGAGCAGACCGTCTTCTCCCGCAAGTACTCGTTCGAGATTTCCTCCAAAGTCTATGGCGACTGGAACTTCACCGAGCAGGCCCTCCCCGACGACCTGATCAAGAGGTAAGCAGAGTCTCCTGTGGTTGCTCTCCGATACGCGTTTTAGATTAGCCTACACACTGACGGTATAACGAAGCACGAACAATTAATGCAGAGGCATGGCGGTTGCGGACCCGTCGAGGCCGTACAAGGTGCGGCTGATGATCGAAGACTACCCGTACGCGTCGGACGGGCTAGCCGTCTGGGACGCCATCGAGCAGTGGGCGACGGAGTACCTGGCCATCTACTACCCCAACGACGAGGAGCTGCAGGCCGACGAGGAGCTGCAGGCATGGTGGAAGGAGGTGCGCGAGGTTGGGCACGCCGACATCAAGGACGCGCACTGGTGGCCCTCGATGCAGACGGTGGCGGAGCTGGCCAAGTCCTGCGCCACCATCATCTGGATCGCGTCGGCGCTGCACGCCGCCGTCAACTTCGGGCAGTACCCATACTGTGGATATGTCCCCAACCGGCCGTCTGTGAGCCGGAAGCCGATGCCAGTGCCAGGCACCAAGGAGTACGAAGAGCTGGAGCGAAACCCCGAGAAGGTGTTCTTGCGCACGATCACCAAGCAATCCCAGGCCCTCGCTGGCCTTACCCTACTGGAGATCCTGTCCAGCCACTCCACCGACGAGGTGTACCTGGGCCAGCGCGACACGCCGGAGTGGACGTCCGACGCCAAGGCGCAGGCGGCGTTCAAGCGTTTCGGCGCACGGCTGGTCGAGGTCGAGAGCCGCGTGATGGCCATGAACACGGACCCGCGGCTCAAGAACCGCAACGGCCCGGCCAAGTTCCCCTACACGCTGCTGTACCCCAACACCTCCGACAAGAAGGGCGATGCCGCTGGCATCACCGCAAAGGGAATCCCCAATAGCATCTCCATCTAATCATCCAGTGTGCATTCTCTCGGTTCCATGTTTTTGTCTACTGTGCAATAGGCATGGAATACATGCAAACTGTATCCTTCCTTTCAAAAGAAACTGGTGAGAACTTTAATAAATCGTATGTCGTTCTCCATTCCATTTCCCCACTGCACCCAAGTTTTGTCCCTTTTATTTGCATGTTTATCTGTGGCTCTGTGCTACTCTCAACTAAACACACCTCACTAGAATCTGTCACCGCTCTCAAAATTGAGGCTCATCAGATATCCATCACTTTCACATTGCCACATGCTACCAATTCTAACGCCAGGTTGGGCGGGCCACCTATGCATAGTACCGTCAGCATATGGGAGGGACTGGAGAGCCACGGCGCTGGCGCCACTGCTGGAGTTCGTTCGAATCCACCGCCACTGCCCAGGCAATCTTCGCGCGAGCCGCCATGGGCAAGCTGAGGATTGAACTTCCAGATTGAGAAAGATAAAGCCGCCATTTCCAGCTGAAATCACAACCGTTGGTAATATGGAAAACAAATATGAGGTAGAAGAATGACTATAAATTCTGTAGTCCCAGAATGGAAAACTTATCGGTGAAAGGGCTGACTAACTTCTTTGACGCAGCTTGTTGAAAATCTACAGATTCCAAGACCAGTTAATTTATCGGTCCCTGCACAAACAAATGCCAGTTGTCAATCAGACCCAGCAAATAAATAGAAAGTGAATCATATGGCTCATTTTTGTTCATAATAACAAAATTCACCCACCTTGCAAGAAAGCGGCCGCCGCCCAGTGCGCTCCTAATAAGTCGCCTTGGACTGATTGAGCCACTGCGGTGTCCAATTTGTCTCAATCAACAAGTTGTGTTATAAAGCTTCGTCGTCAGTGCATCGAGTCGCCGTCTCAATAGCAAACATCAGAATTTCAGAAGTAGCATCACCCAGAACTAACACAACAACCTCGCGCATTAATATAGTTGTTCAGGCTGGCTTCTTGCTCGCCGTAGTTCCCTAAAAAAAAAAGAACTAACACAACTACGGCGGGCAATCACGCTCGGTCACAGGCCTCTTAACCTTTCACGCTCGGTCGGTCACAGGCCTCTTAACCTTTCCCTCCGCATGTTGCCCCGTCTCCTCCAGCCCTACCAGCGCCTGGGACTGGCACCGGCGCAGGGGTACTCGCCATCTCGGATTCTCGGCATCCACCGAGGGGATGGACGGGAGGCCTTCGACCATGGCATCATAACTCAAGCTAGAGTGCTAGACCCCGTAGCGCCGCGTGGTGCTCAAATCTGCGGCATTGGAGTCATCGCAGAATTGGGACATCGCCCATTAACCTGCCCATAGAAGGGGTTAAAACGAAAGGAAAAGAAGAGCTCTCTGGCTTGATTCTCCCATTATCCATCGCAGATTAGCCATGATCTGCATCTGGGCGATCGCTGAATTAGCCATCTCCGGTTACCCCCCATGTTTCCGGCTCAGACTGAATATTTGACCAGAGCACAGAATTGTGTTACAGTTTTCTCCAAGAAGAATACAGTTTAACACCATGAATAATTGAATATGGCGAGCAAAGTTAGGTGCCACGGCACATCGTTCAGTTCCTTTCAATTTTTTATCATTATCATTTTCAAGTTCTGACAAGAACTCTTGAATCTCCAAGTCAGACAAAGCTAGTCGTTCCAGGATGAAAGGCAGCCATATGGATAGGGTAATGTCCATTATTCAGAAGACAATGCTAATAGTTTGAACTTTGAAGATGTGCACTATCACAATGATAAATGATATGAAAAAAGCCGATAGGTCAAGAAAGGAGCAAAAAAAAAACTTTCTTGAAAGAAGAAACAGAAAAAAAATATTGAGCAATATAGTTTCTTTCTCACTTGGCTCAGTCCTAGCTGTTCATTCTAACAAAATGCTGTGTAGTCTCTCATTTATATGCAGCGCAATGCTGACAACATCTTCATATATGTGAAAATTCAACAAATCTGCTCTCTGGAAGAGGAAAGAACAGAGGTAGCAAACCTTCGGTTGTGAGTTATAGTCTTCAATTTTCACAGAAAGAAGCTGTGGCTATCCCGGACTCCTTAACATGATCCATTTGTAGGACAATGTATAGCACACCTTCAGAGCTACAAATCAGCTAAATAGACGATGTCTTGTAGATGGCAAACCCCATGAGTGCAGGAATAAAGAAGAAAAGCACAGGGGAGTGGAGCAAAGGGTTCATAGCATAAGCCTTCACAAGAGCTCTGCAAAGCTGCATAAAAAGAAGGGGTCAGAAAATTGATGGAAATAGAGACAGTTGCAAGTGCAGAAACTTGCATGTGTGGTTTAATACCTTCCAATGTTTCCATAGAACCACCAGGCAAAGGATACACAGAAATTTCCTAATCCAGCGACCATTCCAAAAATTTTCTTGCTTTATTTGTCTCCTACTTTTTTGGTAGTAATCATCTTTCTTCTTTCCTGACCAAGAAAGACAATGCTCTCGATATGCTGTTCTCTCGGCAGCCATGGCAGCTAAAATCACAATTGTTGGTAATAACACAAAATAAAGGTGAGGTAGAACAATGACCATGACATCTGGAATCCCAGCATAGATGTTGTTGCCACTGTTGGGTCTTTTAAGAATCCAGCCTCTAGTTGTCATGTATGTGAGGTTACTATCCTCAATAATAGGGTGACCAAACAGCCAAGGCAAGAAAACTAAATAGATAGTGTACACCAAGAGCAAAATCCATACAAGAATCATCCTGGTCAGTTCAACAAAGAGCCAGCTGAAACCACCAACTAAAGACTTCCACAATGTTCTCTGGCTACCATTTGTGTATAGAGACTTATATGTGAACTGATCTTTGAATACCACAGCCGAAACTTGTGGTACAAGAAGCAAGGAAAATATCAGAGAAAGAGCACACCACAGTGCAGGATGATATATTGAAGCCCACTGAATTCCAATCACAAAAAACTCCTTCCATGTCCAGTTCACTCTTGCTGTCAGACCATTGACAGAGAATGGCTTCAAAGGGCAGACACTTGTGTCACCAGTTATATCCAGTACTTCAATTTGGAGCCAATATCGGCTGGGAGAGGGATCTTCAAATGCCCTCCAGTTCCATGGTACTAAATACATATGTCCCCTAGTTTCATTGGAGTCCACCATTTTCATTTCAGAGTCAAAGACTACTTCAAGAGTTCCTGGCCTTGAATCATATATCTTTACCAAAACAGATACTATCTCATGTCTAGAGAATACAAGAGCCCTCACTGTATCAAAGGTAGACGCTCCCATGATATGGCATTTGAAATCACAAGAAGCAGAAGCTCTCTGCATGAATCTTGAATCAAGGGGAAAGGTAGGCAGTATAATTATGCTCTTTGAACCTAATCTGAAATCTATATCAGTATAGGAGACATAACCATCATCTATTGCTAGTATCCTCATACTTCTGCTCTTTCTCCAATCTCCCATCTCCCATTCCCAGAACTCTTCAATATGAGCTGCTTCTTCAGAACAGTTTTCCTTATTACTCTCCATCGCATATCCTTGGTGCATGTTAAATTGGTAATAATGTTCTGATAATGATGGTTCATGGACTGTTCGATGGTAGTATCGTTTCAAGTTCTTCCCGAATCTTGTATGAAGATGCCCGCACAAGTATGCCGCCAATGATTGCTTTAGAAAAACATCCTTCATACTTTTTCCTGACTCAGTTAATGCTGAGAAAGACAATGGGAAGTGCCCAAATGCAATTTTTGTCACCGGACCCTTGTCAAAGTCAGTATCCCACTGCGACAGGGCTTGATCTAGCTCGATTAGCTGCTTATCAGTTGGATGCCCAAATAGATTGGTTGGGCCTCTGAGACCATTTTCCATTGTGCTATCAACGCCAACAAATAGATGCTTCCGACCACTATTCTGCAGAGCATTCATAAATACAGCGTCAAAGGTATTCTAAAAAGTGATTGCAAGCACAACTATATCTAACAAATTGCAACACACTTGAAATACAAGCTGTCAATGTAAGAGGCACCACAACATTCTTCCTGCAGAAGATAAGTGTCAATCATACATACAGAAACCACTGACCTCTAAAGTAATGCTTTGGACACGTCCCTGGCGTCTCAACTTGGCATTGATACTATACTTCTGATAGAAGTCATAGTCCTCGCCTGATGCTGGTACACCAAAGCTATCATGATTTCCCCTCAGATCATAGAAAATTCTTCTTGGAAGCTTGCTGATTTGAATGATATCATTGATTGTATTTTCGTATTCTACCCATTCAGCCTCGTTCTGCTTCATTGTTAGCAGATCTTTGCTTTTCCCATCTGTTAACAAAAATCAAGATATTTATTAAAACTTGAGATGAATACCCTTGGTAATAATATTTCACAAAATAAATTTTCTTGTTTCTTAGAGGGTGTTAGTTGCTTTTTTTATGCTGGTTCGACCAACTTGTGTGATGCTGAATTGCTGATCAATATTACAGACTTATAGGTGCCTATCATTTTGCAATGCTGAAACATGTGATAGAAGATTATGTGCTCATTTAGCTCAATTTTGCATTTGCATGAACCTTGGAAGTTCAAACTTATTGCTTTGGTTATTACTTCATATCAAATTATTTTAAATGTAGGAAAGCACACCCTGCCTATTAGTAACACGTCAAATACAGTGAGTGATATTGTGCATCAGCATTCAACAGTATCACAGAGACAGAACTACATGTGATGGTTTAGAGTCTAGTGTTTCGGTTTGAGAAGCCTTACTTTGTTCTACGGGATGTTTGTTGTAATGGTGAGACTGAGCCACTGAGGCCTGGGTGGGCGACTGGGCGAAAACTGGCCTACTGCCCCTACACTGGACGGATCGTTACTAATGTTCTGAGCCATCTGGTTTTCACTCAAATTGAAAAGTAATGAAAGCATCGGCTCATACGCTAATTGAGCAATTTCATCTCACACTGGATCAGCCCTTCAACCTTGGGGAATCAAACACAGGACGGGACGAAGGACGACGTCCGGAGGGAAGGATCTACGGCATACCAGTGAGGTCTCCGGTGATCAGTACGAGGTCGGGGTTGACCATGGCGAGCGCCGGGCCCACATACCGCCGGAAGTCATAGGCGCGCTCCGGGTGGTGCACGCTGAAGTGGAGATCCGAGAGCTGGGCCACCCACACCACCCCATCCGGCGCGCCGGACACCTCCACCGCCTCTCTCTCGTCTCGGGAAACGGCAGATGGAGTGACCACCGCGGCGATGAGGGCGAGTAGGAGGGGGAAGAGGCTCTTGCCGCGAGTCTCCATGGGGCACAGGGGAGGAGTAGAGTAGGGGCGCAGAAACGGGGTGCTTCCTGCAAAAGTGCCTCTCGCAGGTTTCCGCTTCCAACAGAAACAAAAATACGTCTACGGAGTCCGAATGCGGCTTCGTTTTACGCCAGGTGAAAGGTGATTACGCAACGCCAAGACAACACGGCGCCATCGCGCGCAAAGCTCAACGGCCAAATTCACCAAAATTCAGGCAGATGATACTGTTCTTATGATGGGGGCCGACAAGGAATCCATTCTGCACACTAAATTTCTGTTGTACTGCTTTGAATGAATGTCAGGACTAAGAATTAACTATCATAAAAGTGAAGTGATTGTGTTCGAAGTAAGTAAGGAGGAAGAGATGAACATCGCTAGCAGGCTGAATTGCAAGGTAGGAGCTTTACCAATGAAATATTTAGGAATCCTGATTACTGATGGAAGACTTAAAATACAAGACTTTGATGGGGTATTACTGAAGATGAGGAATAAATTACAACCATGGAAGGGGAGTAATATGTCATCTAGGGGGCGACTAATACTCACCAATTCCTCATTGTCTAGCATTCCAATTTATATAATGGGGATGTTTCACTTGTATGAGGAGAACCACAAAAAAAATGGACTCTGTTAGAGTGAAATTCTTTTGGGGAGAAGAAGAGGGCAAGTTTTGATACCACATGATGAAATGGGAGAACACCTGTCTGTCTAAAGACTTCGGGGGATTGGGAATCATCAACACGAGATTGATGAACGAAGCCCTACTTATAAAATGGATATGGAGGATTTTCAACAGTCAAGAGAATGACCCATGTATCAAAGCTTCTAAGATCCAAATATTTGGCTGAAGGGAGCCTATACAGGATAAAGGAAAAGAGATGCTCTCAGTTCTGGTCTGGAATAAACAAGGTCAAACATAAATTTAAATGGGGGCGACCTTCTCTGTTCAATAATGGGGTGACACACTCTTTTGGGAAGATACTTGGGTGGGTGACTCTCCGCTGAAGATACAATTTCCAGGGGTATATAAGAACTGCAGAGACAAACAATGTTTAGTTAAAGACTGCTTGGAGGGAGGGAAATGTGTTTTTGATTTTGCGAGAGCATTTACATCAGAAGAATTTGTACAATGGGAGGAAAGGATAAGGATGCTTGAATATGTGAGCCTTAATGCAAACAGAGATAAGGCATCTTGGCCGTTGGAGAAGTCTAAGCAGTACTCGACGAAATCGATGTATAGATTGCTCTCAAACAGAGGGGTAACAAACATGCGAATGAAAAAACTTTGGAAATGTAAGTTGCCTATGAAAATTAAAGTGTTCATGTGGCTAGTAGATAACAACATATTACAGACTGGTGAAACTCTGAAGAAAAGAAAGTGGAAGGGGATGCGAGGTGTCATATCTGTGGGTGCATTGAATCGGTAGATCGCATCTTCTTTGGGTGTATTATCGCCAGATTTGTGTGGTTCTGCTTTAAGGAAGCATTGGGCTGGGACAAGGTCCCTACTTCAATGGCAGGTTTCTTAGGGGATTGGATCCCTCTGGGGAGTAAGAATTACTCTTTCAAATTGTTTATGTTCTCAATAGTCTTTTGGGCGCTATGGACTTCTAGAAATAAAATACAAATTGAGAGGAAGTATCCAAACTCAACTAATGGCATTCTATTCAAAATTGGATACCTCATACAGAAATGGAAGGAGCTACTACGATCGCCTGATCGGAAGATGGTGGAAGCGATGAAGACACAAGCTGAAGAGTGGATGAAGAATGTACAGCGCCTGCCGGTCAATGCAGAGGAATGCTTCATATGATCTGAGTAGTGTTGGGACACCTCTTCTAGCTCATTTAGATTCCTTAAGCGTTAGGGTGTTATATCAAATTGTCTTTTGTTCTTTTGGATGTGTACGTTTGTGCTACTGTAATCCGGTAACCCCCAGAAACCCTGTATCCAAATATTATATGCTTTCTATAAAAGCAGGGGAAATCCTTTATCAAAAAAAATTCACCAAAATTCCCCCCGCTCCCTCTCGTCTCATCGGGTTTGTTGGGTGTCTTGCAGACAAAGATGTTCGAGCTGCTGCTCGACAAGTCCCCGACGCTGCCAGTTACGGTCACGACCCGTCCCCCGTCGCGCTCCCCGCCTTCCGTGGAGCTCGCGGTGTTACCTTCACCGCCCTCGCGGCTCCACTCGCCCGCGAAGCCATCTCTGCCGCCCCCATGTCACGCCCGACACCCCCGCGCTTCGCGACGCCCCGGACCCTTCCAACCGGATGCCGAAGATCGCCTTCCGCTTTCCTGCCTCAGCAAGCTGAAGTAGTGTCGTACACTTCTCTACCGCGCTTGCTTATAGGGCGCAGCGGCGGCCACACCGAGAGCAGCGACAACTAGGACATCATGTTGCTTGGGCGTCTTCTCCAGAGGAGGAAGAGGAACCCCACCCTACCAGTCTTGCAGTCGATTTCAGTACCGAGCAGTGGCGGTAGAACAAGCAGGATCAAAGCGTGGTTTCAGCTGCTGTATAGTGATTTGCAGGTGTGTTTCTCAATCTAGCGGATAATTGGGTGTGAATTTTGTTTTGAGCCAATTGGTTGTGGATTTTGCTCTTTGTGATGCGGTTTGGGATGGAATTGGGCATAAGATAAATGGACAAATTAGAAGGTTCTAGAAGTGATTGGTTCAAGAATAGAAATTGGGAGAAGAAACACCTAGCAGGATTCGATTTAGAAAACACCTAGTAGTACTCGTTTCAGAAAACACCTTAGCATTACTCGTTTTAGAAAATAGCTAGCAGTAGGATTAGGTGTGGAATTTTGTTATAGGTATAAAGACATGGATTCTGTTATAGAAGACATTTTCAGTAGAGGTAGTGCAACCATTTTAGAGTCTTCAAAGTGGAGAGTTGGACCCCTCTAGGGTGAATCTTGCCTCAACAACACTTATCCCAAAAGAAAATAGGATCATAAACATGAAGAAATTCGGGCCTATCATCTTGTACTAATGGTGGCTATACTCATCGGGTGGCAGTGTGATGCTAGCCATACTTAACGCCTTTGGTCGTCTGTGATTGTTTATGTAGTCATGGTTATCTCATTGTTTTGCTAGCTCAATAGGGAGCTGTGAGCTCCCGTCTCTCTGCACTGTGATGTAATATATGATTTGTCATGAAAACGTATGTTCTGCTCTAGTTGATATGCATATGGACCGGGCCTTTTGACCCTAGAATTTCGAAAAAAAAATGGGCTACAACCTAGAGGTACAAAGACATAGATTCTAGTAGTATAAGTGAAGTTCTAGAAGAGAGATAGTGTGAAAAAGATACATAGGCTTGAGACTTCTATCTGCTACAAGCTTTCTTGGCTCTTTAAAATCAGACCAACAATTCTTTTGGCTCTATCAAAAATCATGTCCTTTAATAGACATAACAACAATTTCGCTCTCATGTGTATTATAGCTTGTGTCACATCACATTCTTCTTCATTTTGTTGTGCAGCCTCACTCCGACATTCAGAAGCAACTCGTTGTCTTTGGCTTTGTACTTTATGACATAATGTTACTCCTCCCGAGTATACTTCTTTCTTGATATGTGGTTGCTTTTACAGTCTCATGGTGTCGTTCAGTTGAGGATTGTTGTGTGTGGGTTCTCACTCTATGAGATCATGTCGCTTCTTAGTAGCACACAAAGCCTAGTCAAGCAATTCCACCCCAATAAACAGGTGCTGGTGTTCTTCAGCATCGGATTCATTTTGACCATGACAGCGATCACGCCCGGCGTCACAATGTTAGCCCAGACAAGTTTTGAGCGTGCATTGTCATAACTGGCACTAGACTGGCTTTGGTTGGCATCACGCTTCTAGTGTTGTTTCACATTGTTCTGACGCTATCGCACAAATTTTGGAAAGAAAAAAAATGTATTAATATTTGGTCAGCATTTGCCATGGTGTTCTTGCAATGTTTGGCCACCATTAGTCATGTTGTCTCTTAAGTTTTAAGTAGTATTCCTATTCCTTTTTGTCTAAAGCACAAATAACTAATAAAAATGACTTGAGTTTTAATGATTTTATGTGGCGCAAACCATGTATAAAATCTGGAAACATGCTACCTCTTAAGGTCGATTCGATTAAAAACCGTCAATTTTGCAGAAACCATGTATAGCATCTAGGTTTTAACAACCTTTTCATTGAGTGCATGCTTGTGTTTTCATATCTGTTGAGAAATGGACGCCCCGATCTTGACAATGACGTGCTACAAATGATACCAAATTGTTGTGATACCATTTATGCAATGAACATATACCCATACTACTTCGAGGAGACCTTCACACTCACACCAACACGGAAGACCAAGATTATATGGAACTCAACTTTTTATTGAAAAACACAAGGATTTTACATTATTTATGTGGCTATCACTCTTCCATGGTGGCTATCTATGCCATCTTCCAAATAGTCTCTACTTAGCATGGCTTGACATCTTGGGGTGGAGAGCACTTTTATTTATAGTGTTACATGACTGTTGGATTGGTGCCAAGTGGCAACCATCCAAAACATCGTATACAAATATCTCTATTTTATAATATTCCACACTTCACGATGAAGTATGGCTACCTAAAATATCTAACTTCGACACTCTTTCTTATTTTGCCATGATTTTCTCCATATGGATAACAAAGTAGTGTCTTGATACTCCCTCCGTATCACAATTAGAAGATGTTTTGGACAAGATTTTAGCCAAACATTGAGAATATAAATCATGAATAACTTTTAATTCATTGAGTTTGAAAATGTGAAAACCATATGAATGGATTTGTCTTGAAAAATATTTTTATAAAATATAAATATATTATATTTTAATGAATATTTTTTAAAAAAATAACAAGTCAAAGTTACATTTTGGAGACCGTGTCGTTGTCCTAAACGTCTTCTAATTGTGATACAGAGGGAGTATGTCTCATATCTTTTTGAATATTTGAAGTATGCATCGTATATTTTCAAGAGTATCCATCACGAACAAACCTAATCTCCGTAAAGCCAATCTCGAATTCATATGTATGCACATCCATCCTTAAATCGAACCATATGCCGATTAGATAAACGGGCAGTGCCGGCGCTAACAGCGTGGCGCCGCACCACTCGCATATGGACATGGCCCCTGCCGACGATGGCGGCACGGTCGTCCGCGCCGTGGAGGAAGGCGACCACGCGGTGGCCCTCGGTTACCCACTGATCCTAGGCGACGGGCCGACGGCAACGGGAGGCAGCAGGCGCCCCTCGTTTGCCCGGCTGTCCATGAGCAAGCACCTGGTCGCTTCGAGGACTCCTCGCCCCGAAGCCGCTCCGCCTGCTGTATGTTCGTAACGGTGAGCCTGATATCAGTCAGTCAGAGAATATTTTACCATTTCACTTTTTATTAGGAAATACGTGCTGCTATTTCGTCATCAAAATCAAATGCGTACGTAGGTCCATATACCAAACTGTCCGTGCATGTTTTTTCAGTTAGCCTTTCGGAATTCAGATGGAAGCACTCGGCGGCTCACACACCCCTCTGCCTTGTCTTCGCAGGCCTTTGCGATCACCGTTGTGTTCATGTTGCTTACCGAACTCGTCTTGAGCTTGGCTTTCCAGTCTACTCCAAATCCAATCACGCATCACGGTGTTGGTATTTTTGCCTGTCGTGGTATTGGTGTTTAGTGCGGCCGTTGCTGGGTGTATCCTATTGACTGACTCTCTTGTACTAAATTCACCGCAATGTGTGTGCTTTGTGCGGCCATGGGTTCGAATCCCATCACATATTGCAGACTCTTTGCGAATGGTTTTTCTCTCACCGCGAACCGTACGTGATGCAGCCGCTGAGCCGCGCGCATATGGCCCGGCAGGCCCAGGACGACGACGCCACGGTTCTCGGCATGGAGGAAGCCAGGAAGGTGATCTTAGGCGACCACCACGCCTCCATGCCGAGATCACGGTTCTCAGGAAGGTGACCACCACGCGGTGGCACTCGGCTACCCTTCTGATCTTAGGCGACGGCGGCGGGAGGCAGCCGTCCGTCTATTGCCCACGGCACAATGAGCCACTCACGGCACCGGCGGCAGCAGCGTGTCGCGCCCACAACTCCTCGCCTCCAGAGGACTGCTCCTCTCCTCCTGCACGATATTCTTTACGGCGAGCCTGCCATTAAGATAAGAATTACTAGTACGTATTAGAGAAGAAGTAGCCGTTCTGTCTATGTTCGTTTCATAAATTTGTCGATATGTTTTTTGCGGAGAATGGGTGGATAACTGACTGTACCTTTGCATTGTCTTGAAGACCTTCATGATGACAGTTGCTTACTGCGGCCATACTCGTGATGGCTCTCCCGTCTGTTCATGGTGCTGATAGCTACACCTGTCGTAGCACTGGTGGTTTCTGCCGTAATAGTTGCGATGTGTGTCCTCTGCAACAGGCCTGGCAGTCTGTAACAACTGCCAAATGTAAACTTGGAAACTACGTTTTCTGATCCTCTTCGGATGGATTTCTTCCGTCACTTTTATTTTCTGTATTATTTTCATCAGGTGTAGTGGGAACTGTTGTGGAATCAGAAATTCAGGATCCTGCTTTGCACAACATTGTCACTGCGTGATTGCTTTGACCTATCGTTTCATCTGCTGAAAATAATCAGTATCATGGACAAACTCTGGAAAAGGCATTTTCGTTACCATAAAGTCAGTATCATGGACTCTGGAAAAGGCATTTTCGTTACCATAAAGTCCGATTTTTTTTCATTGTCACTGCGTGATTACTTGTTAGACATATTCAGGGTTATTTCTTTTTTTTTCAAAATCGCGGACGATTTCATCTGGTCCATTAACCGCTTGAATGGACATTCTCAAATTCGGCCATGTTTAGTTCGAGCAAGTTTCTGCAATTCAACCAAAAGTAATGCATTGAAAAACGTGCCCCTTCTCTCTGTAACACGCTTTCCAATGTATTTTTTCTACAGAAAATTCGACCAACTTTCACGAACTAAACCAGGCTTAAAAAGACCCATTTTATCATCGACTCTATGCCTTGCCTTTTGACTTCAGAACCCTCGTTCCTGTTCAAACCGAACTCCTCTGCACAAAACCTCTCTTCCATGTTTCAAATAGGTCCTACAAGGCGAGTAGCCACGTGGGGACTCCCAGCAGGCCTTAGGGTTGAAAACTTTATCCTTTCAGAGATAAGACCCATGGCTCCTCTGCTCTCCAGCACCTTGCACACCAAAAGGTTCCATTTGGTCTCTTCCTTCCTGCCCAGATGCTGCATTTTCTCCTTAAAATGCCTGCGAGGTATCAAATGGTTATTTAAATTCCTTTTTTTCTTCTCTCTTTTAGAAGAATGGGAGATCAAGGCATGCATTTTGTATCAGTAAATTGCTACTGCTTGGCACTGGCAGTTGGCACACGGAACAACCAAGAGATGTGCATGTGCTCACCTGCAGAGAGGAACCTTGCAGGTGTCTGGAGTGAAACACATGCGAGAATGCAGCTCAAGAAGCTGCCACATTCGCTTGCAGTTTGCGCAGCCACCAGGCACCCGAACTCTGCACACCGAGAAGTGGCGTACGAGCAGCTCGATGCCCTTGCAGGCAGGGAACTTGCAGACAGCGGCTCGGCTGCCCTTGAGCGCTTGGTCTCGGGGCCCAATCGTCCTGCATCCGTCTTGGCATATGTGAATTAGAGCCTCCATTGCTTCGTACAGTTGCAGATAGACCTTCTTTTCTTCCATCCTTTTATCTCTTTCCTGCCTTTTCTGCATCAGTTCATATTATCAGAAAAAACGGTTCAAACCAGTAGTACAACTAGTGGTACTGTGGACATGGACAAGTGCTGCATTATGTGTGCCTCTGCAAGTTCAGGCAATGTTAGCAGGCATGCACGAGTTATAAGAGTTAGTATCGGCAAGTTTCCACTATTCACCCGTCATATCGAATGTTTAGACATTAATTAGGGGTATTAAACGTGGATTAATAATAAAACCCATTTCATAACCCCTGGGTAAATTAGCGAGACGAATCTATTGAGCCTAATTAGGTCATGACTAGACAACATTTGCTACAGTAAACAATCTCTAATAATAGATTAATTAGGCTTAATAGATTCAAAATTCAATTTCCAGGCGAGTTGTGTAATTAGTTTTTTTATTAGTATCCGAATACCCCTTCTGACATCTTATTTTTACGATTCGGCAAGTTTCTACTTTTCGAACTAAACAAGACCAAAACATCAACGATGTGCAGAGAACATCATAAAAACCCTGCAAACTCAACAGGATTGCATGGAGATCAATAGTCTGAAACTCTGAACTGAACAGACTGAAACTCTGAATGAATAAGCTTTTTTTTCTCTGAATGATCAGATTTGCAAGATAATGTATGAAACGATCAGATCAGCGCTAAGATGATCGTCACACAGAACTCACTGTATCAGCATCGACAAGAGACTCGAGCAGCTCCTGTTCCAGGCTCGGGTTGACCCGTCTCATTACTTTCCAGCCATCTGTCAGAGAGATGGACTTGAAATCCCCAATGATCATACGGGTACAGACGAGGGAGAGCCGTGGCGCGTCACACAATGCGGCGAGTTGGAGCATGTCTACCACGTTGTCAGGAGCGAGGAAGTTCCTCTCCAGTTGGTGGATGCAGACCGTCTTCAGAGATGTAACAGAGAAAACATGGGAAAGTACAAGCAAGTGCAGAACATGCTTCTTCATCTGTTCCTGCTCAAAACTTCACCAGAAGAAACAACCCAAATCAAAACGTTTGTTTCTTCTGAAAATCTCCCATCATACTGAGAAAAAGGAGCACACATCAAAATTTCAGGATGAAAACAATCTGCACTGTCTTCAGTTTCAGCCACCGAAAATTATTTGGCACGAAAGCTGATCTTCAGAGAACAAACAGTATCTGATGAAACAACGGATAAGCACAAAAGGCAGAAAACTATATCATACCGTGAAGAGTAAAGGAATCTGATGAAAACATGGACTGCTTCTGAAGGCGCGCCAGAAATCCGGATGCACCGAAAACCATGTTTCAGTTCAGCATCTTCTAACATAGCTCTCAGAACAGGAGATTTGACACCCTGCAGAAGAGGAAAACATGAAGCCCTTGCATAGTCCTAACACCGAACCTGCTATGCTGCATGAATGCAAGGCCCTATCACATGAAAAGAGAAGTGTACTCACAAGGACACAAGAGTGCGACAGAATTTCAGTGCCATCATCTGTCGAAACACGGAGATCAGCCTGGTATCCCTCTAGGAACAACTCGTCCCAGGAATTCAGGACCTCTTCAGGGACACGGCTGCAGGCCGTTGCTTTTCTAGTACTTCTCCGCCCGCCATAAGACGTTCCGGGTAGCGGAGGCGGATCAGGGGGATCCGGCACAGCTTTGGTGCCGGCCAAGCTATCGGACTCAATATGGATATCCCACGGGCTGTCAATTGCATCGTCGTCGAAGAAGAAATCGGAAGAATCCAATTCAACGCATTCCATCAACTATGCGCCCCCCTGCTTTGACTGTGATACGGGAGAAGTGTTTACTAAAAATTACTACATAACTTACTGAAACTGTACTGCAAATAGGAGTAACTGTCTGTTCAAGGCAGGTTCAGAGAGAACAAGTAGTAATAAATAACTGCCACAAGCGACATAAAGCAAAAGTGGAGGCGAATCAACTCGTCACTAAATACTTGATATTCCTGTGTGTTGATTATGGTGGTGTTCTTTAAAGCAGAAAATCTGTGAGCATATGATTTTTCTAGTTTTTTTTCCCCGAAGCCTAAAAAAAACTGTAATTGTGAGAACCTCTGCAGGACTGGAGAATATCTTAGTGCGTTCCGCAACAGCTAACAAGGAGCCGAAAGAAATTTACAAGCATGATTACGTTGCTTTCTCCGCATCGCATCTAGGCGGGGAAAATTCAGGCTCTTTCTGAAATCTGAGAATTCCAGTCAGAAAACCTTCATCCGAGGCCCGGCAAACAAGAAATCAAACGAATCCTGCTTTGAAAATATCGAAATCCAATCCTTTGGACCATCAGAGAAAAAGGGTAAAGTAGCTGCGGAAGAATCAAAGAGAAACTTTCTGTTCAGAAATCGCACCTGAACTCAGTCTGGGGTTCTCGAGTGCGAAACTGCAAAGGCTCTCTGAAAACTGAAAAGAGAGCGAGGACGAGAAGGAAAGAGAGAGAGCTCCTCAGTCCTCACCACCGCGTCCTCGTCAGTGGTCGAAAGCTTTTAAAGCCCTGCTACGGCTAAGGGGCGGCACACGCCAGTGCGCCTGACAAGTGTTCCCCACAAGAGGCTGGCCCACGCGTCAGCGGCGAGAAACACGAGGGTGCGTGCCACCGCGGGCCACCACCACCCACCCAAGGCCGGGCGAGACCGGGAGACGAGAGCCAGGCACGGAAAAGTGGCGGCGGCCTTGGCAACAGCAGAATCGGCAAGTAGCCGGACGCTGCCGCCGACTCTCGTCTGTGTGAGCCTGGGGCCCTTGGTCCAGCAGGACAAGAAGGCGCAGCAGAGCTTGCTCCCTGCGCTGCAAATCTGCAAGTGGGCGTGGGGGAAGGTGTGGTCTACCTGGATTGCCCTCTGCGGCAGGGGAGCCTGGAGCGGATGGAAATGGAATGAGCAGGTACCGATGAATTGACCCTCCTTGGATCTGCAGCAACAGGAGTCAGTCAAAACAGTGCTTCACATTATCCCAACCCAACCCTCATAGAGTAAAAAAAGGAGAGGAGAAAATACTTATACCACTACGTCTACACGGGAATACACTCACGAAAGTGACCGTCACTGGAACTTGGCTCCGAGAAAAAAGAACCGTAAAAAAACTATTTTTTCCTCACCTTTCATTTTGGTGCTCTGGAGATCTCTGTGTTTTTGTTTCTTTCATGCAGGAGGGTACCGACCTCCTCTTGTCGTGTTCCACGACAGCGGCGGCACCGGCGCCGCTGGTGTCATCCATGACACGCGCTCCGGCACTTTTTGACACAAGATTTGTTGCGACGCGAGGTGTCCACGTCCAGGCCGGCAAGCGAAACGCAGAGAAGCTTTCAGAAGACGGGTGCGTCGGTACCAGCATTTGGGCGACGGGGGTGGGCGGGCAGGCAGGCAGGTAGACGCCTGATCTTGTTCGGCTCGCCGTAGCAGTAAACATTTGTAGGGCTTCAGAAGGCCGAAACTGCAGAGGTGCTCAGTAGACATCAGAGATGCGTTGAGGAGGATGAAGAATAACAAAGATCGGTTGTGACGCAAAGCTGAAGTTTCAGAGCCATGAGTGCTGTGGCTGTGCCAAGGATTGGAACAGCCGCGTCTGAAATGGACTATTCTGATACTGCTAGTTCAGAGGGCAACTTCCTTGTCAATGGCTGCTGACAGACATTACGCCGCCTACGCCGAGACCAGAAAGAAGGAAGACGAAGAGGATACGCTGGGGCGCTGGGGTGGTTGGTATAATTCCTAATGAGAAAATTGCAAACATGGGACTGCAATCATGAGGGCTTCGCAGTTTTGCCACTCGGTCCACAATTCATAGACACAGGTGGTCCCATTTTGTCATTCACTGGGAGTGGCAAAACTGCGAAGCCCTCATGATTGCAGTCCCATTTTTACAATTTTCTCAATTGGTAATGGTATTTCATTTTCAGGACCCACAACAGCGCGCGGCCTGGTCGGCGAGAACGACGCCGTCGCGGCCTGATCTCACGACGAGGCGGGGCCGGGGGCCGGCGGGGAGAGAGAGAGACGAGCAGCAGCGGAAGGGCGCAATTGACGGACGACGACTACTATGGCGTTGCGGCGGAGTGGGCTCGGTGGCAATTTTGGGCCGGCCTCTGAGCACACGTAGATGGGCCTTAGGCCCAAGGTTGTCATCTTCCCGTTTTCGAGAGGCCACCGCACCTACAACAATGACCATTTTGGCCCACCGGAAAGCGCGCTGGTAGTGTAGCAGGCTAGGCACGCATCATCATTTTACCTACTCCGTTCATTTTGGTTCATATTAAAAGGATAACTACATTTTCATGATATCTTATTACTTTATTATATGTACTACGAATCTACGGAACACCAGCAACATGTGCATTCTGTTTGACACTGCAGTGAAGAAAAAGGACGTATACTTGTCGTTTTGTCCAATTTTTACTCACAACCTTGTTACAATTCGTACAAAAAAGAAACAACCAACATGGCACGTGATCCTCCACCTTAACAGCACTCATGCTTCCCCCCACGGAAGGAGACGAGTTTGCAGCGATATGTACACAAAGAAGGCGTGCAGGCCGTGTCATTTCCTGTAAAACACAGGGCAACGCAGAGCAAACTCAGTCATTCGTGTGCGTGTTCTTTTTTTTTCCAAGGAAAAATGAATATTCAGTCACGGAATGCAAGATCTTTTTCTGAGCATTATTGCTCACAGTTCAGTGTGAATTCTGCTCTTCACTGAGCGATACTTAATTCGCTTAAATCGCCGGGATACAAACCAAATCTTCAGCGAGTCCTTCCAGCTCCCATGCTTGGCGCAGTGGGCGTACACCTTGTCCAGCCGGATGATGATCTCTGAGAACGTCGGACGAGCCATGGGCTGAGGGTCCCAGCATTCCTCGATCAGCCTGCAGAGACCCCGGGAAGGGTTAGATAGATGCAGTGTGCTACTCTGAATTTTGTGAAACATGTGATACTGAACTGAATGTGGCAACCATGAGGTGTCATGAAAAGGGCCCTTGTGTTTTTATTGTTTCAGAACTCACGCTTTGAAGTCTGGGGGGTAGCCCTTGAGCTTGCCCTTCAGTGATGGCCGCGCCCCCTCGAACCGGATTGAGTGTCCTGAATCCTCTGGTGTTTTCACTAATCCTTCAACCATCTGATTTTTACACCACAAAAGAATGAATGACTATAGGAACACTACATTTGGAAACATCGAGCCAACATGTTGTTGTTGTCTCTGTATCTGGAACAAAAATTTACTGACCTCATAGAGGATGAAACCGAACGAGTAGGCATCGACACTTGAGTCGAATGCGTCGTTTCTGTACAGCTCAGGTGCAGTGTGGTAACCTGAACACATGAATAGGAAGGTATCGTATATACCGTATAAGCTGGGGAAAATACAAAATGGATCAGAAAATGCAATAATCTCGTGCTTACTGAAGCTGTCAACAAGAGCCTCATGATCGACCAATTTCACTTTGTCAGAGCTGACCTTCAGCACCCTTGTCACTCCAAACCCCGAAATTTTGAGCTGGCCTCCACTATCCAGGAAGATATTTCTGGCACCTTACCAAGATTCAAATAGTAAAGTACGGGACAACCGTGAAAGACAGCATTTGACTGAAATTTGTAGCCCAAGAATGCAACAAGAGAAGAGCAGGCCTAGTTGCTTCATTTCGTCATCTTACTTTGGCTTTAGGTCGCAGTGTATGATGGGGTCCGGTTTGCACTGATGGAGATAGGTCATGCCCCTACACAGTCAAGGCAGCAACATGAGACATATTTTTAGTACCAAGCAATGAACATTTCGACATGGATTGTTATCTTCTCCTCAAAGTGTAAAGAGCTAGTACTAGTAGCGACTATATGGAATTATATCTGGATCTTTAACCTCTTGTTGGAATCAGAACATAGAATTACCTGGCGATATCAAGGCCATATCTTAGCACCTTCTGACCATGTAGCTTCCCTTTCTTCTGAATACAGGCTGTCAAGTCTTTCTGAGTTTTAGAGGGAAGGAAGAAAGACGTCAATCCATCCGGTGGTAGTACTAATGCTCGAAAGGCATAATGGTATGTTCAGGATTGCTGAATATGTTAAGATTATAGCCTTTTCCATATGAAAGAAAAGGTATGTGCTATTACCTCTTCATGGAGTTCTGAAACAATCATCATAGGTATGTGCTGTGTCACGGCTCCAACGAACTGAACGACATTAGGGTGCCGGACCTTCTCCAGTACAGTCAGCTCATGCCTGAAAGTGTGTCTGCAACAAAAGAATGGGCGAGTTTTTTAATTTTAAAATTTCGTTGGTAACTGAATACAGACATTTGTATCTTACGTGGCTTCTTGATCATTGCAGCCATCTCTGTCAAGTATCTTTACGGAAACCTTGGTGCCATTCCATTTCGCAATATGGTACATGCCCTGTTCGATTGTGTCACTAGTAAATTCCCCTGGTCTCGCTAGCGACACATTCCATTCTTGAACAAATATTTGAGAAACAGAATTGTATATTGGAAGGAGAATTTCACCGGCGTAACATCATAGCCTCGCCGGAATTGGACCTCGCCGGGGTTCAACTCGTACTCCGGTACCTCGCCGGGGGTCGACACCATCATCGGCGTCCTCTTGTTTTTCTGCAGAAACGATCACAGATCAGCCAATGAAGAGCGAATTTGCTGATACCACGTTGGCAAGTTACCAAGCAAATAGAAGAATATCAGGTGATGTGGCTGGAAACATACCGGAACCTTTGCACCATGAGCTTTCAAGAGATCGTAGACCCTCGTGTGGCCATAGAACTTGGCGTCAGCTACTGCCTGTGATCGGAGAAGCCAAGGAAATTATGAATTCACCATCCGGCGGTGAGAATGGTGGGTGGAGATCGCCGGTTAACCCGCGCGGCTCACCATGCTTCCCCAGCGGTCGCGCGCGTCGATGTTGGCCTTCCAGTTGAGCAGCACCCGGACGACGTCGCGGTGGCCCTCGCAGGCGGCGATGTGGAGCGCGGTGCGGCCGTCGAGGTTGATGCTGTTGACGTCGACGCCGCTCCGCAGCAGGCCCTCGACCCCCAGCGCGTCGCCCTGGCACGCGAAGAAGAGCAGCTGCATGGTGGCGTCCAGGTTCTCCGGCACGGTCAGGTCCTCCGCCGCCGACCCCACGGGGCTCTGGCTCCGGCCGCGCCGCCGGTTGGGGTCCATGGACGACTGCCGCCCGAACAGGAACCGGCTGGTGGCCCGCCCCGTCCGCGGCGACTCCAGCGACGCCTGCCGCCGGAGCTCCGCGTTGTGCTTCATCGAGCCCCCGGAGACCTGCCGGTGCAGCGCCACCTTCATGCCGTTGGCCGCCATATCGGAGCGAAGTCTTTCGAGCACGATCAGCGCATCAGGGGACGGGATCTCGATTGCGGATCGGGGTCCCCGAGGCACGAGAAAGTGCGCCCGAGAGCCCCGCGGAGGTCGAGACCTTTGGCGCTAGGCTCGGGCCTCGTGAACCAGGAGAGGAGAAGAGGAGAAAGAGGAGATGGCGCGCGGAGGGGAGTGAAGAGCGGAAGCCCCCGTTTCCCGCGGGACGAGGGGAAGCTAAATAAAGTTAGTTACGCACTTCCGCTTACAACGCGGGCAAGATGAAGTCTTTTGGCGCGTTTTTTTTTAAGTACCGTTGAGAATGATGGTAACGGTCACAGTCAGGAAAGGTAGCCGAAACAGAGTACGAAAGCGAGGAGCTGGTTGTCACCAGCTTAGTAACAGCATCTTCAAAAGACTAGCTAAATGACTTGTCAAGCTAAATTTTGGCTATTCAACACCAAAATAACTCTCCAACAAATCAGTCATCTAACTCGCCAAACCATCCAGCTCTTCAAATTGGCTCTCTCGTTGGGCAAATTTGGCTAGCCACACTGGCTTGCCAAATGTGGGATGATGCGTAAGACCCACACGTCAATGTCGAGGAGAGTTAGAAAGTAAGAAATAAAGAGTCTATTGAAGTGAGACCATTATAGAGAAACAAATAGATAGTCAAATAGAGTCGAAAATAGAGAATCTTTTGGAGATGCTCTAATTTGGATCTGAACTGTTTTAATTTGTTTTGTCAGCTTGGAAAAGCTGATAAGTGATTGGTGTGTCTTCCTACTTACTACTCACCGTTGTTGTAGCTAAAAGTGTATGAGAATGCACTACATATCCAAAGTTCATTCAGCATGAAGCAGTACTAATCCATTTTATGCCTTGTTCCAATATTCATTCCTCGAAGAAATTTGAAAGGGATTGGCAAGAATTTACAGGATTAAATCCTAAACAATTCAAAATCCCCTTTAAATTCTCTTCGATCCCGTCAACCCCCTTGGAAATGGATAACCAAATAAGACCTAGGGGGGACATTTTCATAATCCAGTTCTTGGGGGAAATGTGATAGTTCCACAACAAAATGTGAAAAATCCTTCAAAAAACTCTTTGAATTTCTACAGCTCAAGGCAAAACCATGCGGCCTTTTTCAGCTTTTAATTTTGAAGAAAATTCTGAGAATTTTTAATTGGACGCTGACACTGGAAGCAGTGGTCTGGTCTCGTATCTGCTCCGCATCAGTGCGCATCGCTGTTGCCGCTTGCGCGGACGGCGATGGCTATCTACACCACGCGGAGGCAGAGGCAGAGGGACCTCCAGTTCTCCACCACAGGCACGTCGGCACGTCGGCGCGTGCCGGTATGGGCACGAGCCCGAATCGGGACGACGGCGTCGCGCGCGCGTGGTCCGTTTCCGCTTGGTCGCAGAGAGACAACGATGGCGCTGCACCGATCGCGATCCGTGTCGTGGCGAGATGGCCCCTGCCTGCTTTCACACGAAACTTTTTGGGCGCTCGGACTGGTCCCTCGCCGCTGACGACCAGGTCATGGCCGTGGGGCGCCATGAATCCATTCGCAGGCAGCATGTCCGTCGTGGTCTGAGAGACTGAGACGGCCGTGTACTCTACGGTGGACAGCTCGAAAGTTGTCTCGTGCTCCAAGGGGAAGCTTTCGTGCCTGATGGAGCTGGAGTATTTTGGGTAGGGAGAGAGGATAGATAATTAGATATACACGCAAACACAAGTACATGGTCGAAGCGACTGCATGTGCAGGATATTTCTGTTGTTTGAATTGATCTTGCCTGTCCTAGATTCCAGGAATGTGCTTCCAGAAGACCAGAACTTTGCCGGGGAAATGTGCAATGACATGGACACCATGGATCTATGATACTCCCAGTTTTTTTCCCTTCGCTTTGGTGGTGATGATAGCAATGGCCAGTACAGATCAAAGCAGAGGGCCGACGCTCGACGCGCTGCTGCCCGGCTGAACGCGTGGACGCACGCCGGCACTTCCGGCAGGCGCCCACTGCCACTGGCGAGGCGCGTCCGATCAACGGCTCTGACACGTCTGCAACAGAGAGATTCGGAAGCCGACACGGTCGCGCCGCCGGCGGCGACGGCGTCCTCCATCTTGCGACAGGCGCGGGAACGGATGGTCCCACACATTTTTTTTTTGAGATCAATTCTGGATCTGGACCAAATCATCGAACAGTTTACACGACGGCGGCGGATCCAGGACATACTGGGCCCCCACTGCGGATGGGCACCACGTGATGGGCCAAACGGTAATGTGATACGATTCCCGGCCCATAGGCCGCCTGCGCACTAAGCGGTAATGATTCCCTTTATGAGCTTCAATTAGGGCCGATTTTTCTCTATCCGGAGATTCTGCCTCACACAAAGGGCCTTGTTTGATTTTGATCGGCAGAGGCTGTTTTTTGAGAGAGTAAATAGTTAATCCTTTTGTACGAGACAAAGGGCCTTGTTTGATTTTGATCGGCAGAGGCTGATTTTGATCTGCCTCACACAAAGGGCCGATTTTTGAGAGTATAAATAATTAATCCTTTTGTACCAGACAACTTGCATAACCGATGCCATGTTGATAGGTAGCAATAGCATCTAAGCAATATCATATTGTTCCTTGCATTCATATGTGGCAGAGTTATCCATGTACCAAGTGTGTGTGTGTGTTTTGACATGATGCAATTTCTCATGATAATTTTGCTAATGTCCATGCTACAGCAAATCATAATCAATTGTAGCAATGAAATGTAGAAAGAACACAACTATATATAGAGGGCTTGGAGCTCAATCTGGCTCCTTCCTTTTGATGCAGCTAGAAATTCTATAATGATTAATGTTGAATGATATTATTTTGCCCGAGACACGGGCATTTAGCTAGTCAAACGGAAAAAAAAAAAGAGGATGGTGGCATGGAAGAACGAGAGAGACGACGGCTTGCGTTTAGGCCGAGCTGGGCCGCTCGATTGCCACGTGGCCAGCCCGCAAGATTACTTTGCCTTTGGATTCTCAGTGGACGGTATAGATGCGAGACTGCAGCATATAACGTCAAAAACCACGATAGAGGATCATCCAGGCGGCGGCGAACTGCTCCAGGCCATTTCATCCCTGGTTCTCTCCCCTCCTCTCTTATCCTCAACCGTGAATCTCTCATCTGCTTCTCCTTGTCCTCGCTCTCTTTCTCTCCTCCGTCACGGCGAGGCGCCCGCAGCCGGCGGGCTACAGTTGTGGTGCTGCTGTCGATCCAGGTGGGAAGAGCAGCCGGCGACTGGTATGGTATACCGGCTAGATCTAGGGTACGACTGGCCGTTCCCCGGGCCGACCAGCGCCTGCGAACCCGACTCAGTCCGCCGGCGGACTCGGCGGCCGAAGGAGTGCGCGGAGGAGGTGGCTAAATAGTCGCGTCGCCCCTCCGTCGTCCTCGCTGCTGCTCCCGGCGGTTGTAGGCGGGGACGCAACCCGGCCTCCGACCGGGACGGTTCAGAGGTCACCGGATCTGCTGTACCTACCGGGGGTGCACGCTTGCAGGCACCCCGATGGCCGCGCTTGTTCCGCTCGACCGAGCGCGCTTTCGTCCGCGACATGGCCGCGTGATCTCGGCGACATCTGACACCGGAGAACGGATGGAGTGCCCCCTCACGGTGGCTAAAGGGCGGCCCTTTAGCGGTGTAAGTCACTCCAATTTTCCTCACACTCAAGTAGAGCATCGCTGGTTTTTTTTTTGTCTCTACCAATTGACAATATCTCTTAAAAAAATCACCTCTTTATCTGGTTGGTTGTGATATTCATTTATTGGTTGCAAATAATTTCGTAGACGAGACTCCTAGACGGATACGTTAGCCGTGTCGCCGCACTTGTCCTTAAAAATCTTTTTCCTGATAGCCGGTTGGTTCGTGTGTATTCGAAAAGAAATCGTAGACAAGAATTTACCGTGGCCGTGTCTTCCTCGGAGTCGATTACCGTGACAGTTGCCCATATTTATACGCACATGTCGAGCCGTCATTAATCATAAGTCTCTCTTTTGCTGCATGTACACCATGGAAGTGCAGAAGACGAGCAAGAAGAGGAAGATAAGCACACGAAGGCAAACTCCGCAGCTGATGGAAGAAATCATTATGGCGATCCTGGTGCGCCTGCGTGTCAAGTCGCTCTGGCGGTTCAGGTCTGTGTGCAAGGCCTGGCAAGCCATCATCTCTGATCCCATCTTCATCCGAGCACACCTGCACCACTCTGCCTCCAAGTGGGAGCAGAGCCCGTGTTTCATCATCAGCCCTCACACCCTGGATAGTGTCATCCCTGAGGAGGGCTGGCCAGATACCTTCTCCAATCACTTCCGCTTCTATCAGTGGCAGCTGCGATGTGGCAAATCCCCAAAAAATCATGCTGCAATGTTCTTGCATGCCAAGGACTTTGGTAGCGAGTTCAGCTCACTACGCTACTTGACACACTGCGATGGCCTGGTGTTTGCACCCACCGACACCAGGCTCTACGTCTTCAACCCAGCCACCAGGGAGGCCATCACACTGCCAGACAGTTACCGGAACTCTCTGCGAGTAGGTGGAAGAGGCTGCTGCTATGCTGCCGGTCTAGGCCTAGATCCACGCACTGGCAAGTACAAGGTAGTCCAGGCCTTCTACCGGACAAAGTATCCTGACGCGGCAGACATGGGGATGGAGGTCTTTACCATTGCAGGCAATGGTGGAGATTGGAGGGAGATTAGGAATGATCCTCCATACCCTGTTGAGAGAATTCAGACTGCCCTGACTGTTAACGGTTTCTTGTTCTGGCGCATTGCCAATTGCCACCGCCTAGATCCTCCAGATGGCATCCTGCATTCGGCTGGCTGTGCTGGTTCGGCTGGTGCTGTGCTGGTTCGGCTGGTGCTGATTTTCTGTGAGAGAAAAGTACTGCTGGCTGGTTGGTGGCTGGTGGCTGGTGCTGATTTTCTGTGAGAGAAAAGTACTGCTGGCTGGTTCTGGCTGAACCAGCCGAACAGGTTGGAAGAAGAGGAGTTCGGCATCACCGGGCTGCCAGATTATTTGGACCATGATGACTTCATGTTGGATGTGCTATATGGACGTGATCTGTGTGTGACGGCCTGTATCAATGAGACAACATTGGCCATATGGACATTAGTAGCAGATGAGGGCTTGAACACGTTATGGGAGTGGTGCTACTCCATCTTGGTATCGGGTCCTTACCATACGATGTCTCTTCCCCCTTTCAGCAACGAAATCATCTTGTGGCGAGATGCTACTATCTACTGTTACAATCCAACAACTTTTGAACTGACAACATTATGTGAATTACATCACATGAGATACCAGCGGGCACACAAGTGCAAGAATCTCTTTACCTTCAGCGTCAAGCCGTTCACGGAAAGTCTCGTTCGGATTACTAGCAGCTGATCATAGCTTTGACGGCATGAGAATAAGCAGCTTGTGCTGTGCGTATCTTCTTTTGCACATTTGCCATTAAGCACAACTGGCTTTTTGCAAGATGATCCGCTAGGTGAAGTGAAATTTGGTGCAAAAGGCTATTTGCCCGTTGTACTTTTTGAACCATATTTTTGCAAGACGGCGTGCTCCATCTTGCAACAGGCGCGGGAACGGATGGTCCCACATAGTTTTGGTGGCGGATCAATTCTGGATCTGGACCACATCAAACAGTTTGCACGACGGCGGTCCCACGCCGCGGATGGGCATCCCGTGATGGGCCGAACGGTAATGTGGGACGATTCACGACCCATGCGCTGCCTGCGCACGAAGCTAATTGATGAATGATGATTCCTTCCCTTTAGCGGCTTCGATTTGGGCCGATCTTTCTCTATCCGGAGATTCTGCCTCACACAAAGGGCCTGTTTGAATTCCTCAAAAAAAAAAGTCCTGTTTGATCGGCAGAGGCAGTTTCGCCGGTAAATGGAAAAAAAGAATTATAAATCGATAAAAGTTGCAAAATAGCGATGAAACAAACGTATCAATACTTTAAGAGGCAATCCTGGCCTAAAAAAAAAACTGTAAGAGGCAATTTTGCGAAATCCATCTTGAAAATGTGACAGCAGGTTCTGTTTTAGGGAGAAAAGCGGTCACCTACCGTCCGTACAGAACGATGTCTCAGCAGAGGTTTTATATTCAAGTTCAAATCTGAGGCGTGCACGAATGGGTCAATCAGAAATTCAGAATTCAGGACTACAGATATCTGCTGCAGTTCAGCTCTTGATACAACTCCATCCCGCCCCGTGCCCCCGTGGTTTGAGTTGACGAACTAGCTTCCACGACGCCACAAGCCCACAACTAACCCGGCGGCCCGGCGTTGCTTGCCTCTTGGCTACAGCAACCAAGCCGGCGCGACGGCCATGGCGAGCGCGCTCCGGTCGCGGCTGGTCCCAAAGCGTCGACAAGGCTTCGCTGTCTCAGCGGCGGCGCCCCGGCTCATCATGCTCATGGCCGTGGCGGCTGCCTTGTCCTCGTCGGTGGCGGTGGCGGCGGCGGCGGGCTCTCCTGAGCTCGTCGAGCTGACCCTCCTCGCAAAAGCTCGGGAGAAGGGCGCGGGTATTCGGCTCTCCAGTCACCACATCGCTTCCTTCCGTTCATCTGTGTCCGGAGCAGGTTCTTGATTGCGTATGTGTGCACGTTACAGTTTGCTTGGATGGAAGCCCGCCGGGTTACCACCTTCAGAGAGGCTTCGGCTCCGGAGAACACAGCTGGCTCGTCAATCTTGAGGTGGCCCATTCAATCCTTGTGTGTGGAAGTTGTTTGAAAATTTGAACTGCGAATCTGCCATGCATGTTACGTTTCTTTCTAGCTTGATTTGTTTTCTTTCGCAAAAAAAAAGCTTGATTTGTTTTCTTAATTTTTTGACTCAATGCAGCATCACTTTTTGATTACGGAGTAGTATATCTGATTGTGAATTAATAAACTCAGGGAGGTGCATGGTGCAACTCCACAGAAGATTGTTCGGACCGCAAAATGACCGACCTTGGTTCATCGAAATTCATGAAAGCGATAGAGTTTGAGGGGATACTCAGCAACAACCGCTCACAAAATCCTTGTAAGATGCCTCTGTCATGGATCCCCTGTCACTATGCCTGTTTCAGAGAGCACCTATACCTGTTAGCTACTCTGCTCTATGGCTATCCACGCCCCTCTTCTTCGTTTGGACTAACTTTAAACTGAGTTTGATGCTTCTCACGCCTGGCCAATGGGCTTTCTACTAATTCAATTCAATGGGTGCGCGATCAGATTTCTACAACTGGAATAAAGTTGACATTAGGTACTGTGATGGGGGATCATTTGCCGGCGATGCGGAAGGCGAAGATCGCGTGAGTCTTCTCTGAATTCAGATACGAGCCTCCTGCCTCTCTTCATTGCTCAAACTGATGGTGTGATGGCGTTGTTGTAGAATGGAACAAAACTTTTCTTCAGAGGACTGCGTATCTGGGAAGCAGTTGTTGACGAACTCATGGGGAAAGGACTGGCTACTGCTAAACAGGTGAATTGAGGAGCTATCGATTTTGTATGCTCTGTAGGAACAAAGACATGTGGCAACCTGAGTACCTGACCGCAGCTTCTGAGCAGAGCCATGTCCAACCTCGTTTTCAGACCTTACTTTCAGGTTGTTCTGCTGGTGGTCTTGCTGCCCTACTGCACTGCGATGATTTCCGTGCACGATTCCCTCACGAGGTTCCAGTAAAATGCCTTTCGGATGCTGGGTTCTTTCTTGATGCGTAAGGCTTATAAAATTTTTTCTTCAAAAAAAAAAAGAGCTTCCAAAACTAGTAGTATACCACAGTAGCGCTGTGCTGGTCCTGAATTGAGTATCAGTTTTCTTTCTGCCACAGAAAGGGTTTATCAGGGGAAAGGTTCATGCGGTCCATCTTTGATGGAGTTGTTCACCTTCAGGTTAGCAGCTGTGGACATAGATTTCCTTACCTTCAGGCTTTAATATTCTTTTTTCTTTTGGTAGTAATGTTGATTTGGTTAAATTTTCTGAATTTTGTCCCAGAATGTTAGCAAAGTTTTGCCCAAGGACTGCCTCGCAAAGACGAAAGATCGGACAGAGGTAGTTGCCCATTGTCTAATGCAGTAACCTTTGATATACTACCGAACTCATTTGCTAATAGCTGTTCCTTTGCTCCAGTGTTTCTTTCCAGCTGAGCTTATTAAGAGCATCAGGACCCCCACGTTCATCCGGAACTCCGATTACGATTCATATCAGGTGAGTATTCCGTAGTCTTTATCTGGTAATCTTTTATTTCACTTGTCACATGGCTAAGATCCCAACTGCTCTCCAGGTAGGAAATGTTGTAGCGCCAGGCGGATCTGATCCTGGACAGTCATGGTCGCGTTGCAAAGCTGATATTCGGAACTGTAGCTCCACACAAGTTGAGGCACTGAATGGTCAGCCTAGTTCGTCAATCTCTTACGTTTAATTGTACCTTCATCTGGTGACTGGTGGCTATCATGTTTAATTCCTTCCACATGGTGTAGGATTCAGGAAGGAATTTGTGGAGGCTCTGAAGGTTGCTCAAGACAGGAGGGGCTGGGGGCTGTTCATCGATTCATGTTTCAACCACTGTCAGACGCCATTCAGAATCTCATGGCATTCAGGGATCTCCCTGAGAATTGGTAACAAGGTGAGGTGCGATTGTGCAAATCCCTTAATCGTAAGGTGCATAATTTCAATGCAGCTAGTGCTGCCGTTTCTTCTCGGGCGTCTTGTTTGACTTGGATTGGTATGATTTGGTTTCCAATTTCCTTTTGTTTTCCCCACAACGGAACAGACGATCGCGGAAGCTGTTGCAGACTGGTATTTCGGTGAAGGCCATGGAGTAAAAGAGATTGACTGCGAGTACCCCTGTATCAACCCCACATGTAGCAGTCAGCTTGACCTGTAACGGGTGTAGTTTTGATCTGAATTCGCAAACGAAAGCCAAAAAGTTGGATTTCACGCATCTATTTTTTTACCTCTCTTCTAGGATAATAGTATCGAAAAGTATGGAGATATTTATTGTTCAAACTTAAATAAAAGTTACGATGTAGCTTAATTGTTAGTGTGTTACGCTATGGGCCTGTTTAATTTCCAAAACTCACCAAAAAGTCACCAAATGTTTTCACACTGACAACCGTGCCTCCTCTCACAAGACACGCTTCTCAATGCAAATTTTTTCACCACTTTTCACCAATTCACCGGATTTATCTTATATATGATATAAGATAAATGTATATGCTATGGTGTTTAACTCCTTGCATCTCTGATGTTTTTCTTCAATGAAAAATATAAGATATCTATAATTACGAGTAAAATTTATTTATTTATATTTCTCTTACATGAATAAATATATAGCAAAATATTTATGGTGGAAATAAAAGATAGGGCTCAGTTGGTAGATCACTGTTAGCGCATGATAAATGTACGAGGTTCGATTACTAGCATCTCCAACAATATTATTAATCTTTTCATGAATAAAAAATATACTATGGAAAATAAATTGTAGTGGGGATGTAGCTCAATTGGTAGAGCATTGTTAGCGCATGGATAAAGGTACAAGGTTCGATTCCTCGCATCTTCAACAATATTTTTTTAATATTTGTTCCATTTCTTTTCATAATAAATAAATAATTTTTTAAAAACAAAGTAAAATTGATTTCTCTTAATGAAAAACAATAATATTTGTAATTACCACTAAACCTATTTACTTTTACTTCCTTTCCATGATTAAAATATAATATTTATGGTGGTAAAATGAATAAACATTGGGGATGTAGCTCAATTGGTAGAGCATTGTTAGCGCATGGATAAAGGTACGAGGTTCGATTCCTCGCATCTCCAACAATATTTTTTTAATATTTGTTCCATTTCTTTTCATAATAAATAAATAATTTTTTAAAAACAAAGTAAAATTGATTTCTCTTAATGAAAAACAATAATATTTGTAATTACCACTAAACCTATTTACTTTTACTTCCCTTCCATGATTAAAATATAATATTTATGGTGGTAAAATGAATAAACATTGGGGATGTAGCTCAATTGGTAGAGCATTGTTAGCGCATGGATAAAGGTACGAGGTTTGATTCCTCGCATCACCAATAATATTTAGGTCTTTTTCATTTTTCTTTCATAATAAATAAATTAAAATAAATATAGTAAATGCCCTTTTTAATAAAAAATGAAATACTACAAAAATTGATTTATTATTATTTCTCTTTAAAAATATAATATTTATGGTGGAAAAAATAAACAAAAGTTGGGGATGTAGCTCAATTGGTAGAGCATTGTAAGTGCATGATAAAGGTACGAGGTTCGATTCCTCGCATCTCCAAAATTTTTTGTAACATTTTTTCTTTTCTCTTCCATAACAAATAAAAAATTAAAAGAAATTAAATTTATGTTTTCTTACTGAAAAATATAAATATTTATGGTTACCACTAAACTTTATTTATTTTGATTTCCTTTCATGAACAAAATGTTGGGGATGTGACACAATTGTACTTTGGTAATTGGTAGAGCATTGTTAGCGCATGGATAAATGTATGAGGTTCGATCCTCGCATCTCTATCAATATTTTAGTATTTTTCTTTTCTCTTTCATAATAAGACTGGAAAAATTAAAGTAAATATCTTTATTTAATGAAAATATAATATATTTATAATTATTAGTAAACTTTATCAGTTTTGTTTTTGTTTCATGAATCAAATATATAAATATTTATGGTGGAATAATTGAATAAAAGTTGAGGATGTAGCTCAATTGGTAGAGCATTATTAGCGCATGGATAAATGTAAAGTGGTTTTGATTCCATGCATGTCAAACAATATTTTCAACCTTTTCATGTATAAAATATATAATATTTAGGTGGGGGTGGGGGGAATAAAAATAGTTGGGGATGTAGCTCAATTAGATTGTTACCGCACAAATAGTGCGGGATGGGAATAGGAGCAAGTCGTGACGGGGTATAGTGGATTTGGAGGGGAGTTGTTGTAGAGAAAACTGCACCGCCGCAGTTGGAAACGATTCCTCTGTGTCACTGACCAGTGGGCTAGGTCCGAGCAGATTGGTCGAACCGACTGCGTGGCACGGTGGTCAGTGGGTGCTGTGTTGCTGCCCACATTGGCGACCGCCAGCGTAGACAGGTTGGTGAGCACTGAAGAAATTTAATCGTTTAAACCCGCACTCGCCCGCCACACACACCCCATTTTCTCTAGCTCGCGAGACCGCCATGGAGACCGAGCTGTTGTCGCCGCTCCTCCCGCCGCGTCGACGGGGCCTCGCTGTCGCCGCGGCGGCGCCCCTGCTCCCGCTCCTCCTAGTCGTTGTCATCTTCTCCCGCTTACCGCTGAGGCGCTGACGACGGTGAGCTCTTCGGAGCTCGTTGACCTGACTCTAATAGCTAGTGCCGCCGTTTCTTCTCGGGCGTCTTGTTTGACTTGGATTGGTATGTTTTGGTTTCCAATTTCCTTTTGTTTTCCCCCCTACGGAACAGACGATCGCGGAAGCTGTTGCAGACTGGTATTTCGGTGGAGGCCATGGAGTAAAAGAGATTGACTGCGAGTACCCATGTATCAACCCCACATGTAGCAGTCAGCTCGACCTGTAACTTGTGTAGTTTTGCTCTGAATTCGCTACTGAAAGTTAGAAAGTTATTTACTCCTAAAAAAAGAACTGACAATAACAGCCTTGAATTCCAAAAGAGTCCGGTTTACACGAATATACTTCAGCATAGTTGCCACCACAGCACCACTTCTGATCTGCATTGCAGACCTCCATCGCATGCTAAAAGGCGTAACACAAACCACGAAATCTTTGCCTATACCTACTTTTGATCTGCGTGAATCTTGGTGCGAGTTCAATGATACATCATGCAGTTCAACTGACTGGGGGTTCGGACAGCCGCCAGCACCGCAGGTGTCTTCGCTGCCGCGGTAGTACCCCCGCCACGGCACCGTCCGCCGCCGCGCGGAGAAATCGACGGACCGTGCTGCGCCGCAGTCCGCAGGGATGGGTACCTGCGCGTGCGCGTGCACGGAGTCCCCGTGTGCAGCGGACCAGCGGTGGCGGCCGTCGTGGGCGCGGATGGGCGGCCTCGCTCAACACTCATGCCGAGATCTTGCCACGCACATCTCGTGACGGCCTGACGATGGACGGGGTGCCGGGTGCGTGTGTACTGTGCGTCCGGAGGCGGGGCAGCACTGCACATGCATCCATCCACGGACCACGGCGCACACCTCGTAGTCGTAGGCTGCTCTGCCGCCATTGTCGAAGGCTTGAAGCACGTGTACAGTTGGATTTCTCGCATCTATTTCTTTACCTCTATTCTAGTATAATAGTGTCGAAAAGTACAGAAATATTTATTGTTCAAACTTAAATAAAAGTTAAGATGTAGCTCAATTGATAGTGTGTTACACCATATATGATATACGATAAATGTATAAGGTATGGGGTTCAAATCCTTGCATCTCTGTTATTTTTATTTAATGAAAATACAAAACATTTATAATTACAAATAAACTTTATTTTATTATATTTCTCTTGCAAGAATAAAATATAGTATAATATTTATGATGGGAATAAAAGTTCAGGATGTAGCTCAATTGGTAGAGCATTGTTAGCGTATGGATAAAGGTACGAGGTTTGATTCCTAACATCTCCAACAATATTTTTAATCTTTTAATAAAATAAAATATATATGGTGTAAATTAAATAATATTTGGGGATGTAGCTCAATTGGTAGAGCATTGTTAACGCATGGATAAAGGTATGAGGTTCGGTTCCTCGCATCTCCAACAATTTTTTTTAATCCATCTTCATTTCTTTTCATAATAAATATTCAAAAAATAAAGTAAATTTATGTTTCTCATAAAGAAAAATCTTAAATATTTATAATAACCACTAAACTTATTTGTTTTATTTCCCTCCCATGATTAATATATAATACTTATGATGGAAAAATGATTAAAGGTTGGGGATGTAGCTCAATTGGTAGAGCATTGTTAGCGCATGGATAAAGGTACGAGGTTCGATTCCTCGCATCTCCAACAATATTTTTAATCCTTTCTTCATTTTTAGTTCACAACAAATAAATTACAACAAGATAAATTTCCTTTTTTTTGATGAAAATATAAAATTTATAATTACTAGAAAACTTTATTTATTTTTATTTCTCATCCATAATAAATTAAATAATATTTACGATGGCAAATAAATAAAAGTGGGGGATGTAGCTCAATTGATACAGCATTGTTAGTGCATGGATAAAGGTATGAGGTTCGATTCCTCGCATCTCCAACAATATTTTTAATCTGTTCTTCATTTTTAGTTCATAAATTAAAGAAAATAAATTTCCTTTTTTATGAAAAATATAAAATTTATAATTACTATAAAACTTTATCCACTTTTATTTCTCATTCATAAATAAACTAAATAATATTTATGATGGAAAATAAATAAAAGTGGGGATGTAGCTCAATTGGTAGAGCGTGGATAAAGGTACGAGGTTCGATTCCTCGCATCTTCAACAATATTTTTAATCCTTTCTTCATTTTTAGTTAACAATAAATAAATTACAAAAAAATAATTTCCCTTTTTTGATGAAAAATAAAAAAATTATAATTACTAGAAGCTTTATTTATTTTATTTCTTGTTCATAAATAAATTAAATAATAAAAGTGGGGATGTAGCTCAATTGGTAGAGCATTGTTAGCGCATGGATAAAGGTACGAGGTTCGATTCCTCGCATCTCCAACAATATTTTTAATCTTTTCTTTATTTTTAGTTCATAATAAATAAACTACAAAAAAATAGATTTCCTTTTTTGATGAAAAATATAAAATTTATAATTACTAAAAAACTTTATTTATTTTTATTTCTCGTTCATAAATAAATTAAATAATATTTATGGTAGAAAATAAATAAAAGTGGGGATGCAGCTCAATTGGTAGAGCATTGTTAGTGCATGGATAAAGGTACGAGGTTTGATTCCTCGCATCTCCAACAATATTTTTAATCTTTTCTCCATTTTTAGTTCACAATAAATAAATAAATAAAAGTAAATTTCATTTTTTGACGAAAATTCTAAAATTTGATAGTTACTAGAAAACTTTATTTGTTTTTATTTCTCATTTATAAATAAATTTTATAATATTTACGATGGAAAATAAATAAAAGTGGGGATGTAGCTCAATTGGTAGAGCATTGTTAACGCATGGATAAAGGTACGAGGTTCGATTCCTCGCATCTCCAACAAAATTTTTAATCATCTCTCCTTGTTTCTTTCATAATGAATAATTACAAAAAAATATAGTTAGTTTCCTTTTTAATGAAAAATAACATTTTACAATTGCTAGAGATTTATTTTTATTTCTCTTTTAGAAATAAAATATATAATATTTACGGTGGAGAAATAAATGAAAGTTAGGGATGTAACTCAATTGGTAGAGCATTGTTAGCGCATTGATAAAAGCACGAGGTTCGATTCCTCACATCTACAATAATGTTTGAAATACTTCCTTTTTTTGAAAATTTTTGCTAAAATAGAATTGATTAACTTACAGGAAATGGAATGTTTGACACAGCTATGGATAGAAAAGTTTTTCTTATGTAAAAATATTTTGGTATAGTTCTGGAGCAATTTTTGTGGGGTTTCTATATTTCTTAGGTTGAGTGCTGCGAGGCAGGTAGGAAAGGCACGTGGGTGAAGGGTGAGGGGTTAGGGCCTATGGCCCACGCGGAGTCCAAAATGAGAATGGAGACCGCCACACGTGCATGGCAAAAATAGTAATAGTGACTTGTCGGAAAATCGTCTAGAGAAATCAATTCTCACGGGCAACCGCACGTTATACATGATGGATCCACTTGGCCTTGTGTCGTGATAGAGGTGTGCCAACTGCCAACTGACTCTGTGATGACAGTGACATCAATCAATTTGGCTTAAAGTGGTAAGGAAGATCATACCCCATAGGTATGAAAGCGGAGCTATCTTAGTCGTAATTAGTCACTCAAGATAGGTTCACTTTAATAGTTCCATTAAACAAATAATAAACTTGGTGATGACAATGGCATGAATCACACTTATTTAAGACTTGATATATTTTTTTGTGTTAACTCTATTTTTTCCTAACAAACGATTATATTAAAAAGAGGAAAAAGCCTAGACTATTGATCCAAAGGGTTGAACAACAAAAAGCCGCAATTGAAGCCCTATAACAATAAAGGTAACAGCAGAAAAAACCTATAGCAACAAACAATAATTGTCAATATGATCGGGATATCAATATACATCACACAAACATAAATTTTGCACCAATACCAAACCACTGCACCACTTGGATGCCTCTAATGCCACACTATTGCGCCACTTGAATGTTTTCAGTGTCGAATCACCGCTGAAGCCAGGCCAGTAGCCACCACAAACAACCATGTTGATCACCTCATATCAAGCACCTAAACCATGACACAGGTCTCCATTCTTGCACAACATTGTCCATGCCTCCATGAAACAAACACTGACATTAAAGTCTCACTTGCGCCGTTGATCATCAACGTCTCGCATCAAGCTAGCCGTCGTAGTCCGCTACAAGCCGTCTTACCAACACACCATCACTGCTACTTGTATCATCTTTCGCACCACTCTTGCGCCGCAAGCATGGCTAGCCATCACAACCCATTGAAAAGTTGTCTTGGCGACATTTGTGCCTACCTCGTCCTGGCCACCTTGACCCTTGCATGCAGCCATTTAAACCCTAGTCACAATGAAGCATCATTCGTGGAGTAGTTGTTGAAAACCCTAATTAATCACCAGCAAGGAACTATGCATCGACCCACCTTCTGAAGCACAACACCAAAAAATGGTTCATCTCTAAGGTTGCCCCCTCATCGAGCTTGCGGGTGCCACATGTACCAACCATTAGATACCACACATTGGGTCTAGCTTTGCTTCGCCATGGTGAATACAATGCATCTTCTTGGCACACATGTGTGTCCACCTTCAGCCAACAGACTTACGGCCATGCCCAGCAGATGGAGTAAATTTATCTCAAACATAGTTTGATAAAATTATACATTGATATGTATTACAAATATTTTATAATAATAATTTGTTAAGGTTCTTCTTGTCTATATGTAAAACTTCACCTTGTTTCCCATCTTGTTTTCTCCCTTAAGGATTGAATGGCAATTTGACATGGTCGCCCAGCCACATTTTGACTATAAACTAATATTGTTACAAACATATTTAAAATACATCAAATGCATAATATTTTGATATTACTGTCAAAGGTGGATCTAGCCACATTATTTTTAAGAGTTAATTTTCAAATTTTAAAAAGATATTATGAACAAAACTAGAATACAAAACATCGTATATTTAGAAGGGAGCACGTGCCAAGACCTCTAATAGCCTGCTGGGTGGGAATAGGAGCGAATCATGACGTGTTGGTGGATTTGGAGGTGAGTTGTTGTAGAGAAAACTGCCCCGCAGGCCGCAGTCGGAAACGATTCCTCTGTGTGACCGGGGCACTGGGCTACCGGCTACGCCTACGCCCGTCTCCAACTCTCCATCCGCTCGGCTTGACGTCCGAGCAGATTGGTCGAACGGACTGCGTGGCACGGTGGGTGCTGTGCTGCTGTCTGTCCCCATTGGCGACCGTGGTATGGCCCGCCAGCGTAGACAGGTTGACGAGCACTGAACAGCTTTCAACAATGCTTCCCAGTCTCCAGCCACACATTTTCTCTTGCTCGCGAAACGGCCATGGCGACCGAGCTGCTGTCGCCGCTCCTCCCGCCGCGTCGACGGGGCCTCGCTGTCGCCACGGCGGCGCCCCTGCTCGCGCTCCTCCTGGTCGTTGTCATCTTCTCCCGTTCACCGCTGACGACGGTGACCTCTCCGGAGCTCATTGACCTGACCCTGGTCGCCGGCGCTCGGGAGAAGGGCGCGGGTACTCGATCAGTCCTCTAACCGTAGCCTCATTTCCTTCTTATAAGTCGCCCCCAATGGCTGGAACTGGTTATTGATGGCATGGATCTAATCATTGCAGTGTGCTTGGATGGGAGCCCGCCTGGTTACCACCTGCGCAGAGGCTTCGGCTCCGGAGCTCACAACTGGCTCATCTATCTTGAGGTGACCGAATGTCCTTTTCCAATTGCGACTTGATGTTGCTTTTGCTTCTCATGAATGAATAACGTGCGCCTCAAAGACTCCTACACAAATGAGCTGCACAATTTTGTTACTGAAATCTGTAACGAGTTTTCTAATTTTGGATGAAAAAGAAGCTGAGAAATGAGACCCGGGTGACAATTTTTTTTTGGTTAAACTTAAATGAATTCTTTCCAGCGTGATGGGATGAGATGCCTGGTAGACTTACATGTTTTCCATTGATAAATCTCAGGGAGGTGGTTGGTGCAACACCACACAAAGTTGCTCAGAACGCAAAACAGACAGCATTGGTTCGTCTAAGTTTATGAGACCAATAAAGTTTACTGGGATACTAAGCAATGATCACCTAGAAAATCCTGGTATACAGAATTGGTTCTGTCATGGATTTCCTATTGCTATATTTACCAAGATGCTTCTTTTTAGGGAGCACCTGCTAGTCTGCTACTGTTTTTCATGCCCCAATTATTCATTTTGGAACTTTGACATGCAGTTGCAGTATTGCTTTGTGTTGATCTTTTTCTAATCATAATATTTTGAATTAAGTTGTGAATGCTACTACCTGCTTAGTGTCTTTGCACTAATTTTTATCAGTCATGATCAGATTTCTACAATTGGAATATAGTTCTTGTAAGGTACTGCGATGGGGCATCATTTGCTGGGGATGCAGAGGGTGAAGATCTGGTAAATTTTCTGGGGTCTGATTCGAGCTTGTCTTAATTCCTCAAAACTGATGTTGTACTAGCATTTGTATAGGATGGAACCAAACTTTTCTTCAGAGGATTGCGCATCTATGAAGCAGTTGTTGACGAACTCATGGGAAAAGGAATGGACACTGCTAAACAGGTCTTCATTGATTTCATATGGTTTGTCCACGAACCACAAGTCCTAATCAAGTAATCAAGAGCCATGTCAAACTTTATTTCCCCCCCACTTTCCAGGCCTTGCTAACCGGCTGTTCTGCTGGTTCTCTAGCTGCGTTACTGCACTGTGATAATTTTCGTGGACGGTTTCCTCATGATGTTTCAGTTAAATGCCTTTCTGATGCTGGATTTTTTATTGACATGTAAGTATCTAAAAATTAGTATAACCCATTAGCATTGTACTTGTACTAAATGAAATACATTTCTCTACCACAGGAAGGATGTATCTGGAGAAAGGTCCATGTGGTCAGTCTACAATGGAGTAGTTCACCTTCAGGTTAGCCATGGAACAGAGTCATTCACTTTCAAGAGATCCCGTTCTGGGATGCATGGCAAAACTTCACATATGCAGTTTGCTAGTAAATGTTAACTGAATTACTTTTTTTTTAAAAAAAATCTTCCAGAATGTTAGAGAAGTTCTACCCAAGGACTGCCTCCAAAAAAAGGATCCAACAGAGGTATGTTCCCATATCTCATTCGAGTATCTTTATGATGTTGCCAAATTCATTTTGCTGACATGTTGTTGCTCCCAGTGTTTCTTTCCTTCTGAACTGATTAAGAGCATCAGCACCCCCACATTTATTCTGAACTCGGATTACGATTCTTGGCAGGTGATTTCAATCTTATGTTCCTTCCCAGTTGTCATCAAATGGTTAAAATCCTAACTGTTTCATCTCTCTAGATACGAAACGTTCTCGCGCCAGATGGATCCTATCCTGGACAGGCATGGTCCAGTTGCAAAGCAGATATTCGGGACTGCAGTTCCACCCAAATTGATGTACTGCATGGTCAGCCTACCTTGCCAGTCTCTTTGTTCTCGACGCTAATTTGGTGTTCATGCTGTTTCTTTGATGTTGTAGATTCTCATTCTCTGTGCTGCAGGATTCAGGAAGAAATTAGTCAGTGAATTGAAGGATGCAGAAGATAAGATGGACTGGGGGCTGTTCATCGATTCGTGCTTTACCCACTGCCAAACACCATTCAGAATCTCATGGAACTCACGGATCTCCCCAAGACTTGGTAATAAGGTGAGGTTTAGATCACTGAGTTCTACACTGCGGAAGCGCAGCTGAAGTTGGTTTCTTGACTCTATTGCTTGAACTGATATCTCCTGAATTCTTCCCCCCCTTTGGCATGGCAGACTATTGCAGAGGCTGTTGGGGATTGGTATTTTGGTAGAAGGGCAGAAGTGAAATATATTGACTGCGAATATCCATGTAACCCCACATGCAGCAGCCGTCTGCCTACTCCATAATCCACACAAGACCAAACTGATATTACCAGTCTTTGTCTTTCCCCCATTTTCACAGTTTTTACCCCAATTCCAACTTTGTATTGCCAAGGTTTCAAAATAAACTTTACTTTGTTGATAATACCTGCATTACTGAACACGATTTGAAGTACTATTACTCGTACTTCATATCAACACAACACTCAGAAGGCATAACTGATTTGCACCAAATGTTTCTAAGTACAATCCGTGGAGGCTTTCAACTGGTCATGCATATCACATTAAGTTTGACATGGCAAAAGTTTCTGTAAAAAGAGCATGGAAGGTTAGATATCACAAGATTCAGCATGTTACAGCATCTTTTATGAGGAACTTCTGAATCTGAGGCAGGTGACAAGATATCTGAGGAAAGATGTCGTTGAACAAATGAAAGGCTGCAGACCATGTATCATCACCTAATCCACAGAATTAGGGAAGTCGAAAGCCATACCACTGGATACCTCTGACTGAAGAAAACTATGTACTGGATATTAACTTGGAGCTACCAAAGGTTGCATACGACAGTCTACAGACCTCAAGCTTAAACTGGCGTCAGGAAAAAAATGTTCAGAACTTCATAGGTTGTTAATTGCCGATGTATTAACGAAAATCGAGGATAATGACATGAATCAATCTGGTTCGAAGTGATGTGGCTAAATAGAGGTGAAGTTAAAATGCTAACAATGTCGAATGTGCATGTTTGAAAATGAAACATCAGTAGCCCTAACAACCACTCAATTATGAACACTCGAGTTAAAGGAAGGATAAACTGATAGGTATGTTGGGGCTACATGATGATTTGAATTACAGTTAATACTCATGACCCATTGTGCTGAAAGATTTTGAGGGACTGATGTCATGATGTGGATTCCACTTCCACCTCCACCACTTGGCTCACAAGGCCTGCTAAATCCGCGAGATTACTCTAAACTTGCCATTAATTCAGACCCTAATTGACCTAGAGTAAAACGGCCCCTGAATGAACTTATCGCTGAGATTAAAAAAACAGGAATCGTACTCATCATTAACCTGTCCGCATCCGCAAAATTCGATTAGCCAAGGGGACTCGAGAACTCACCTCCACCTTGCGCGAAACGGCTCCATGCCACCGTGTGCCCTCGCCTCACCCGCCCTCCTCCAGATCTCGCCATTGCTGCTCCGCTGATTCTCGCCGCGCCGCCTCGCTCGCCGAGGCGGCGAGCCGTATGGGGAGCTAAACCGTAGTAAACCGGGCTCACTTTCACAAAACAGGCCCACTCCTCCTCAAGAAGCCCAAGCCCATCCGCCTAGTCTAATGCGCGCCTTAGTCGGCCCATATCGGAAAACTGAGGCCACTGGGTGGCTAGCACAAAACAGGGTGGGTCCGGTCGAGCTTTAGAGGGACTCCAGCAGCACATTCGGACTTCGCTTAAAAAAACTAAACTTTTGTGGCTCCCTAAACAAACTAAACTTTTGTGGCTCCCTAAACAAACTAAACTTTTGTGGCTATACTACAAAATTTTAAATGTAGAGACAAAATTTTGAATTTAATCATCTGGTATACACTAATGTTTCAATGTTTCATTGAATGGCCATACATCTATTAGTCAAAAGCTAGACATGTTTAAAGGCCCGTTTGGATCTGCTAGGGACCAAACAGATATTGCCAGTCTTTCCCACCATTTTCACAGTTTTAACCTCAATTCTAACTTTTCCTCGTTGAGGCTTCAAAAGAAACTTTATTTAGTTGATAAGATCTGCGTTAAACTGAACGATTTAGTACTATTCCTGCTACTTCACATGAATACAATACTCAGAAGGCTGAACGTTTGCTCTTCTCTCTAGATACGAAATGGATCCTATCCTGGACTTGTACAGGCATGGGCGATTTGCAAAACTGCAGTTTCACACAAATTGATGTACTGCATAGTCAGTCAAGCTTGCCAGTCCTTTGCTTTCCACGTTCATTGCTGCAGATTTTGATTCTTCGTGTTGCAGGATTGAAGTACTACTAGTCTGTCATCACGTCAAAAGAATTCATAACTCAGAACTGATATGCACTAAAATGTTAGAGGGACTTTCCCTTGCCATTTCCACATTCAAAGGCCTCGAGCTGCTTCTAAACTCATGAACTTCTCATACACATGCACATCACAGTCAAGTCTTCAACACTTCACCAACGGGCCAACCTTTCCCAACAAGCCAAGCCCATCCGCCAACTCGGCCTGTTAGTCAGCAAGTAGTAGTAAGGTGGGCCAATCTGTTGGAATAGAACGTTATCCGGTAGGGATGTAGAGTTTTTTTTTTTAAAAAAAGGATAGTAAATCTTTGCCGCAACTTTTTCTTTAGAAGAAACAAAAACAAAAAGATGAGTGTCGAACTGTCGATTTAGTCTTTGAGTGGAAATCATGCTACTGTTAGTTTATATATGTGGATGTGTGTTAGGTGAGCTTGGTGTGAGCACATACATGTTCAGACACGTCAAAAATATTCCGACATGCCGTTTGGGATTTAAATAATACTAAACTTCATTATCCTTTGAATTTAGACAAGTGTACTGTGCTTCATAGCTTGGGAGCACGTAATTTGTTTTCTGCCCAGCTGGAACCGCGTAACTGTTTTGACTATGCTATGCTGCCAGTTGGTGAGAATTGTAGCGAGAGGTTTGCTGAACTGCTGATGTAGACCTGGAGGTGCATGCTGCTGTTGCAGAGAACTTTCACCATTCCACAGTCCACACAAGCTTAAGGTCAGCAGCAGACTCGTCGAGTCCACTGCGTGATTCTTCGATTGGTGCGGTCCACATTGGCGAGCTGCGGGCATGGCGGACGATCAGGTAAAGTCAGCCGGGGGCGTTGGGGTTTTTCACACAATCACCCCGTTTCTTCGGCTACACCCGCGCGCGACGCGACGGCCATGGCGACCGAGCTGCTGTCGCTGCCTCTCCGGCAGCAACGGCAGAGCCTCGCTGTCGCCGCGGCGGCGCCCCTGCTCTTACTCCTGGCCGTTGTCACCCTCTCCCGCCCACCGGTGGCGGCGACCTCTCCAGAGCTCGTCGAGCTGACCCTCCTCCCCAATTCTCGGGAGAAGGGCGCAGGTATTCGGTCCTAATTCTTTCAATCGACGGCATGTTTGGAGAAACTGGTCACTGATAGAATTGTATCATGTCGTTGCAGTGTGCTTGGATGGGAGCCCACCTGGTTACCACCTGCAGAGAGGCTCCGGCTCCGGCGCCCACAGCTGGCTCGTCTATCTTCAGGTCACCCGGTCTTTCTGCCTTTTCATAATCTAATAACATGCATCTCAAAGACTCCTGACTGAAATCTGTAAGTGACCTGAGAATTGAGATGGCTAACATGTGAGAAAAAATCTTTCAAAAAAAAAACTGTGTGACAAAAAGGTTTCAAGTTAAATATTTGAACATGATGGGATGGGATGCCTATACTAGACTGGAGACCTGTTACTGATTTTTGTATTAAAAAACTCAGGGAGGAGGATGGTGCAACACCACAGAAAGTTGTTCCGAGCGCAAAAGGACCGAATTTGGTTCATCTAAACTTATGGAAGCAGTAGAGTTCACTGGGATACTCAGCAATCGGTGCCAAGAAAATCCTGGTATTAAAAAAAGTTTCTTCTGGCATGATCAGATTTTGAATTGAGTTGTGATCTCTAGTACCTTTTGAATATGTCTTCGCACTAATTTTAATAAGACATGATCAGATTTCCACAACTGGAATATAGTAATTATAAGGTACTGTGATGGGGCATCGTTTGCTGGGGATGCAGAGGGTGAAGATCTGGTGAATTTTCTAAATTCTGAACTTGAGCTTCCCATCTTCATTCGTCAAACTGATGATGTATCGGCATTTATGTAAGGACGGAACCAAACTTTTCTTCAAAGGATTGCGCATCTGGGAAGCAGTTGTTGATGAACTCATGACAAAAGGATTGGACACTGCTAAACAGGTTTGTATAATTTGACAAAGAACTGTACAAGTTTAGCACTGGTAATCTAACTACAAGTCCAAATCAAGAGCCCTGTCCAACTCCATTTTCTTCCCACACCTTCCAGGCTTTGCTTACAGGATGTTCTGCTGGTAGTCTGGCTGCACTACTGCACTGTGATAATTTCCACGAACGATTTCCTCAGGATGTTTCGGTTAAATGCCTTTCTGATGCTGGATTTTTTATTGATGAGTAAGGCTCTAAAATGATACTTGTAGCCCATTAGCATTGCACTTGTATTAAATGAAATACATTTCTTTTGCCACAGAAAGGATTTATCTGGAGAAAGGTCCTTGCGGTCGCTCATCAATGGAATAGTCCACATTCAGGTTAGCCATGGAACAGCAGTCGTTCCAGGATGCATGACATAAAACTGTTTTCACACACGCAGTTTGGTAGTAAATGTTGACTGAATCACATTTTCTGAATTTCTTCCAGAATGTTAGAGAAGCCTTGCCCAAGGGCTGCCTGGCAAATAAGGACCCAACAGAGGTATCTTCACATTATCTAATTCAGTTCTTTTTGTGATGTTCCTAAATTCACTTATTGACATGTTGTTGCTCCAGTGTTTCTTTCCTGCTGAACTGATAAAGAGCATCAGCACCCCCACATTTATTCTGAATTCTGATTATGATTCTTGGCAGGTAATTTCAATCTTTAAGTTTCTTTCCACATGTCAAAAAGGTTAAAATTCCTGACAGCAGTTTCTCTCCAGATACAAAACACTCTTGCGCCAAATGGATCCTATCCTGGACAGGCATGGTCAAGTTGCAAAGCAGATATTCGGAACTGCAGTTCCACACAAATTGATGTACTGCATGGTCAGTCTAGCTTGTCAGCCTCTTACTAATTTGGTTGGTGGTCATGCTATTTCTTCTAGACTCTCATTCGACATGCTGCAGAATTCAGCAAGAAATTAGTCAGTGAATTGAAGGCTGCTGAAGATAAGAGGGACTGGGGTCTGTTCATAGACTCATGCTTCACCCACTGTCAAACACCATTCAGAATCTCATGGATCTCACCGATCTCCCCAAAACTTGGAAATAAGGTGAGCTTTAGATCACTGAACTCTACACTGTGAAAGTGCAGCTACTGTTGGTTTCCTGTCTCTATTGCTTGGGTTGGTACCTCCTGAATTCTTCTTCCCCCTTTTGGCATGACAGACTATCGCAGAGGCTGTTGGGGATTGGTATTTTGGTAGAAGGGCAGAAGTGAAACATATTGACTGCAAGTATCCATGTAACCCCACATGCAGCAGCCGTCTGCCTAGTGCTTAATCCACACAAGACCAAACTGATATTACCAGTCTGTCTTCCCCCATTTTCACAGTTTTTAACAACCAATTCTAACTTTGTCTTGCCAAGGTTTCAAAAATAAACTTTACTTTGTTGATAATACCTGCATTACTGAACACGATTTGAAGTACTATTACTCGTACTTCATATCAACACAATACTCGGAAGGCAGAACTGATTTGCACCAAATATTTCAAAGTACAATTGGTGGAGGTTTTCAACTGGTCATGCATATCACATTAAGTTTGACATGGCAAAACTTTCTGTAAAAAGAGTATGGAAGGTTAGATATCACAAGATTCAGCATGTTAAACATCTTATATGAGGAACTTCTGAATCTGAGGCATGTGAAAGGCTGACGCATGAGGAACTTTTGAATCTGAGGCATGAGGAACTTTCTGTAAAAAGATGACGTTGAACAGATGAAAGGCTGCAGACCATCTATCATCACCTAATCCACAGAAATAGGGAATTCGAAAGCCACACCACTGGATACCTCTGACTGAAGAAAACTATGTACTGGATATTAACTTGCCACAGGTTGCATATGCCAGTCTCTACAGACCTCAAGATTAAACTGGCATCAGGAAAAAAAATGTTCAGAACTTCATAGCCTGGTAATTGACGAATGCCGATGTATTAACGAAAATCGAGGATAATGACATGAATCAATCTGGTTCTAAGTGATGTGGCTAAATAGATGTGAACATAAAATGCTAACAATGTCGAAATGTGCAGGTTTGAAAATGAAACATCAGTAGCCCTAATAACCACTCAATTACGAACACTCGAGTTAAAGGAAGGATAAACTGAGGCTGTCCGCAGCGGTCTCCTGGACGCGGTACTGGAGTATCGAACAGCGGACGAAACTGCTGCAGCGGCGTCCGCGAGATGATCCGCTGCTCCTCCGGACGAGCCCGAGTCTCCTATTCCTGGCGCGCTCCCAGGACCTCCGCTACACGCCGACGTGGCGCGGGCCCCGCGTTGCTCCCCTCCATCGCCTTCGCGCCGCCACTGTGCTGATGAACAGTATTCTTCGAGAATACTGTTCATCAAAGGGAGGGGCTCGCTGCCGCCGGCGACGCCACGCGCCGCAGCCCTCCGCCTCCGCTGAGAAAAGAAAAGGAAAAAAAAGGGAAAAAAAGAAAATAAAAAAGAAGGGAAAAAAGAAAATAAAAAAGAAGAAAGAAAAAAATGGAGGAGATAGAAAAAGAAAAGAAAAAGAAAAAGGTGAGGAGAGAGAGAGGATATGGTAGTTGGGATGGTTGAATAAAATATAGGGTGGTTGGGATAGAGTATGAGATTTAGAGTATGACGGGTGCGGGAGAATTTGGTATAGAGTACGAGATTTGGATGACCAGGACGAAATATTCCTTTTAGAGGATGCATTTAGAGGACGACCAGTGCGGACAGCCTAAGGCTGACCGCAGTGGGGTACGCAACGCCGTCCTTCAGGACGGACGTACCGGAAATAATCCCGCAGCGGGTACTGTAAAGCCCCGGTAAACAAAAGGATGGATCCTCGGTACGCTTTTTTCAGCGGTCTCCGCGGAAACGGCACAGGCGCGATCGGCAGCGTGCGCGGAGAGAGAGGAGAGAGAGAGTGACGGGCCCCACGTTTTCAACTAACTAAAAAATGTTATAACTCACAAACCAAAAAACCAAATTAAATTCCGATTGCACCATTAAATTCGTTGCAATAAATCCTTCAAAACAAGATCTCAGATGGATATATTTTGATAAAATTCATAAAGAAAAGAAAAAAAAAGGTGAGGAGAGAGATGATATGGTAGTTGGGATGGATGAATAAAATATAGTAGAGTTGGGATAGAGTATGTGATTTTGAGTATGACGGGTGCGGGAGAAGTTGGTTTAGAGTACGGAATCTCGATGACCAGGACAGGATATTCCTTTTAGAGGATGCATTTAGGGGACGACGAGTGCGGACAGCCTCAGTTTTCCGATATGGGCCGACTAAGGCGCGTATTCGACTAGGCGGATGGGCTTGGGCTTATTGAGGAGGAGTGGGCCTGTTTTGTGAGAGTGAGCCCGGTTTACTACGGTTTAGCTCCCCATATGGCTCGCCGCCTCGGCGCGCGCGGACGCGCGGTGGCGCGGCGAGGATCAGCGGAGCAGCACTGGTGAGATCTGGAGGAGGGCGGGTGAGGCGAGGGCACACGGTGGCATGGAGCCGCTTCGCGCAACGTGGAGGTGAGTTCCCGAGTCCCCTTGGCTAATCGCATTTTGCGGATGGGGTTAGGTTAATGATGAGTGCGATTTCTGTTTTTTTTAATCTCTGCGATAAGTTCAGGGGCCGGATCAACTAGGTTCTGAATTAATGGCAAGTTTAGAGTAATCTGGAGGATTTAGCAGGCCTTGTGAGCTTTAATTGTTTTTTCGGTAGAGGCCAAGTGGTGCAGGTGGAAGTGGAATCAACATCCTGACATCGGTCCCTCAAATTCTTTCAGCACAATGAGTCATGAGTATTAACTGTAATTCAAATCATCATGTAGCCGCAACATAACCTATCAGGCTGTCCGCACTCGTCGTCCCCTAAATGCATCCTCTAAAAGGAATATCCTGTCCTGGTCATCGAGATTCCGTACTCTAAACCAACTTCTCCCGCACCCGTCATACTCAAAATCACATACTCTATCCCAACTCTACTATATTTTATTCATCCATCCCAACTACCATATCATCTCTCTCCTCACCTTTTTTTCTTTTCTTTATGAATTTTATCAAAATATATCCATCTGAGATCTTGCTTTGAAGAATTTATTGCAACGAATTTAATGGTGCAATCGGAATTTAATTTGGTTTTTTGGTTTGTGAGTTATAACATTTTTTAGTTAGTTGAAAACGTGGGCCGTCACTCTCTCTCTCCTCTCTCTCCGCGCACGCTGCCGATCGCGCCTGTGCCGTTTCCGCAGAGACCGCTGAAAAAAGCTTACCGAGGATCCATCCTTTTGTTTACCGGGGCTTTACAGTACCCGCTGCGGGATTATTTCCGGTACGTCCGTCCTGAAGGACGGCGTTGCGTACCCCACTGCGGTCAGCCTTTGAGGCCACTGGGTGGCTCGCACAAAACAGGGTGGGCCAGTGGGTCCGGTCGAGCTGACTCCGGCAGCACGTGCGGACTTCGCTTTTAAAAAACTAAACTTTTGCTCCCTAAAAAAACTAAACTTTTGTGGCTATACTACAAAATTTTATTTGGAGACAAAAAATTGAATTTAATCATTTGGTATGCACTAATGTTTCAATGTTTCATTAAATGGCAATACATCTATTTGTCAAAGCTACACATGTTTAAAGGCCCGTTTAATTTGGACCTGCTAGGGATCTAAATGGGGTTAAAACCCAGTCAAAGGGCATGGAGACCCTCTAACCAGTTGAACCCAGATAAACCCACAAAGATCAAATACATGTAACGAGAGTTTCCTATTGCTATCGCACTCTCTATTCGCAATTAATAAATGTCGTTTCAAAAAAAGTCGTAATTAATAAATGGTACACGAAGGATAGGATAATTCAAGTAATTCAATCAGTTGGTGGATCCAAACATCCATGGATTAAAAATAAGCTAAAATTTAGTTATGAGGAATTAAAAATAGTGAGTCTTTGTTTTAGAAAAAAACAAACGCCACAACCACAATTGCAGGCATTTGTTACGGAACAATTAAACAAGCGCCATCTATCTATTGATTAAGCAGAAGTTTGTTCAGTTCGAATCTGGGGTTTGTACGTCTGGGCCAAGTATATTGTACGCGGAACGAGATCATCTGCAGTACTGTTGGAGTGCTCGCAGCCACTGCCACGTGGGCTCGGTCCCACATGTCAGTGACCGAGTCCCCGGCAGTTACTTGTACTTAGGAGACAGGAGTGGCCGTATTAGGTCCTATTTAGTGAATGCAGCCGGAGCTCTGCCAAACAGTTTTTCAGATAGAAGTGATTCTCTGCTGATTCTTTGAAATGAACTAAGAGGCTGAGAGCTGAAAAAAAAGTAGTTCTCCTGATTATGTGAAGTGATTCTCCGTCCTGACTTTGAGGGACCACAGAATCACTTCTCTCAGAGAATCAGCTTCCACGAAAAATCAGAATCAGATGGAGCTCTACCCAACAATCCAACATGCCCTTATTCTTCTCTTATTTAAACCCCAATCATGTGGCGGTTTCCATGATCCAGCACGCCTTCACGCGGCATAACAAAAATTCCACGAGGCCAGCTGTCGGATTTATGGACCCGGCAGTCCACACAGGGTAGTCCGCGTGGTTGATTTGTCGAGGGACAGATCGAGGATCAGAAGTCGATGGTAACACAAGACGCAAGGATTGAACATGTTCGGGCCGTCAGGATGACGTAATACCCTACGTCCTGTGTTGGGTGTATGGATTGCTGTGTATGAAGTTCTTGAAGGATCTCCGTAGTTGGGTTCTGTCCTAGGTTGAATGATTGCTCATGTTCTGGAGGGAGGGTCTCAAGGCGCCTTATATAGTCCGGCTGCCTTGAGTTACAAGTCGGCTAGAGATCATAACCTACCCGAAATACAAGGATCAGACCCTATAACGATTACAGATATCTTTCCCTAAAATTCCGGCTAGTTTATCTTGATCTCCGAGCTTCTTGCGGGGTACGCCGTCTTCTTCCTTGCCGCGCGCGTCGCCGTACTCATCCGGTTCATCCGACTGGTGGGCCTCCCGACTGGTGGGCCACCCAGTCTGACAAACCAGCCCGATAGCACTCGGATTGGGCCGCCCCTTGCTGGTTGGGCCAATCCACCTTCTGGGTACCCCTGGGGGTCTACCCCCGACAAGCCCCCGAGTAGTACGTGGTTGAGCGACAAGTCGGCGAGGTCGTGCCATCTGATGAGCTTCGATCTTGCTGCAGTTGGAAGCGAAACCGCGTGATACTGGAGAGAAAAAGAGAGCCGTTTTCCAACGGATGCGCCGCGAGGTGCGTCCGTTAGCCGTAGCCCCCGAGCCTTGAAGCGATTCCGAAGGAATCGGTCCAAGGGTTAGTAGCCTTGTTCCTGGTTGCCAGACAATCAACGGATGCGCCACGAGGTGCGTCCGTTGGCCGTAGCCCCCGAGCCTTGAAGCGATTCCGAAGGAATCGGTCCAAGGGTTAGTAGAGGAGCATCTGACTGAATCATCCGGCGTTAATTTCGGCGTCCAGCCCCCGAGCGTGAGGTCCGGCGGAGCCCTGCAGGGCACGCCGAGTAGTCGTACCTGTGCCCAGCCCTCGAGTGCAAGGACTCGTCGGGCGAGCGCGATGCGTAACCGTCCCAGCGCCAGCCCCCGAGCGTGAGGGCCGGAGTACGCCGAGTGGTCGTCCCCGGCGCCAGCCCCCGAGCGTGAGGGCTGAGCACGCCGAGTGGTCGTCCCGGCGCCAGCCCCCGAGCGTGAGGGCCGGAGCACGCCGAGTAGTCGTCCCGGCGCCAGCCCCCGAGCGTGAGGGCCGGAGCACGCCGAGTGGTCGTCCCGGCGCCAGCCCCCGAGCGTGAGGGCTGAGCACGCCGAGTGGTCGTCCATACCCTGCAACAAAGCACAAATTCGAGAGGAGAAAGTACTCGGCGATATAAATATTAATGAACCCCGTTTCCCGCTTTTAAGTCTCTTAATTTCCCCGGGCAGTTAGCCTGTTACGTTTATGCACCTGATTCCCGATAGCCTTAGTCCGTAGCGCAGGGAGCTGGGCCGCGTGCACGCGTAGGAGCGTAGGCGTACGGAAGAGTCGAGGTTTCACGGATTAAAGCGTGTGCTCCCCGGGTACTTTAGCAACTCATTTCAAAGCTCACGGAATTTACGAAGTTAATTGATTAATACTTAGCTTGGCGAGCGATTCGAGTCCTGGAGGATTCCTTCTTTGTCAGATATACCAAAGAGGAGGCAGGCGGAGAAGTATCGCTTCTGATACGCGGCGTCAGGAACAGTGTTCCCGTGATCGCACAGGACGCTCCCGTGGTCGAATGAAGCCAAAGGCGATAAGGGTAACCTGTGCAGCTTGGGCAGAAAGAGGGACGCGTGGCGTGGGGCTCATGCGTCCGTCATCGTGGAGGAAGTCTCTCGTTCTCCGGCAGCTTGGGGCTATAAATACCCACCGGGGAGCCAGAGCTGCCACCCAGGGGCGAGTATGTATAGGATCCTTGCAGTCAACATGCCGGAGGCTCTTTGCTGGGTTCATCCACCGGGAAAGTTCATGGAGTCTCAGGGTATGGTGCTAGAAGAGTGCTTGCGAGGTGTTGATTAGCGTCTGAGTGCTGTCCCGTTCACCCCCGCATTCCCGTGTGACGAGGGCCATGTGGGGTGAAATGCTTTGTAGAGCAAGGGATACCTGAAGGCATTCGCTAACAACCCTCTGTTGGTGCTGTCCCGTCGACGGCTGCAGTGGTGCTACAAGAGAGCTTGCGAGGAGCTCATGTGGGCCAAGCTTGCTCCGGATGTAGCACTATGCGCAGGGACGAGTGCCCCAGGCCGTCATCTTGGCGGCTGATGTGTTTGGTCTTTGTAACCGGCGTATGACCGGCTTCGTTGTAATTGTATAACCTGCAAAAGGATTTCATTGCATAATAGTCTTGAGGAGGAAGCTTCTCAGCAGCGCTAGCCCCGAGCTGTCAAGGCTTGGCCGCGCTTCTCCAACCGTTGTAACATGTCCGCAGCGTCAGCCCCCGAGCGTTTCGGGGCTGATCGAGCCCGAGGGGCCAATCGAGCCCGAGAGGCCCACTGACTTAATCGCGGCGCCAGCCCCCGAGTGCGAGCGCTATTCGAGCCTTAGCGGCACACCACTTGATTTGCAGTGTTGGCTCCCGAGTAGTTCGGGGCCAATCGAGCCCGAGAGGCGCACTGACTTAATCGCGGCGCCAGCCCCCGAGTGCGAGCGCTGTTCGAGCCTTAGCGGCACACCACTTGATTTGCAGTGTTGGCTCCCGCGTAGTTCGGGGCCAATCGAGCCCGAGAGGCGCACTGTCTTGGATGCGGCGCCAGCCCCCGAGTCCGAGTGCTGGTCGAGCCTTAGCGGCACGCCGACTTCTTTGCCATGCCCGAGTGCTCGGGCTCCTTTTTTACCGTTGGCGCCCGGTGCGTAACGGAAGGCGGAACGCCCAACGGCTCTTTTTACCGTTTCGCCCGCGTCCGTTAATCGCGCCATCTCGCGGTAATTTCGGGCCTCCGGGCGCGATATAAAGGGAGAGGGTTAGGTCTGGAGAGGAAATCCCCCCGTTCCCAGATTCATTCTCCCCTTTCCTCATTCTTCATCCCGCCGCCACCAGAGCTCATTCTGCTCGTAGATCCGTTCTGCGGTCTTAGTCACCACGGGGAGTGTAGCCTCGTTGATGCGCACGAAGACTCCTGCCCTTAGATCCATGGCACCGAAGAAGAAGAGCACCAGCGCCCCCAAGCCAAGCAAGGTCCCCTCCTCCAGCGCCGTATGGGCGCGGGGGAGAGTCACCACGAAGATGCTGGAGGAGATGGTGGAGCGGAGCATCCTTCCGTCTCAGGCCGTCGCGGAGTGGCGGCCGAGCGCCAGGGAGGACTTCCCGTCGGAGAACTCCGGCGAGCTGGTCCTGTTCAAGCCATTCTTTGAGGCGGGACTTGGCCTGCCAACGGGGGCGTTTTTCCGAGGTTTGCTTCATTTCTACGGGATCGAGGCCATCAACCTCAACCCCAACTCCATCATGGCGATTTCCGTCTTTATACATCTCTGCGAGGCCTATCTGGGGATCTCTCCCCATTTCGACCTGTGGAGATACTTGTACTGGCTGAAGCCCCAGCCAAGTGAAGAGAAGATGGTGGTAGTGGGAGGCGCCGGGTTCATGCTGCGTCAAGGGCGGAAGGACGAGTACTTCGACATCGCCCTCAACACCTCCAACAAGGGTTGGAAAGCCGAGTGGTTTTATGTTGGGAACCACTCGCCGGCGATCCCCTGCCACACTGGAGAGCGGCCGAAGATCAGGGATTGCTGGAACGAGCTCCCCGACGCTTCCCAGATGCAGGAGGTGGACGAGCTCCTCGCCTTAATCAAGGAGCTAAAGGACGACGGCGGCTTGACGGCGATTGGCGTCGCCTGCAATTTTAGCAGGCGGCTGATTCAGCCAATCCAGGAGCGGAAGCACCCGGGCTACGAGTACTCGGGCCGGGATGATCCCACTCGGGGTGCCAACCGCACCGTCAGCAAAGAGGAGATGAAGGCGCGCGTGGGCGGGTTCTTCCTCGGCCACGTGTCGGAGAAGCACCAACCGCGCCCCTTCTCACTGAAAAGGCCTCCACCACCGGTAAGTTGCTGTTCCGAGTGCTTATGAATGTTTTCTTGATGTAATTTTTGGTTTCGTCCGCTGGCCGTCTGATCTTGCGTTTTCTTTGGCGCAGGATCGCGTCTTCGAGTACTTTTCTGCTGCCCCTCTCCCGGAAGATTTCCCGAGGAAGGTGTTACTGGAGGATGTGCCTCCGGCTGATCAGGGCGACACTCGGGCAGAGGAGGCGGTGGATCCTCCTCCCCCTCGTGTATGGGCGCCCAGCGATACGGAGGGTTCTATGAGCCCTTCGGACGAGGAAGTGGTGGAGGACCGTCCGCGCAAGCGCCGGGCGGCTGTGGCGAAACGGAATAATCGCCGGGCCGGCGTTTCCAAGCGGGCGGTGGCCGTTGACGATGAGGCGGCCGACGACGAGTCGGCAACGTTGTCGGATGAAGCGCCCTCCGTCCAGGATGCAGTCACGGGCGCGCCGCCACCGCCTCCCAAGCGGAGGCGCACGAAGAAGGTGATGGTGAAGAAATCGGATGCGCAGCCGGCTCAGCAGCCGACTGCAGGTTCGGACGCCGATGTTGACGAGACGGGACGTCCTTCCCCGGCCGTTATGGAGGAAGAGGAGAAGGACGAAGCGATGTCCGACTCCGCGTTCTAGGAGCAGTAGCACGCCCGGGCCATGGGCGTCTCAGTGGAGGAGAGGCGGCGCAGGATGGCGGAGACGGTCGTGCAGGCCGCCGCGGACGCAAGGCCGGTCTCCGACTTGGGGACCAGGCCAATCCTTATGACGGCCTCGGCGCAGCGGCGTCTCAAGCTCCCTGTCTTCCGGCCCCGAGTCGCGGTGGTGAAGAGTACTCGGTAAGTTGTCGGTCTTCGCTTTTCTTCTTGTTATCATTTATCTCCGAGTTCTTGTTTTAACTTTCGAGTGCTTTTTTCAGCAAGGCCTCCGATCTGGACGGTGAAGCGGCCAGCGGGAAGGCTCCTTCAGCCGATGTCCCGCAAGGTCCGAGTCCTCCTCCGGCCGAACCTGTTGGCCAATCGTCCTCAGGGGCTACACCTGAGGTGGGGAACTCGGCCGAGGGGTCGAGGGCGGTGCAGATGGAGGAAGTGCCAGCCGGGCGTGACTCGGAGGTGGTAGTGGAGGTGCCGGCGGCCGACGACGTGCAGGGCGGTGGAGGTGATACGGCGATCACTCCAAGTGGCGCTGGGGTTCCTGACGTGGACACGGTGATCCAGTCTTCGCCCGTAGGCGCGGGCGACATTGCTCGAGGAGAAGCTCAGGAGGAGGGTCCCCAGAAGCAGTCGGACACCTCGGGAACCATCACTGTCCCCGGGGTTGACGCTATGACGGAGAAGGAGTGGTCGGTTATTGCCGAGCTCCAGATTGCCGTCGACCACGCTCGGCGCTGTGCAACGGTTAATCTCCTCAATTGTCTCCTTTGTCTTTTCTTCTTCTTTATTAGTTGTCTGAATTCTTTGCTTTGGCGAGTGGTTGTAGAAGTTGGCCACGCTCCGGCAGTCGCGGCTTGGGCAGACCCAGGATTTGGCGTCGGCGCTCCGGCGTGCGGCGGAGATGGAGGCGGAGCTCAAACGGGTCAGGCGCCAGCGTGATGCCGCCAAGAGGAGCCTGAACGACGCCATTGTGGAGCATCGATTCAGTCTTCACCGTAAGGCCTTTTCCTTGTATTTCCCGAGTAGTTTGTTGAGTCTTCAGATTTCGCCTTGTTCCTTTCATCTTGACCGAGTGCTTCCCTGTTTTTTCAGAGAAGGAGATGGAGAGGGACCGCCACATCAAGGAGCTGAAGGAGTTGCGTTTTGCGAACGCAACTCTGCAGCAGTCGGAGGAGGTGTTGGCGGGGAAGCTCAAGACGGAGCAGGAGTTCCGGAAAGGTGCGGACATGACGATGCTCCAGGCAATGTATACTATCCAAAATAACGCTCACATCATAACAGGCTTGGAGCAAGATCTGGCATCGGCGCATCTTGCCCTGACGGAAGTCAACGAGGCGGCGAGGGATCTGCTGG